>OX940872.1:16166245-16631245 GCA_954871525.1 Parietaria judaica
GCCATACAATTTGTGATGTGTGTGCGGGCAAAACATAGTGTGTATAATTATATATATTTACACAATATATAAGTTTTTTTTTTGGGTTTATGTTCCTTAGAAGAATGAAAGATGGTCAACTATATTATATAAATCGTGGGGAAAAATTCAATTGTTTGTGCGGGTAATCTAATTGACATGTATTGATAAATTCAAGGGACATAAGTGATATTTAATAATAAAATTTAAAAGAGATTGACATCAATTAATATATATATATATACGTGGGAGCGAGCAAGTGTTTGATTAAAGAAATCAATTGTTGAAGAGGTACCTAAAAAGAATTTCTACACCAAAGAATAGGTGTAATGTATTATTAGTATATATTTATTATTAATGTATGTAATTAATATATGGATATTATATTCACACAATGGAAGGAAGAGTTGCGATGGACAGCTAATATGCAAAACATCATTTGACTAAGAACCGGTCTTTGGTTTTTACTTTTTAGCTAACAAATGAACGTGTCTAAAGCCAGACCAGACCTGTCTGCGAATTCATAATAGTGCCCCCAGACTTTATAGGTCCGTGCATTTTGACCCTTTAGTTTTAAATTTTTGACAAAATGTATTTTATATTTTTAAAATTAGTGCATTGTTTTACCGTAAGTGTCCAAAATAAATAGAGAGAAAAAAACTTACGCAATACAAGTATTTTTTTTTCCTTTTTCAAATAATTGGCGAGCATAAGATCAATTTATACTTAATCGTCGCAAGATTGAAAAAAATATGATAAATGTACTTTCAAATTTCAAACAAGTCTGTGTCACGCAGCAGCGTAGGGGGATTGTGTGTCACTTTTTTAAAAAGTATTTATGGTATTATTAGCAAAAAGTAAAATTTAAGAGGCAAAGTGTAACAATTTGAAAAGCTCAATGACATTACTCTAATTTTGAAGGTATATACCAACCTCGTTATTCAAAAACGATCGCAAGATTCGATTTTGCAATGAATAGGCCTTGAAACAAGGACAATGTGCTACTTTTTTTTTTTTTTTAAGTGCACGGGGTATTATTGTCACAAACTAAAATTTAAGAAGCAAACTGCATCAGCTGAAAAGTTAAGGACATTACGATAATTTTACTCTCCAAAAGTTAGACATGTTCATAATTTTACACAATAATGCAAAAATGAACTATTTTCTGGTGCAGAAAATTAAGATTTAAATGTAAAATAAGCGTTGACCAGAAGAAGGCGACAAAGTCAAACGTTTGAGGCTGACCAAAAGTAAACGATGACTCTGCTCTCTCTTTCCTTTTTATTCCTCTTCTCTTTCCTTCCAAAACACTTCAATAAATCTTTCATCGTCTCTCAAGATCCAACAATCTCTTCTTCTTCTTCCAAAGTTTTCATCTTTTTCGAGATTCAGAGCTTGCTTCTCCAACAATGGCAGTGAGTTCAATTGAAGTTACACTTTTAAGAGATTATTAGCTATAGATACAGAATTGTTCTAGTATTTGTATATTGGTTTCTTTTTTGGATTTTTGTTCTTTGTTTTTTTGGGTAATTTATTCTTAAAGCTATATATAATAATAGTAATAAGCTATATATATATTGGTTTCTTTTTGGATTGGATTTTTGTTCTTTGTTCTTTTTTATTTTTGGGTAATTTGTAATTTATATATGTGTTAAATAAAAAAATGGTTTGTGTCTGAATTATAATGAGTGTTGACTTTGTTTGTTAAAGTCAAGCCGCAAAGTTTGAACTTTTATCATTGATGATACATACATGAACATGATGAATTAATGGTAGTTTATATCTCTGTGTATACGAAGATCTAGGTTCGTTATAGTTCTGTATTTGACTCACTATCTATTATTAGACGAGGTTCCAAATTTACTCTTCTTTTTTTTGGTCTTTTTCGTATAATGAAATCATGGTTCCGTCGCTGCTTTCGATTCTTAAAGAATGGATTTTCAATTTGTAGAGACGCTCAAACGTGCCGAAGTTCGGGGACTGGGAGGAGCAAGGCGCGGTCCCGTACACTATCTACTTCGAAAAAGCGAGGCAAGCCAGAGGCGCCGAGAAGATGACCGCTCAAGTTGGCGCTGGTGTTCCCGTCTCTCCCGTCAATAAACCGACTAAACCGGCACCTGAGACAGCCCCGCGTACCCCACGGGCTGGGGGAAACGGCGGGTCCTCTCACTCAACGGAAGAGAGGAACGGGCGTCAAGGCAAGAATGGGCGCGGCGTTGCACCAACAGCCCCGGGGAATTACCGGCAGAAACCCGCCGCCTACGCTGATGACGTAATGTGACTACTTGGAGTGAATAGTAAGAATTCCCTATTTCATTTATTCTAGACATCTGAGCCGGTTTTTATTCAATCTTTCCGCAGGTTGGTCACGATTCGACTCTTCCGAAATTCGGGGAATGGAACGACGGAAAAGCCGATACGGGCGAGAACTACACCGAGAAGTTCAACAACGTGCTCAAAGAGCGCAAAGAAGGAACGGCGGTGTCACCTTATCCTGCGGGCCGGCACCGGCCAGTCCGCGGTGAGAGCACCAAGGAGGTACATTCACTAGCTTTGTGCTAATTTTATCTTGCTAAGGATATTCACAACTTTGGGTCGTTTTTGTGAAACATGGAAAACGACTTGTCCTTTTTAGTTTTGTGACATCTTTTTCCAATTCATGCTTTTTTATAGCATTATTATTTATTATCTTATGAATATTAATTTCTCATGTTTTTTTGTATGTTGGCGTTTCAGAAAATTTGCTGCTTTCCATGGAGCCGAAAATGAAAATGAGATAAACATTTCATCTCATTTATCTTGGAATTAAATTGCACAACTTTTCTTATAATTTATTTTTTGTATTTTTATTTTTATTTTTATATTATAAATATTGATGTATTGATGGGATAATTGAAAGAAAGAAAGAAAGAAAAGGATCGATTGATTATTCATAGATAAGGTTGTTGAAGGTGAAGCTATTGGCTCTAAATACATGTGAGTCTTGTCATTTCATTATTACTTGGTTTATATAATACCCAAGGATTTCAGTATTTGTACATAAGACATAGTTTTAATACATTTCAAATATTTTTTTTAAGTAAAAGATATAAGACATAGTTTTAATACATTTCAATACTTGTACATAAGCAATAGTATAATACATTTTTATATTTGTACATAAGCCATAGTTTTAATACTTTTGGGACCTATTTTATATTCGTAATAAAAGTCGTAGTCTCCAGTGTGGCATATAACTAAATTCAACCACTAGTACAAAACATTGATTATGCTACGGCTAGGAACCTGGAGTGAAATTTACATTGCGGTATTTAAACCTCGAGTAAGGTAGATAGGTCTACACTTTGTCCAACAGATTTCGCCGTTTATAAGAAAAAGCTTGGCTTGGCACACATAGATCTTGAATATGTGAGCGTTTCAAAATTTAGCCAAATTTCGACGTTTAGGCCATCAAACGAAACGAGAGTTTTGGTAATGTAGATTTTTTTTGGTATTTTTTGTGTGGATATTTTTCGTGTTCTTGGCATTCATATAGTGTTTTTAATGTTCATATAGTCTTCTTGAGGTTCATATGGTGTTCTTGATGTTCATATAGTGTTTTTAATGTTCATATAGTCTTCTTGAGGTTCGTATGGCGTTCTTGATGCTCATATAATGTTTTTAATGTTAATATGTATTTGGTGTTCATTATGTTCATATTGTGTTCTTGAGTATGCATATGTGTTTAAAAATATTAACCTAAAATTTACAACCAATATAAAAACTAACGCTTTTCGGGATTATACATTGGAATTTGACTATAAAAAAATTCTCATAGAATAACATGTAAAGATAAGATTGTCGACGATAAATGCTCCAGGAAATGCTACCGCATATATAGTGGCATTTACTTATTCTACACAGTTTACAGTCGTTACAACATCATTGTTACTATAAATTATTAAAAATTTCTTTTGGGACCTTTATTATGATCGTTATAAGAGTTGTAGTACAGTGATGCCTATAACTAAATTGAACCAATAGTACGAAACATTGATTATAACACGGCTCAAAATCGTAGAGTACAATTTACACCACGGTATTTAAACTTCAAGTAAGGTAGGGTGGTCTAAAATTTAAGCAACGAATATCTTCATAAATAAGCAAAAGCTGGCTTGGCGCATAAAGATTTTGAATACGTGAGTTTTTTGGATTTTAGCCGAATTTCGACGTTTAGGCCCTCAAAACAAAGATTTTTGGTTCGGGAACTTTTTTGGATATTTTGTGTGTGGATACTTTCGTATTTTTTTGCATTCATATAGTTTTCTTGAGGTTCATATGGTATTCTTAATGCTCATATAGTTTTTTAATAATAATTTGATTTTGGTGTTCTTGATGTTTATACTCTGTTTTGAGTATGCATATGTTTTCTAAAATATTGACCTAAAATTTTCAACTAATACAAAAAGTAACGTTTTTGGAGCTTATACATAGGAACTTGACTATAAAAACATTCTCATTGAATAATATGTAAGGATTAGATTGTCGATGAATCGTAGAGTACAATTTGCACCGCGGTATTAAAGCTTCGAGGAAGGTAGGGAGGTCTAAAATTTGTGCAACAGATATCGTCATAAATAATAATAAATCTTGGCTTGGCACATAGAGATTTCAAATACATGAGTTTTTTGGATTTTAGCCGAATTTTAAAGTTTAGGCCCTCAAAACAAAGATTTTTTGTTCGGGAACTTTTTGGGATTTTTGTGTGTGGATATTTTTTGTTTTTTTTTTGCATTCATATAGTGTTTCTAATGTTTATAGTATTCTTGAGGTTCATATGGTGTTCTTTATGTTCATATAGTGTTTTTATTTTTAAATTTGATTTTGGTGTTTTGATGTTCATATAATTATGTTCTTGAGTATGCGTGTTCTATAATATTGACCTAAAATTTACAACCAATACAAAAAAGTAACGTTTTTGGAACATCTATATTGGAATTTGACCATAAAAACCCATCATTGAATAATATGTAAGGATTAGATTGCCGACGATAAATGCTATATGAAATGCTACATCATATGTAGTAGCATGTATTTATTTTTACACGGTTACAGTCGTTACAACATTAATGGTACAATAAGTTATTAAAAATTTCTTTTGGGACCTTTATTATATGCGTTTAGTCTACCATGGGGCCCATAACTAAATTCCACCACTAGTACGAAACATTGATTATACCACAGTCAGAACCGTAGAGTAAAATTTACACAGTGGTATTTAAGCCTCGAGTAAAGTAAGGAACTAGGGATGTCTAAACTTTATTTAACATATATCGTCATAAATACAAAAAATCTTGGCTTGGCACACAAAGATCTCCAATATGTGAGCTTTTCGGATTTTAGTCGAAATTTGGCGTTTAGGCAACGAAGTTTTTGTCCGGGTAATTTTTTTTTTTTTTGGATTTTTATGTTTGTTGACATTTTTGTGTTCTCGGAATTCATTTAGTGTTTTTAATGTCCATATAGTATTCTTGAAGTTCGTATAGTGTTCTTGATGTTTATATAGTGTTTTTAATGTTAATTTTATTTTGGTTTTCTTAATGTTCATATTGTGTTATTGAGTGTGCATATGTGTTCTAAAAAATTGACCTAAAATTTACAATCAATACAAAAAGTTGAAAGAATTTGCTAAGAACCTTATTTGAGATTTCATTAAGAATTTGCGTGAGTTAAATCCAGCTTTCAACTTTTCGACTTTGACTTCGAGTTCGACTGCGTCTTCGACGGCGAACGAGGAAAAGGGCGACTATGAAAGTTCAAACTCTTCTATCTAGTTTTAGCTAATATGTTATCTATGTTATATGTGAAGTGTGTGTTCCAGTGGCGGATCCAGGAATTCTGGATAGGGGAGGCCGAAAAATTTTCAATGACAAGCTAATATAAATTTACTGTTATGAAATCACTAACTTTGCACCTTGATTTTAAGTGGTAAGAAATTTGGTGAGTGGTGTGTTTTATGGAAAGGATGATGGAGAAATTTAAAGTAAGATATGAGTGAGATAAATGTAAGTGTAGAAATGTGAGAGGTGGTTTTTATTCATCCACTTAGGGGGTATTTATAGGAAATTTGGAGCATACAACCATTGACTAATATAGTGTGAAAATAAATGAGAATTTCACATTATACATAACACTCCCCCTTAGAATGCTCATTACAAGATTTACGTGTTCATGCTGCCTCATTAAAAACCTTACTAGGAAAAACCCAGTGGGATAAAAAACATAGTAAGGAAAAAAGAGTGCAGTCACGCAAAGCTCCCCCTCATGCTGACATGGGTGATAAATTTTGTAGTCTTCGCATCCCGATGTCATGAACATGTTTTCTGAAAGTTGAAGTAGGGAGCGCCTTTGTGAAGAGATCCGCCGAGTTTTCGCTGGAACGAACATACTGGATACTGATGACATTGTTCTTTTCCAGTTCTTGAGTAAACGAAAAAAACTTCGAAGGAATATGCTTTGTTCTATCGCTTTTGATAAATCCTTCCTTCATCTGAGCAACACACGCAGCATTATCTTCGTAAAGTATGATGGGATCATCATTTTTTAGAAGACCACTGGTGGTTCTGATATGGTACGTCATAGATCTAAGCCACACGCACTCACGGCTTGCCTCGTGTAGTGCGATGATCTCAGCATGGTTTGACGATGTCGCAACGAGCGTCTGTTTCTGGGAGCGCCAAGAAATCGCAGTCCCTCCGCAAGTAAACACATACCCCCTTTGAGATCTCCCTTTATGTGGATCTTACAAGTAACCTGCATCAGCATAGCCAATCAAAACTGGTTTCGTATTGTTAAGGTAATATAATCCCAAATCAGTTGTTCCTTGAAGATAACGAAACACATGTTTAATTCCATTCCAATTTCTTTTAGTAAGAGCCGAACTGAATCTTGCTAATAAATTAATCGCAAAAGATATATCCGGTCGAGTACAATTAGCAAGGTACATAAGAGCTCCAATTGCACTGAAATATGGTACTTCTGGACCAATAATCTCTTCGGATTCCTCACATGGACGATACAGATCCTTTCGTACATCAAGGGACCTCACGACCATTGGGGTACTCAATGGATTTGATTTATCCATATTGAATCTCTTTAAGATTCTTCTCGTGTAATTTGATTGATGCACGAGTATCCCGCTTTGCAAGTGTTCAATTCGCAAACCGAGAGAATACTTTGTTTTCCCAAGGTCTTTCATTTCGAATTCTTTCTTTAAGTAAGATATTACTTCCTGGATCTCTTCATTGGTCCCAATGATATTTAAATCATCAACATAGACAACGATAATCACACAACCATATGTTTTTTTCTTGATAACAACACAAGGGCAAAGAGGGTCGTTGACATATCCCTTTTGTAATAAATATTCGTTTAGCCGGTTGTACCACATGCGTCCGGATTGCTTTAACCCATATAGAGACCTTTGCAATTTGATTGAATATCTTTCTCTGGGTTTTGAACTCAATGCTTCAGGCATTTTGAATCCTTCAGGAATTCTCATGTAAATATCAGTATCAAGTGATCCGTACAAATAAGCGGTAACAACATCCATGAGGTGCATATTTAGTTTCTCATGAACAGCTAGACTGATCAAGTATCTGAATGTAATTCCATCCATGACAGTAGAATATGTTTCCTCAAAGTCAATTCCGGGCCTTTGAGAAAAACCTTGTGCAACAAGTCGAGCCTTGTATCTCACAATCTCATTTTTCTCATTTCTCTTGCGTACAAATACCCATTTGTATCCAACAGGTCTCACATCTTCAGGTGTGAGCACTCTAGGCCCAAAAACATTGCGTTTGTTAAGCGATTCTAATTCAACATCAATAGCCATTTTCCATTCAGCCCAATCACGTCTATTTTTACATTCGGTAACAGACCAAGGTTCAGGATCCCCATTATTTTCGTCCATAACATCGCATGCCAAATTGTAACAGATGCATCATCGATGTCCATATTTCGGTTCCACATTATACCTGTACTGGTATAATTAATCGAAATTTCTAGATTTTCCTCGTCGCGTATTTCTTTAGGAATACGTTCCTCCATATTGGGGTCATCTTGTTTCTCTGCTCCTTTTCTTTTTCGAGGATTGTTATCTTTGGAACCGAGTGGTCTCCCAAGCTTCAAGCGTGTTGTGATTTCATGGGTGACTTTATTTTCAATTTGCCCTTTTGGAATCTCTATTTGGGGATGAGCGTTCTCAGCTGGTATATGAGATTTAGTCACTCTCTTTGTGTCTGTAAGTGCATCAGGAAGTTGATTTGCTATATCTTGCAAATGCAAAATTCTTTGAACTTTTCCTTCACAATCTTTTGTGTAAGGATCAAGATGCAATAATGTTGGTACAGACCATGTAATTTCTCTTTCCAGCTGTTTTCTTTCTCCCTCTAATGCTGGGAAATTTTCTTCATCAAAGTGGCAATCAGCAAAACGAGCCGTGCAAATATTCCTAGTTTGAGGTTCAAGGTATTTAACAATAGATGGGCTTTCAAAGCCAACATAAATACCAAGATTTCTTTGTGGCCCCATCTTTGTTCTTTGGGGTGGTGCAATAGGCACATAAACAGCACAACCATAGATCCTTAGATGGGATATATTTGGATCTTGGCCGAATACAAGTTGCACTGGGGAGTATTTATGATATGCACTTGGTCTGATGCGAATTAATGCCGCAGCATGTAATATTGCATGACCCCATACCGAAGTAGGAAGCCTTGTTCTCATTATCAATGGTCTAGCAATAAGCTGTAAGCGCTTGCTCAATGATTCAGCCAGACCATTTTGTTTGTGAACATGAGCAACGGGATGCTCGACATCAATCCCAACTGACATACAATAATCATCGAATGCCTGGGATGTAATTCGCCGGCATTATCAAGTCTGATTTTCTTGATCGTATGATCGGGAAATTGAGCTCGCAATTTGATTATCTGAGCGAGTAACTTAGCAAATTCCATATTGCGAGTTGATAATAAACACACATGTGACCATTTGCTAGAGGCATCTATCAATACCATGAAGTATCGAAATGGTCCACACGGTGGGTGAATTGGCCCACATATATCACCTTGAATACGCTCAAGGAACATAGGTGATTCTGTTTCAACTTTTCCCGGTGAAGGTCTTATGATTAATTTTCCAAGAGAACAAGCTTTACACTGGAATATTTTTCCTTGAGGGATCTTCTGGTCCTTCAATGGATGTCCATGTGTATTTTCAATAATTCTCCGCATCATGGTTGAACCAGGATGACCTAGGCGGTCATGCCATATGGTAAATATTGAAGGTTTGGCAACTACCATATTTGATTCAATTGCACTTATATACGTAAAATGCAATCCTGTGTGGAGCATTGGTAGTTTTTCAAGTACGTATTTCTTCCCCGATTTATGCATTATAATAAACATATATTTCATGGCATTCTCAGTTGCAGACTGAGTATCAAATTCATGAGAATATATATTCTTGAAACTCAACATGTTTCTTTTAGATCTTGAGGAGAATAAGGCATTGTTTATGGTAAACGCGGTGCCATTTGGTAATGTAAAATTCGCTTTACCAACTCCTTCAATCAGATCTACAGGACCTGATATTGTATCCACACTGGCTTGTGTTGATTTTATGTTTGAGAAAAACTTTTTATCCTTCAATATTGTGTGTGTCGTTCCACAGTCGAGTATACAAAATTCTCCAGCTTCACGATTAGCTTTGTCCATTTGAAAAACTTTAACTAAAAACAAACACAAATTTTGATAAGAAAGATAATTAATTAAACATGAGCATTAGTCTATTACACACCTTAAAATTCATGACATATTTTAAAAAGAAAAGACAAACAAACATCGGACCATTGGGCTTCATTCCCAAAAGGAATTACATAATTCATATTAGTTTCCCTAGTCGCTTGTTCAGCAAAATCACCAACTGTGTCAATGAAATCTACCAATGAAGTCGGATGCTTCGAGATGAGTGGATTCATTTTGGTCAATGAAGTTGACCTCTTTCTCTTTCCCTTTCCCCTTCATGGACTCTTGGTAGAGTTTGCATAAGTGTGGTGGGGATCGGAAAACTCTTGACCAGTGCCCTTTTGTGCCACATATGAAACAAGTGGTTTCAAAACCTTTTGGGGAGATCATCTCTTTTCCCTTTTTAGAAGGGTCATCGTGGTTCCTCCCGTGTTGCTATTTTTTATGATAGTAGTTAACGGACTTATAAGAGGGATTATAACCACCTCGTCCACGTCCGTAACTACGACCACGACCTCGGCCTCGCCCACGACCTCGGCCTCGCTCTCGACCATGAAAATAGTTCTTGGGCTCAGGCTCATCAGAGTTGATAGCGTTTGCTTCAGGAAGCGCTTTTGAGCCGGTCGGGCGAGATTGATGATTTTTCATTAGCAACTCATTATTCTTTTCTGCGATGAGGAGACAAGCAATTAGTTCAGAATACTTTTGAAAACCCCGTACACGATATTGTTGCTGTTGGGTTACATTTGATGCGTGGAAAGTAGAAAAAGTATTTTCCAGCATTTCAGCGTCAGTTACCTTTACCCCACAAAATTTTAAGTGGGTCACGATTCTGAACATTGCAGAATTATAGTCTCCGACTTTCTTGTAGTCTTGGAACCTTAAAACGGTCCATTCATCGCGAAAAATGGGGAGCATTACATCTCTTTGGTGATCGTATCTTTCTTTGAGATTTTTCCACAGCTCACTTGGATCTTTCATAGTGAGATATTCATTTTTGAGGCTTTCGTCAAGGTGTCGACGAAGGAAGATTAAAGATCTCGCCTTGTGCATCCTTGACGATTCGTTTACCTCCTTGAGTGTCTCAAGAAGATTCATTGATCCCAAGTGCATCTCAATATCAACTGTCCAATGCATGTAATTATTGCCAGTGATATCAAGAGGGCCGAATTCAAGCTTCACAAGATTTGACATAGTGGTAACTAACATGAAAATAAAATAATTCATTAGATTTAATTCAAAATATAAAAGTCTAAAAATATTGTAAATAATAAAGCAAGATATGTGAGAGGTTTTTATTCATCCACTTAAGGGGGGTATTTATAGGAAATTTGGAACATACAATCATTGACTAATATAGTGTGAAAATAAATGAGCATTTCACGTTATACATAACATTTACGCCTTTTTTCGACACTACATTTTACATATGTTGTTATCATAGTTTTCTAGCTTTGTATATGCATATGTGTATATATATATATAGAGAGAATATATAGAAATAAATTATTTGTCCTTTTCATTTGCTTTTATTTCATCCGATGCTTAAACAATTTCAAGTCAAAATCTGTCCAAAAATATTATTTTACAGATTTTTATCTATAAACATTGTACTAATTATTAAATACTTTATAACGATTATATAAAAAAAATTATTAATATATTAATGTCCTTACTAGTTAATTTGAATACATGAATCATATTATACTAGGCAGCTGACGTTCGTGTAATAACTTCAAAATATAAGGGTAATTAGTAAATTAAAAAACTACAAACAAAAGGTCGTCATAGCCTCATAGGTATAGGTGTATGTAATATGTAAAAAGTGAAGGACAAAAAAGTAATAAATGTTATGTCTTATGTAATAATGTCAAGATTGAAGAATAAAATTGTAATCTCCCTATTAAATCTTCTTCATCATGTTTCTGAGAGATACTATCGTCTTCATCGCTGAAGAAACATAGCTTGGCCTCGACGTCAAACGAATGCGAGTTTAGCTTATGAAAACGCAAAAAAAATGGAGGGGGGGCCGCAAGGTTAAGTTGAGAGTAATATAGTGTCGCTGAAACGGACCGAATGGTCGAACACCATTACTGGTCGGAAAAGCAAAGGGGGCCACGGTCACCTTAAGCTTGGCAGTGGATTCTCCATTGGTGTGTTCGGTTAAATGGTAAGTTTTTTGGACAAATTTTTTACATTTATAAATGATTCAAGACTATTTTATGAATCAATTAATTTTTTTTGTTCTTTATGATAGCAAAATAAAAAAGTCTATTAAAATATCACGTTCTTCTTTATAACAACTGATTATGATTAAATGATGGAATATCCATTTAACAATTGAAAATTCGGTTTTCAATTATGCATCGAAAAGTTTCAATAACTGATTAATCAGTTGGTGATTTGTACATGAAAAAACCTTCAAATACTGATTTTTCAGTTGTTAATGGCCAAAAATCTATTTTGAAAATTGATTTTTCAGTTGCTAAAACCATATCGAAAAGTTCCTAAAACTGTTTTTTAGTTGCTAAAAGCATATTGGAAAGTTGCTAAAACTTATGTTTCAGTTGTCAATTCCAATTTTCCGATGGAAAAACTGGTCGGAACTTTTAGCATTTCAGAAATTGATTTTTCAGTTGCTAATATTCCGACGAAAAATGGCCGAAAACTTTTACTTTTGGAGACTGATATTTTAGTTTTCTTCGGTTGCTAATAGCACGAATGGCAACTAAAAAATTTCAGTTGTAAATGGTAGCTTTAGACAGTAGGTATTACCTACTTAATATAGTAACTGATTTTTCAGTGTCAAGAACGTTTCAGACACAAACCACTATCCGAAAAGGGTATGAATCTTAATGAAAATCCAAATAAAGCTATTCTCCAATTTTATCCCAAAAAGTAACTTTTTTAGGATTTTACATTGGAATTGACTATAAAACAATTCTCATTGAATAATATGTAAGGATTATATTGCCGACGATAGATGCTACAGGAAATGCTACAGTATATGTAGTAGCATTCATTTATTCTACATGATTTATAGTAGCTACAACATCAACAGTACTATAAAATATAAATTATTATTAAAAAAAATTAGGACCGATATTATATTGGGAATAAGAGTTTCTAATGCAAGATTGAGCCGTAGTCTAGCATCAATTAGGGTATAGTAAATCTGAAACGATGTTTCCGAAATGTATTCACATTGTTCTTGACGTGACGTGATGGACAAGGTAGAGACTTGACAATTAACAAACTGATCCGTAATACCTCTCGAAGCCAAAGCGTGAAGAAAGCGCAGCAAAGTCACCAGAAATTTACAATCGGTATATGTAGTTTTTGATTCACAGAATTGTCTAGTTTTTGATTCACGAATTTAATCTAGATTTATTCTTCGAATATATCCCAAAATTTTCGCCTCTCGATTGAGATAAATCCCCGAAAAACCCAACATAAAATTACACAATTACTTCCATGTACTTCATGAATTAAATCCATTTTTTTAAATAAAATGAAAAATTCACACCAAATAAATAAAAGAAGCAGAAGGACTGAGCAGTAACTCGGTCTGACTCGGAAGATCTGAACTCAGTGCCATGGACGACTCCGATTCTCTCTTCGAGGGCATGGTCCTCTTCGACCCTAACTCCACCTTCGAACCTGAAGAAATTCACAACCAACCTCTCGAATCTCCGTCCTCCGATCCACTCGACGAGAGCCTCTTCTCCGACCTCACAATCGAATCTCCGCTCACCGATCCCCCCGTCGAATCTCCGACAGAAATCCGCGCCGTTTCGCGTCAGATTTCGCGCAAAAAGAAGACAGCTTCGCTTAGGATCGGTTATGGAAGAGAATCCTCCTCTGCCGCTGCTGCCGCAGACGACGACGACGCCGATGATCCTCAGATTGCCCCTCGATCATCCCACGGCGATGCAATCCCAGCGATTCCGAACGGCGATCACTCGTCCAGAGACGACGAGCCTTCGGAGATTCCGGCAATCCCGAACGGCGATCACTCATCCGTAGACGATGATGATCGCTATGAGATTCGGTTGGAAAGGATTAAGGCGGGGATCACGGAGAAGCTGGAAGCGGCGAGACGGTGCACGGTAGAGGTTTCGTCGAGGCGGAAGGATGCGATCTCGGGGCGGCGGAAGGCCGCACAGAGCCTGCGGGCGGCTTAGGAGGCGCATTCTGAGCTGGAGAGGCGGCTCAACGAGGCGTGTGAGATGGAGGACTTCGAGGCGGCAGAGCGGCTCAGCGACGGCCTGGCAGCGGCCGAAGTGGAGAGGCTCTCGCTCGCTGTGGCGATGAGGGAGGCTGAAGCCCACTGCGACGCCGTCGAGGTGAGCATGGAGGCGGCTCTGGCAGCACAGATCGCTGCCGAGGAGGAATGCGCTTTGCTGCTTGATGACTTCGCTAAGGTAATGCAATAGTATTGATGAAACTTGAAGATGAACTTGTGAAGTTCTGGTGATTTAGATCGGATAGTATACGCCATTGATGTGATAATCAAGGTAGAAATCACCAGTAAAGCATCATGAAGATTGTTTATACAGAATTGCTTGTGCTTGATCGACCAAATTTCTTAAATTTCGGAGCTTTTCGCTTTGGTTTATCGTAGGATGCTTCGAATAAAGCGGATTTGGTTATCAGAACGGCGCAAGTGGAAACGTCGAATCAAATGGAGAAATGGAATTCTTCAAGTGAAGCTTTGGAGTTGAGGAAGATGGAACTGGAAATCGAGTCCCATGTCGTTGAAGAAGCTCGATCGGGATTGAACGCTTCGCTCGAGCATTTGGTTGAAGACGACAAGAAGGAGAAGGAGTTGATTTGCAAGAAAAAAGACGCGTTGGTCGATGAACTACAAAAGCTTCTCCTTCTCGTGAAGCAAAAGGAGCAGGAAATAGAAGAAACGAACCGTACCATTGAGGTTGTTGACGGAAGGATAGCCAATGTGGCGTTCGGGTTTCGGGATATGCAATCCAACTTTGAATCGAAGGTTGACATTTTGCAATCCAGTCTGGCTGAGATAGAATTGGAAGGCGAAGTCTTGGCCACGAAGAAGAAGGAAATCGATGACGCCCTCGCCCAAGAGGAAGAGAACGGGGGAAAATTGCGGGAACTTGCGAATTCTTGCGTGGATGAAGTGAGGACGCTTTTTGAAGTTGTTGGGCTGAGAAAGGATTTGATGGTTTCGGTTTTAAAGGCTCGGGAGAATAAGGTGAGGCTTGCGAAGACGGAGGAGAAGCTTTCCGATGAGGTTCAAACTCTCCGACAAGTGATTTCAACCTCAAGAGCTTCTTTGCAGGTTAGCTCCCTTTTATTTACTATAAACCGTGCTGCTATTGAGCTTTCGTTTTGTAAAGATTCGTATTCACAGGCCCGGTAGCGAAGCCGGTACTTCTCCGATTTTCAAAATCTGTTCCTGTACGGGTACCGATTTTGTAAAATCCGGGTTTCCCGGTTATTTATAAGGGGACTGGTTGCCAGTTTTTTAACATTTACCGTAAAAAAATAATTTATACTTAATGTTTTGAGCTGGTAACCGAAATGCCGTTTTAACCGGTATTTACTAGCTTTTAACGAAAAATATGCAAATACAATTTTTACCGGTTTAAATTATTAATTTAAAATAAAGATGAATTTCAAAAAATACATATAATAAAACCGGTAACAGGTAAATAACGATTTAATGAAACATATCACAGTAAGGCCAGTACCGGTTTTGATACATCTTATTGATGCCATTTTGCTGCGTTTAGGAACTTTCCGCAAGGAAATCTTGCATCCAGCAAGATATGACATCATCGAAGCAGAAGATTATTTTCATCGACAAACGGGTCCCGGAGCTGGAAGCGGAAAAGAAAGTGGCCGCCGCCGCAAGAAACTTCAAAGAAGCTGCACGAATAGCTGCAGAAGCAAAGGCTTTCATACTCGAAAAGGACAGTATTCAGATCGAAATAAAAAAAGCCGTCTCCGATCTCGAGAAACTCGAGGGTGAGATCAAAGAGACGGTCGAAAAGCTTCAAGAGACTGAGGCGATCGTCTCGTCGAAGGAAAAAGAGGTTGCAATGGCCAGATTCGAGCGGCTGCTTCTGATATCCGGCTCCGCCACAGCCGAAAGAGCAGCGGCGTTAGAGTTTGGAAACAAGGAAGAAGCCGAGCTCCTCCTTGCAGAGGCTGAGGCTGCAGATTCTGAAGCGAAAGCTCTGCAGCCAATACACGGTTTCAAGCCCGAAGAATTTGCGAACATGCCGAAACACGTCGTTTCGATGGAGCTCGTGGCCAACCTCGGGAAAAAGCAATTGGAAGAATTGGCTGCTTCTGTTCAATTTTCCCCGGCGTGAAAAATAAATAAATAAGTCAAAAGGAGTTTGTTCCGATCGTCGAGACAAAGAGAGAGATTACGAGAAAGTCTGGTCGTTTAAATTATCGGACCCTTCGAAGTTTTACCCGTCGAAGAAGTATTTATTCTTTGTATAATAAGTTTCTTTACAACAGTGTAAACTCTGAAGCATCTAATTTGGATGAATTTTTTATTTTTAGTTTGGAGAGGTAAATTCGAGAATAAACAATCTACAGGGGTCTACGAAAAGTATTTTGTCACCGGAAAACGGAAGCAGAAGGATCGGACTGTTAGATGTTTCTAAGGAATATTTACATCTATCTATTTCGCAATCTAATTTTGATCATAGTAACTTTTTTTTTTTTTCATTTGTCCGTGGTTTATTTAGTTTCTGCAAATACATACATAAATATATATACATATAAATACATAGGTATACATATACTTTTCGGTACTTTATAGTGTTCATTTTATAACAGCATCAACGGGAACGAAGCAGCCACTGCTAGAAATTCAGGTCTCATTTACAAACCATCCAACCATCGGCTTCCTACAATTGCCATTAAACTATATACCATAAGATTAGGCATTTGGTTAAACTAACCATTCCGTACTGGTCGTGTAAAGTCAGAGCTGTGCCGAGCCAGTGTTTGACGAAACCATGCACTTTGCCTCAACAGCTAAAGTCTTGACAGTGCCCCGACATGGATCTCCGAAGACGAGGTTCGAGACCAAAACCGAACAGCTGTTCTTTCCCAGACAAGCCTGAATCAGTGACAGGAAAAAAACAAAATTAGGAGAAGATGAGGAGCGGTCAGGAAGTAAATCTGACCACTGCGAAAAATGTAAGCTTTCGGTTTCGTTGTCCCCACAATTACGGGGTCGTGCGCAAATGACCGTTATGTTTGACAAAGTACAAAAAATAGACTATAAATACTGTTTTTTCAGTCCATTAGATTTCAAGTATTCTAGTTAGACACTTTATTTATAAACTTCCAGCCAATTTTTGGGACCAACATAGCCGAAAACTCAAAATCTGACTATCGGCTTGGAAACAGACTTATTAATAATGAATAATAGCAGCCCGAGAGTCGACTTTGTGGTTTCGTAATTTCATCCTTAACAAGAGCTAAGGTAAGAGACTCGTATCCACATCACCTCGGAAACGATAGACGTTGAATTGGAGGCATGGCACTGGCCGAGAGAGAACTCTTGGCAGCTTCCTTGAGGTGTTCCGTAGCTTCCGAATTCTATGGAAGATATTGTATAACCTTCTTGACAGCGCAACTGCATTTCCGGTGTCGGATCATGGAGCGATACTTTTCCATCTAAAGAATTTAGATTGGACCATTTGTGAAGAGGCGGATAATGAGATTCCGATACTTGAGAACATATCGATGTAGCTGCCCGTAATTTGATGGAAATCCCGAGTGGATTCCCTCCGGATTCTTCGAAAATGACTAGCAAATTATTTGAATCATTTAGCCATGATCGTGGCACGTGGTACCTGGCAATTAATAACAATTCCGTTAATTATGACATGATCATTGTCAGTTACAAAAAAACAGTTCTCATATGTTTTTCATCCAATTTAACAGTGAAGAACACCAAATTCGCAATAGATGAACCATTTTTGCTCTTTGTTTCTTTATTAGAGGGACCATTCCCGCACATACCCCCTTTACTGAGGACTGGTGGAGCCAATAACTCATAAATATTATAAGGAGCTCAGCATATCATAAAAATGTGGTGAGAAAATACCAGGTTTGAGTGGGCTTCCCGCAATTGAACGCACACTTATCCGCGTTGTATGCTCCACGATAGTCGCATACTCTCGGACACCCGCCTTTCGGGGCAACCAGATTCCAGTATCTCCCGATATGGTGACCGTTGACCCAAGCCTGGCCCTTTCCCATGCTTTCCATATCTAAAGCAATCGGATCTCTGCCAGCCGGCGCATCGAAATGTGTCTGCGTGAATTAGAAGAAAAGAAAAAGAAACACGACCATCATATATACGAACACCATTTCACTTCGACTTCTTATATGTTGGATAAGGGTTTCAAATCTACGTTTGATAAGTGAAAAACCCCTATTGAACATCAATGGGAGAGTTTTATCAGGGCTAATTCTCGAAGTAAAGACCTAGAGTACGTTAATTAATGAAGTGTTCTTGCTTTTCTTTGATTATCGGTTTAAGTCCTATTAGTTTCTAAACAAAGGAGCAGAAACTAAAGATTGCATCACAACGGAAACTTAAATGAAAAATAGCTGATATATTATGCATGTACGGCAAATATTTCTCAACATGGGCACTGAGATTTCAGTAATCAACTAATGCAATAATCGAGTTTACCTTGTACCAAGTAAATGAAGACCGATCAGCGTCCGTAGTCAAATTGGTCCATCCTGCCTTTTCGTAATCTTCTAGAGTGTAGATTCTCAGGAATTCACCCTTAAGCCCGACCTAGAATCAAAATTCAGTTGATTATATTGTACGGCACAGAAATAGAATCGGAGCGAAAGCAAATGAAACATTGAATTTAAGTAATCACCTGGTAGGTCCAAACTGACTTCGAAAGGTCTATAGTCCCATTTTTAAATCCGGTAAGTTCTACTTTTCCTCGAAATCCCGCTCCATCTTTCTCCAAATGAGCACCGTAATTCTGTGTAAAAGTAAAGAGGAACTGAATAATTCTATAGGTTTATTTCACAGAATCACAAGTCTATGATATCAAGATATTTTAGTATTTTAAAGGAAAAAGGAAACAAAAGTAACTTCTAATAAAATAAAATCTCAACAATAAATTCTAAGATTCCTCCACATTATTATCGTGTTTGCACAATATCACGGAAAAACTATCGAGTATACCTGTAATCCAACGGTTTGAGACAGTAGAAGTAGATCATTGTATCCTCTGACCAACCGAATAGGCTGGAGAACCTTGACCCAATGACCTATCACACTGCCTTTGATCGAGAGAGTCGCAACAATATTATCCATTAAAACTAGTAAACAAGGAAGATAATAAAAGAATACAGAGCATGTTTGTTGAAACATAGTTTTAAAAATAATGAAATCTAATAACATCTACTTAAACTTTTTTCATGTAATATAAAGTGATTTTATTTTTATGTTCAATTACCTGCAAGCTGACCATTAACAAATACACGAAGTACGTCGCGCATGCTATCAATTTTGACAGCCGGACTGATGTTATTTTCCTCCCAAAATGAGATGTCTTCATCTGAAACATATACTCTGCATTCCAAATTAACATCGAATGGTTATAACGAATATCGTGACACTATGGGAAAATAAAAAGTATAACGAAAATAACATATTTTATGAAGTTATTAACCCGGAAATCTTTCATCCGTACATATCTCAAGAAATATCCTGTTTAATTTTCCATCTTTTACTAAAAAAATAATAATAGTAACTAAACCAATTAAAAAAGTGGACCTTTTCCTACAGCTCTGATGTCATATCATTGTAGGATAAAAATTTACCTGGTTGTATGCCAGAGATAATCTGAAGAGTCCTTGGTAACATTTAAATGCTCTAAAATACCCCTGACAGTGAAATTGCTCCGACCCCAAACCCCAATTGGCTCTTTAACGGTTGTCCAGGAATTTGTAGCAAAGTTTCGGTCAATAGAAATATCTGAAGAAAGCGAATAATCTGACTCTACCGATTTGATGGAAGTTTGCGCCGCAACCTAAATAAACAGGGGTGAAATGAAAAACATTATAAACACGCCACAAAATTTAGATGTCATGTACCCAACTTCCGAACATATAATAAAGGCATTTAATTGAACTTTTGGTATCAAGTTTATCACGGTATACGATGATAAACTTGATAGAATTCTTTAATATTACTAGAGCTTGAAAGGTTCAAAAAACCTATATTTATAAGTGTCTGGTGAGTTTATACTTCTTGTGACGTTTTACAAGCAAGAATATCACTCATTAAGTGAAAAATCACGAGAATAAAGACATACCATAGCTGTATTGAATACTGTGTTCTTGCAGTCGGGTAAAATACTAACTGACCATGGTGGTAAATTATATTTTTGCCCAGAGAATGTTACAGTTGCAGAATTGCGTTCATCAATATTAGCGAGAAATGCAGAGCACTTTCTGTCACTCCCATAAGCAGTGAAGTTTAGGTCTTGAATATGCACGTTTTCATGGTAGACATGAGCCTACAAAAAATGTGAAGAAATGTCACTCTGACGTAAAATAAGAGACATAACACAATACATATGCATATGTGTTCGCATGACACTCTTACGCAGAAGCCGCTATAGAAAGAAAAGAAGAAAAAAAACAGCTGTGCCCGAACGAAAATACACACACACACAAGAAATAAACCCTGAAATATCTGGCTTTACATTGCAAATAGTTTCAGTGAGCTCTTTCTATATAGCATTTGAATACCAAAATCAAGTAAAAACATTTCTAATAGAGTAAAACCATCTTAAACAACAATTTTTCATTCTACAGAGGTTTATAAAAATCCAAAATCGGAACTAGACATGATCTTCCGAACAGAAGCATCAACGAGAGACAAAAGAACCATTTTTTGAAAGTAAGCAATAAATTGACTAACAAATAATTTGACTAGGTTTTACAACTAATAACTTACTTATGCTATAGGAACTAAACCCTTAGAATTATTCATGCTATTAAGAAGTAATTCATGGTAATATAGCAGTTTTTACGTGATCTTCCTTATGAGTCTTAGAAAAATCGGAAGAAAAAAAATATCTTTTTATAGGTCTTCACGTACCTCTTGTTTTGGTCCCAACTTAAAATACTGAGGCGAATCTGCAGCAACAAGAGCAGGCTCGCAGAGTTTAATAGCAGCATGCAGATCCTTCAAATGTCCCCATTTAGGCTCGCTCAGTAAACCTTTACAATCAAAATTATTCAAAAGGGATATGTATACAGTAGATAGATAGATAGATAGATAGATAGATAGATAGATAGATAGATAGATAGATAGATAGATAGATAGATAGATAGATAGATAGATAGATAGATAGATAGATAGATAGATAGATAGATAGATAGATAGATAGATAGATAGATAGATAGATAGATAGATAGATAGATAGATAGATAGATAGATAGATAGATAGATAGATAGATAGATAGATAGATAGATAGATAGATAGATAGATAGATAATACAGGAAGAACATAAAATTTGACAAATTGGATACAAATAATTTTTTTGCAGAATGTCACCTACCGTATTCATCAATCGGTGCATCATAATCGTAACTAGTAATATAGAATGGACCTCCAGAAGTGCGACCAAAGTTTGTTCCACCAAAGTACTGCAATAACATAAGAAAATGGAATTTATGATTTAAAAATTAAGATATTGAGCAGCCTCAGAAAATCATTTATTCACATATATACTACATTCTCAATTTAAGATTAACAATGAGATATCAAAACGCAATATAGAACTTCTTCAAAATGATATAAAGAAAGAAGTCAGCTAGTGACTCGTACCATATAGTAATTCTGAAAGCTTCCTCCACGTTGGAAAAAGCGTGCAACTGCGAATGCAAGATCTTCAATGGGTCTATGAGGCAACCTTTCACCCCACGATGCATACCTTCAAATCAAACCATAAAAAATAAAAATCACATATATTTCGTTTATAAAAAATGAAGAAAAAAAAATCCAGCAAAAACTTCAGTAGTCTCTCAATTTATTTATTTGAGACAGCAATATTCTAGATATTACACTTTATTTGATAGTGCACAAAATATGAAACTTTTAAAAGAAAAAAAAAATAGTAATTGGCATCAATACTCTCTCAATTTTTTTATAGGTGCCACTTTCCCGTGAATATTCATTTAAAGAGATGGGATATTCTGCACCATTATAAAAATTTATGGGGCAAGGTGCACCACAATGAAAATTCATGGGGCAAAGTGAACTAAAACAGAAATAAAGAAGCAGTGTGCACTAATTATTGACACGTCATGAGGTTTCAGTGTACCATCCATCCCAATTCTCAGTCCAAAGAACTGGTTTGTTAACGGAATTTGGCTTGTAACCATCGCAATAGTATCCATTGCATGCATCAATCTGAAAAGTGAAGATGATACATTGAAACCAGCAAACTTTTCCAATCTAGTGTAATGTATTCCATGTCATTAATTAATAAATTCTTACAATCTCTCCCGGAGCATCAGTCTGCTTGCACATCACCCATGGAACTTTAGCACCGAGGCTCAACGCCATCTTAGCAGCCCATTTTACATATTCCTTTCCTTTCTGGCCAAACGAGCCTTCGATATTTCCATATTCATTTTCAATCTGATCAAATTGAAATACTACAATTTTATATCTAAAATTGTATGTATATATATATATATATATATATTGTTTAACTATTTAATTCTAATTCTAAAACTATTGAATCGGCGTCTTCCTCAAGTTGAGCAACTAAAAGACAAAAGCATTACAAAATGCAGTTTTTAAATTTACAACCTGCAGCATAATGACAGGACCCCCTTGCCATGAAAATAGTTTTTCCTCTCGCATCAGATCAACGATTTTCTTGACAAAACGCTGCATTTCAACCTAAAGGGAAAAAAAGAAGATAAAAACGTTGGTGAAAAGCATGATTCATTGTTAATTTGAAACTTTAAGCAAGTAAACTAAAGAACAACATGAAGTGGAGCATATAGAAGTAATAGTTGCAGGCATACGGACGATATTTATACATAATTTATAAGAGAAGCAAAAATATAATAGAATTCCGAAGTCCGCACCTTGAAAGGAACATTGTTCGTTCTAAATTCTATCCCGGGTATATCACGCAACCACACTGGGAAACCTCTGCAAAATATCTAGTTCTAATCATCGATTCATTTTCTGATCAAAATTACCTATCTGAGCATAATATAAAAATTACCTTTCTAAGCATTCACTAATCTTAATGGTAACAATTAAAGAACATACCCAAAATTCCACTCAGCACACACATAAGGACCGATACGCAAATGAAGATAGAGTCCGCTCGCTCCCACTAGCTTGACGAACTTAGCAAGATCATACCTCCCCTCAAAGTTATACTAACAAAGCATTTCACTACACGAGTTAATAACTTGCATAACAATTTAAACATTAAAAAAGAAGTTCCAATCCAGTAGCACCACCTGTCCTCTCTCCGGCTCGTGCCCGCTCCAAAACACGTACGTCTGGATCACATCAGCCCCACCTTCCTTGCTCTTCGCAATCAAATCAGGCCACATCTGAAGTCGTTTTACAAAATACATATGAATATTCAGAGAAATAATAAAAAAATCAAATCATATCATATCAATCAGAAATCTTTGGAAAGAGCCACACAATGCGAAAGAAAAAAAGCAAGTACTCGCCGAATGAATCGAACTCGAAGATATAGTGTTTGTATATCTATTCTATAATCAATATCTACTTTTTCCAACGATTAACCGAAGTAATTGAGAGTGAGAAGCAACCTTCTAAAATAGCTTAAAAGCTCTAATGTGTCACAGATTCCATGGAAACACTCAAACACATACATGCACAAACTTTCTCAATCTGAAATTTGGCTTTAAGATTTCTCAAGAACTGGAATTACTCCCACAGAAATGTATTTCACTTCTAAAAAACTGTGGAAAACTGAAGGACATGGACAAACTAACAAGGACTAACCTATCAATACACTCAGAGCTCAGTTTCTCGGCCAAATTCTCGGGAAACAAACAGACTGAGACAGCGCGAGGCATGTAGTGTAGAGCAAGGAAAGGTACCTCGGGAGTGGCGCGAGGGTAGTGGATGCCGGCGGAGATGAGCATGCGACGGCGGCCGCCGATGATGAGAGCTCTGTGGTCGTAGCTGACGTTGAACGGCTTGAAGAAGGAATCCATGGCGGCGATCGTGGCCGAGTGAAGAGTGATCATGCAGAGAAGCAGCCATGGGAGCTTAATCCGAGCTTTCTGAGCTTCCATTTTCGATCAGAGGAGAGAATTTGGAGCAAAGATTGTCGTTTAAGGAAGTTCATTTCGGACAGAGATACGGCATCTTCCGGGTCGGTTCGGGTCGGGTCGGATTGTGATTTGTTCTCTTTTCTTTTCTTTTTATCTAATTATTAAAATCAAAATTGCCATTAGTCCCCCATAACTCTGAGCATTAAGCAGCATTAGAACCCCTCTAAATCTATTTTTTTGGCGCTTGATCCCACCTACTTTGTTAATTAGCATAAAGTCTCTCGAGCTTGGTTTTTTTGCCTTGGTATGAGTGCGTTCAGATTCCTTCGAGATTCAAATCACAACTCCACAAACGTCGAGCTTTTGTCTCGTCCACCACGTCGTTGGAAGACACCAGTGAGACTGAAAATCACCTTGTTAGACTGCTAGGTCTTTCTCCGTGATTGGACGATGACACGATCGGGGCAGTGGAGGAAAAGATTTGTTACGGCTAGCCTAGGGGGAAGACGATTTTTTGTCCGGGGTTTTGGATGAGTTATCTCAATTATGAGTTTACTCTATGTATTTATAACCCACAATGCATAAATGACTTGATGAGCTAAGTCGGGTAGGTCATTATTAATTAATTCTACTAATTAATCACCTCATAATTATCTTAGGCGCTCGTGCGGGCCCGTGACCCTTTATTGTAGTCGGGTCGAACCAGGAAGCCCGTTGGGCCAAATTCTCAATTCAGACATTTTCTACAATCTCTCACTTGCACGAAATGTACCACGATTGACTATACCTCTTGCACATTCATGCGCAGAGAAAATCACTGGTGGTTCCGGGATTGAATATCTCCTCTTGCATCACCATGATCAAATTTTCCTCATGCTCGGATGGCGCAACTAGAACCTTTTTTTCGCTGCGAGTTCGTCATCGTACTATGTTTCCTCTAGCGAGTTCGGTGTGACTCCATAGGGTTTTGTAGTGTTGGCCGCAGATTCAAAATCTTTAAGAAGCAAGAGGTCTCTAGAAAGACATTTCTTCCCCAGTATACTATAATATGTTGATCCTCTATAAAAAGTTAATAACTTAGCTATTGCGGTTTTGCTTTTTATTAACTTCTATAGTGACATATTCCTTCGAAATCTTTACTACTCGGAATTGGACACAAACTATGGTTTAGCAAATCTATTATGTCGAGTTCCCGTTTCCTGTATAGGATAAGAGTATAGAACACCCAAGTTAGAACTCTTCAACTTGTCTGTGGCCACAAATTTCATACTCATTGCCCTAGATGATCGTTTTCTTGACTTCAACTATACAAGCGTTTGACAGGAGTAAAAAATATATCACTAGCCAGGTAGTGGACTCATCATCCTTCTCAAACTTTGAAATCTTTCATTATTACTCTAGAGATGCCAGTGTCCCTTTCAAGGTTAAATGTCATGTGAATCTCTCAGAGTGTGAGTTTGTCCAGCACTACTAGTTCGCATAACTAGCGCCTAGATGTCTAAAAATATCTCATAGATATAAAGGACTCTTCTTTTTCTTAACAACATGTACCAGTCAATTTACGAGGTATCACTATTGTTCTTATATATTTCTTCTTGTGATCCTCCTTGATTGGGGACGGTTCTAGAAAGTCATTTTTTACTTCTAGGAACATCATTTCCTTTGTTGATTATAATATTATAAATATGACTTTGAACATTGAAATGAACATGAAACAAAGAAACCGCCTTATTGAATTATAATCGTGCTCAATAATTTAACAAATAAAATAAATTTGTTCTGGAACTATATGCATGAAATAAAAAGTTCGACGTATTAGAATAAGTCTAGATGTTTCTGATCCCTATAGACTCTGACGGAACGATGCCACTCTGGTCGGGGATTATTCTCAATCCTGAGGCGGAAATTTTGCGACCTAGATTAATTACGATAATCAAGATATTCAGTTTCGATACGTTAAGAATCTGGCCGATTTCTCCTCAGTGTGCATGCGCTCAAATTCCTTCGGGATTCGGATCACAACTCTACAAATTTGGAGCCTCTATCTCGTCCACCATGTCGTTGCGGGAACATTTGTGAGACTGAAAATCAACTCGTCAGACTGCTAGGTCTTTCTCAGTGATTGGACGACGACACGATCGGGGCACGAGGAGGAGAAACTCTGTCTAAAGCTAGGCTAGGGGGCACACAATTTTTCTCTCTAGGGTTTTGGATCAGTTATCTTAATTGTGAGCTTACTTTAGGTATTTACAATCCACAGTACATAAATGATTTAATGGGCTAAGCACATTAGGTCATTATTAATTAATTATATTAATTAATTAATCACCTCATAATTATCTTAGCGGCCCGTGAGGACCCGTAACCCTTTATTGTAGCCGAGTCAGAGTCGAAAAGCCCATTAGACTAAAATCCCGATTCAGACATTTCCTGCAATAATTATATCATCACATAAAGAAATTCAAACTAAATGAGATTTAGAACATAACAAAATTGGGTATTAAATTATATTTTCAGTTCTGGTTTGCGTTTTTTATATAAATATTACATGGATTTTTTTTTATCAATATAACTCTTCACTTATTATCTATCGTGATGCATATATATTTATTTCTTGCTAAAAAATAATTATTGACCACCTAACATATACATTATAACACACCCATAATTGACAATTGTTGAGGTGAAAAATCAGCTTAGTAGTTACATATTCACGATTGGTGTAATTCCGCTTAAGTTACCTAGAGCTCGGGTTTTTTCGTTAACTAAAAATTAATTACGCAAACGAAAATGAGTTTGAAAATAATAAAAAGCTCAAGAATTTTTGTGTAAGTGTGTTTTATATCTTGTCAATGATTTTCGGTTTCTTTTTAGTTTTTACATCCTTAAGCTTACTTTTAATAGAGCTTCATAATCAAAATCCGACCCCATAAATGACCAGTTACAATTTGCGTTTGATTCCCTTATAATTGCTCTAATTACATAGTTTTAATTATTGTAACTGCTATCACTAATCATGAGGTGCAGCTCGTGTTGCGCTGAAAACTCCAAATTCTCTATGTTGTCGTCGCCTGTCGCTGGTTTCGTCGCATAGCTGGTCTCGGTTTAGCCTCTCTAGCGATGAAGTATCGTCGACAAGGTTTCACCGATGAAGTTTTATCGATGAGGCTTTGCCGATGGGTGCATCCTTATTGACGAACTTCATTATTATCCTCCGTAATCATCTTTGTTGCCTGCCTTCTTCCCGTGGTTGACCCCCTTGACTCTGCTAACGAGCTTTTATTTTGATATTGGGTTTCTTAATCAAAGCTCATAAACGACGAGATAGATTTAGTTTTATCAATATTGAAGTATTTCTTGACAAAATCATCATATCAAAAACTATGTTTTATTGAGTTTGAATCTTTCTTATTCGCTTTTTATAGTTTTTGGTACACGATCTTTGTATATATATATATATATATAGTAGTTTGAGTTTGTATAAATTAGAGATCATAAACTATATGATCGAAGTAAGTGTGAAATTGTGTCAATTATTACCATATATGTTCGAAAGTTGGCATCACGTTGACGTATGGCATGTGATAAGCAGTAATCACTATCAATAAAGACTTATAATATATATAGTGTATAATTATACTATTAAACTTCGAGGAAGTCTCCTCTCCTCTCCTCCAATATTCAACTTCATTAATTATTAAAATTAAAGATAATTAAAGAAAAAAGGAGTCAAACGACAAAAATGTGAACTCGACAGGCAAAGATTTCACATCACGTCGATGACCTACAAAAAAGTTGCACACCCAAAAGTCACTACTGCTTCTCTTTAAAACGTGTCAGTAATACATTGGCCTCAATTAATCCACGTGAACAATTTTTGGTACCAGTTGGTGACTCACCGCCACGTGTTCCTTTGTTCTTAGAGTAATTGGCGATAGTGTCCTCCAAATTTTGGTACTTCGTGCACTTTGACATTCAAACTTATATTTCTGACAAAAATGGTTGTTTAAACTTTTAAATAATAGCATATTATGTGTTAAACGCGAAAACTGGATCTAAAAATTAAACTGATTCATGGTTCGAGTCTGGGCTGGAGTCAGTATTTGTGTGACGGCTAACTGTGTAAACTCTCTTAATGGGCTAGAAATTATTTTAGAGTATTTCTCTTTTATTCTCACGCCAGGAAAAAACATCAAGAGGACGTTATTCCCGAGCAAGACTTAATGGAATGTGTCATTCCCTGGCCTTATCCCGATACTCAGAGCGGAGTGAGAAGAGCATTGATCTCGAGTAAGGCTAAGGGAGTCGGGTTTCTCGAACTTCCTTCTTGAAAAGACGAGCAAACGTGAACTTAGAAGAGCATGGATAGGGTATTTAAAGGCCTTGAGTTTAAAAATATCGAGCAAGAATTCGGAAGTCTTGTGAGAATATTAAAGAGCTTTTGCCTTCGCTCGAGCTTTGGGAAAATTTTGTTGGCTTGAAAAAGATTACTAAATAAAGTGAATGATGTTGGTATTTAGAAGAATAAAGGGTATGGTTTTGGTGAGGGCCATTGAGTCCCTTGGGAGCACTTGACACGCTTACTCGCAATCTCTAACACTAGTTAGTTACATGATATCTTATATTATTATCAATGTGAAATAATAATCGTACAATTATATTTAATAATGTAAATATAAGAGTAATCACCTACAAGATCCATCTTTTGTACAAAGCTTTAAATTCTTTAAACAAGAATTATCTCGAGGTCATAGGCTCCGCGTAATGCATATGGAGATTGGTGTGATTGTTTTTTTTCCTTGTCACATGTAAAGTGAATCTTTCTTATCAAAATTGACCCGAACGCTAGTCTAGCGACTGTTGCGAAAACTTGGCACTCTCCAAGTACTCATATTATCTATGCTATCTAAAAGTGATGTTAAATTAGTTTTATCGTTCTTTCTTTGATCGTATGTTATTTATATAGAGAATAACTTTGGCCATAAAAGAATAATGTGCATTAAAAATCCGGTGTCCAACTTAATCACGACGAAACCCGAGTCATTCTGGGCTAGACCCATTCCCTATATAGTTATTGGGTAATCCAAATGAAAAATAAAATACCTTAACTTGGCTAGATGTTCTGTCTAAATAAAACTTCAAAGACCAAAGGGAATATTTCCGCAAAAAAATAAAACTTCAAGGGACAAAACACACAAGAACGAAAATTCAGGGACCATTTTGCCACCTACTATATTTATTTATTTAAAAAAAAAAAAGATGAAAAAGACGAAGTACGAAGAAGAGAGAGAAACTGCATACAAATATGAGTCGTCATTTGTGAAACTCTCAAGCAATAACGCAAAAAAAAAAAAAAAAAAAACAATTCTGACTTTTTATTTTTTATTTATTTTTTCTAATTATCTTCGTTTGTTTGTTTGTTTGTCATTTGTGTGTATGAACTTTCGGGCGATCTTCGGTTTCGATTCAATTTCCATACACACACACACACATATATATATATATATTTATATTGCATACATAGATCTCGTGAGAATCGCCGTCCTCGATCGTTGTCCTGTACAATAAGTTGTTCGTTTCTTGGGAATCTGATCGTCTTTCTCCTTTTCGGATTCGCTTCTTCTCGATCAAGCGTTGGATTTTTTCTTTCTTTCGCCGAATTCACATGTCTCAAGCTTCAGGTACGAAACTCGAGCTGTTTGATCTGCGTGCGAAGAGCGTTTGATTTGTTGTTAGTGGTGTATTGGGTTCGATTGGTTTGCTCGGGTGGGTTTTTGATTTTTAGGGTTTTGTTGCATCGGCCTGATCTTGGGGGCTTGATTGGGTTGTTGACGAAGGAAATGGTGAGATTTGAGAGATTTTGTGGATGATTGAGCTTTAATGGAGATTTTAGGGTTTCTATTGATTAAGGTTTTGTTTAGGGGATGAATATCGAGTTGGTTCTCTGGCTATTACAGAATAGGTCTTGGTGGTTGACCTTGTTTCGGTTTTTATACAGGATCATTTGGGTTTGACGATGGTGCGTCGGTGTTAGAATTGATGCCGGGTTTCGCAGGGGAAATAAGTGAGTATCAGAGGGGGAAAATGGTGTTGGAGGTGGATCTCAATGACCCTCCGGTTTCTCCTGGGTATGGGAGAACTCAGGCAGCTCAGCCGGCCAAGGATTTTGAGGTCATCGACGACGATGTTGTGATAATTTCCTCGAGGATATTTGATGAGGTAAGATAAACTTATGTTTTCTGTTTATTTTCCTGGGTATGTAATTAATTATAGACTAATAACTATTCACGCTTTCAGGCGAAGAACTATTCGAGCCGGGTTCCCGAGATGCGACCCGTGGCTAGTGCAGAAATTGATCTCTTTCCCCGTGCAGGTTTGTTTTTAATTTCTTCCATTGTTTCGCGTTGATTTTGTGTGGAATTGGAGTTTTCCTCGGAAGTTTTTGGTTCTTAATGTTTTTTAAGTCTGCATTTTCTGGTTCAAAATTATTATTTACGAGTCTCAAAGTTTGTAGTGCATGCTGTGCTTTATTTTTTCTTTGAGTCAGTCTTATAAATTTGGGCTCGTCTTGTCTATTCAACTCTCCGAAACTTACATACACATTTTTGTACAGATCCAACAACTTCATATCCTACTATTACCCATAAGCGCAGGCGACTACTGAGGAATCAGGCATTTTTGAACTGGGAAGAGCACATGAACTCCGAAGACAACTCCAAAGATCAGGTCATTACCGTTTTGCGCCTTGTCCCGTTAAATCCTTTTTCACAAAAGAAATTATTTCATACAGAATCTCTTCCTTGCATGAAATTCAAATTTGGGGTTGAACCTGGTCATATTGTACAAAGTCCTGGTCTCCATAAATGATTACGTTTATTATTACTGAATGAGTCAGCGTTTCTTTAGAACATGAGCCTTCAATTTGATCTGGACCGAACACTAAGACACTATTCGTTTTTCCTTCCCACAATTTATCACATTTTTCTCTAATCTTTAGGATGTTTTTCTTACATCAATAAGGGTGTATCATATATGATCCCGACATCTTTATGTCTACCTAGTAAGCATAATGTTATGACCCAAAGTCCAATAACAAAACGAGAGTTTTGCCAATGTTCACACAATTCAACCTTCCTTCGTTTGAGAGAGATTAAGTTTTTTCCTGAAAGGGTATCGGCTAACCTAACGAGCTGGACCCAAACTCAAAACTGAAATACTGAAAGGCCTAGCATGTCTAGAGTAAATAGCAGTTTAAAGTTTAAACTAATAACAATAGGTATGATTTATGTGTATAATCTTAACACGTTGGATCTTCAATATGCAGGCAAATGATGGAAGAGCGGTTGTGACAGCAAAGGCGACACCGTCCTTCGATTGCCCAATATGCATGGGTCCATTCAGTGAAGAGACTACTACAAAATGCGGACACATTTTCTGCAAAAAGTGCATTGAAGCAGCGGTTAAGGTTCAGCACAAATGCCCGACTTGCCGCCAAAAACTTAGAATGAAAGACGTTATAAGAATCTACCTTCCAACTAGCGCTTGAATCAAGATTTGCCATTATCCGTATTAAAAAGGTACTCTTCTAATGACTCATGCTATGTTTGTGATTGGACTCAGAATAGAAATCCAAGAGAAGATATAACACTTTATTAACAAATGTAGCCTCGTATCTGATTGACCGGTAAAGCTCTTCCGATGTTTGATAGGATATTCACTATTCAAACATTATGTCTAACCCTAGATCAGACGCATATATATAGGATTAAAATTCTAATTTCATATTTATTAGACCTAGATACGTAATTAAATAAATATATATAAGATCTAACAGAACAGTTTGGAACCCAATTTTATTTTTAGGATAACGAGGAGTACAATCTTGATAAGACGGTGAAAATTGAAAAGTAAATATAAATGAAATATGTAGTGAAAAAGCGTTGTTAGCGGCTGCAATAGTACAAGAATGTTGAGAATTCTTTCCCTTGTAAAAAGAAAAAGAGAAGTTGATTTTGTGGCATGAACTTTCTTTCTAATTCTCCCATTTTTACCCTCTCTTATTTATTTACTCACTGATTTTGATAGGGCTTGTTTTGCAGGTCTAAAGATTGGATCGAGGAAGAAGAAAAGAACGAAAGAAATTAACCCAGAATTGGTTTGTGGTAGTAGAGAGTCTGATAGGTTTTAGCTGGTTTGGGATTGTATTGTTCATAAGAAGAACTAACATTTCGGATTTAAATAAAGAGAAAAGGAGTCTATTATATTATTGTGTTGTGTCACTCATTGTAATTCTACCTTCCTTAATTATTTGGATTTTTTCTTCATTTTTATACTACATCTCTTTTAGTTTCATATCTAGACTCATATATTTTTATTTTTATTATTAGTTGGGATTTAGAAATCACCTTGTGAGACGGCAAACCTCCAATTTTATAAGAAGCGGCGATATGTCCGGTTAGAATTGACCCACTTGCCGTGTTTGAGGTCGATTTCGAAATGTCGATTCGTCGTGCCATAGCCATGCTACACTTCTTCTTGTCTTATTATTTTTAGTTCACATAGTTTTCGGCCTGTATCTGAAAGTAAAGAGTTTTGGAGCGGGAAACTCTTTGCGGAAACACGTGATCACTAGCGGAATTTAGCGACACGTTTGATACTTCAAAATCATCTTACAGGAAATATTCTTCTACCAAATCTTAACTTTTGGGTACTTGTATGGCTATTATCCGTTATTATAATTATTAAAATGAGTACATCTGCCGCACTAAACTTATAAAAATTGGTGATACAGAGAACGCATAAGAAATTGATACAATCAGAGAATGAGAGAACACAAGTCAATTAATGTGACAGAATTTGTTTGTATTACAACACTTTTATTCCCAAACGAAAGCAAGAAACGAAGAAGAGATCGTTGACCAGAGTCAAACTACAAACAGAGAGCAAGTTTTTCACTCGCATCACAATCACAGCCCATGGTGGTCTTCATTCTCCGCCATTGCTGGCGCCTCCGCGGCCAAGAGGTCGTCTTGGTGGGCTATACAGACACCTCCCTCCTCCGCAGACTCGGGAAAGCTACATGCCGTCGCGTCTGAACCCGGAGGGCTCGGGTCTGATGCCGAAGGAGCCGGGTCTGAAACCAGAGGAACCGGCTCTGAGGCCCAATGGGAGTCGTCTGAATCGGAAGGAGCAGGTTCGGAATGAAGCGGAGCAGGGTCTGAAGCCCAAGGAGAGTGATCCAACGCCAGTGGGGTCGGGTCCGAAGAAAGAGGAGTACGGTCCTCGAGAGCCTCGCCAGCTGAGAATCCGGTGATGGAGCTGATGTGTGGGAACGGCAAGAACAGGGAGTGGACGACGATCCTCAGGTTGCGGATCACCTCGGGAATCCGGATCCGGACGTAGTTGATCCTCATCGGCGCCTCGCTGAGGCCGCCAATGCCACCGGTGGTGACGACGAGCGACTGGCCTTCGGAGAGCGTCGGCATGATCGTCCCGAGCGGGAGCTTCTCGAGGTCTGCGAGGGTGAGGTACGCATTGGGGACGATGTGGAACCTGATGTTGCTCACGTAGCTGTGCATTCCGGCGACGCGTCGGAGATCGCGAACATCGTCATGTTGTGCAGCCTCACGAGCTCCGGGTACTTGATCCTCATGGCCAGCGCGAGGATGCTGTAGCCTGCGCCGCGGAGGCGGAACATCGCGTCCCTGATCATCAGGCGCATGATAGCGTACCTCCTCGGATTGTAATACCCAGGGTTCAAGCCGTAGTAGAGGCGCTGATTCAGATCATCTTGATCATCGCGAGAATCGCGATTGCGATTACGATCGCGATGATGGTGATGGTGGTGGTTATGGCGCTCGTGGTGGTCTGGATTGAAGGGGAACGAGAGCGAATTCATCCGATCCACGTCGCAAGAAAACGGAGACAGAGGAGCGATGAAGCCTCGGAGGCCATGGACGACGATGATTCCGTCGTTGAACAGATCCGGCTCCGTGATCTCCACGCCTCCAATGAAGATCACCTTCTTGGACTCCGTCTGGTTGCTCTCCGCGTCGCCGCCGCCGCTGCTCGTCACGGTGAGGCACCGCCCGGAGCTCAGCGTCTCGATCTTGGCTCCAAAGGCGAGGTTCTTGAGGTAATCATAGGTGAAGAGTCCGCCGACCACGTGCTCGCGGAAGAGCTCGGTGACGGAGCAGGAGATTCCGGCGCCGCAGGAGCGGAGCGAGGCATCTGAGGGCGCGAAGACGGTGGAAGGCCCGGCGGCTGCGAGCGCCGGCGCAGCCGTGGCAAGGTCACGGAAGCCGAGGCGCGAGAGGATTTGAGCGAGGTCGCCGCCGCTAGGGCTTCCGTTCTTGATGCGAGCTCTGCGGTGGCGATGCTGCTGAGCGTCGATGGCGGTGGTGGAGCTGAGGAGGAGCAGAACGAGAGCAAACGCGGTGAAGAGGAGAGAGGAAGACGAGCGTACGTGACGCACGATCGCCATGGAAGCTCTCGAAGGTTCTTGAATGAGAGAGAGAGAGTTATGAGAAGTCGTAAGAAGAAGAAGAAGAAGAAGAAGAAGAAGAAGAAGAAGAAGAAGAAGTGTATCAGAGAGTTCGTTGGGGGAAGTGTGTTTCACGCGCTCTAAATGAGCGCTTGGCGACGAGGACACTAAACGGTTATGGAGACTGTACGGCTTTTCTGTTAGTGATTTGGCGGGAGATCATAGTGACGTCTCGTCATATCAATCTGACGGCTGTTATTGTCCGTATGCACCCGAGATAAGATCGTGTGGCGGAACTTCCCTCAGTTCTAATGATTTATTTTAATATCTTTTCACAGGCATTTTTCGTGTGTGAATGAATGTCTCTCATGTCGTTTTCATGTCATTCAGTTTCAGTCTTTCTTCCTTTTTAATTTTGATGTCGTTTCTTGTTTCCAAACTTTCTTTCTGATTTTTATGTTTTTTTATTTTTTATTTTGATGTTGTTTATTTTCTGGGTCATTTTTTTTCTTTCAATTTTGATATCATTATCTTTTCTAGGTCGTATTCGTTCCGCATCTTTTGAATTTTCTCTCGGATGTCTAAGTCATTTTTTTATTTCATCTATGTCGATGTGTAAATTTGTTCCGTATAAGAAACGACAAAGTCACATTAATTAAATTTACGGTCCAAATAATTAAGACCAATTTTTTCATGAATTAATAAGATATTTGTGTAAATGGGCTTGTAAGAAGCCCACCAAGGGAAATCCAAGACCCAATCCCGAACAGACGTTCAGCCAAAGTCACGCTCGGTCTCGGACATAAATTGTTAAAGAGAACCCGAGCAGAATTCACAGCCAGCAAGGAACCCGACCATGACTAGTCAAAGCTCCATCCAAACGCTCAGAGATCGACCAGGAAATAAGCCACGGCCAAGATTCAAACTCCCCCACGATGCCAAGTCAAATCCACAAGAACCCAATTCCTTAAGAAGTGGCCCACGTGTCAGCTCGGCATCAAATCAAGCATCGAACTTGGAGCCACTACCAACGTTCACAAAAGACGCTCCAATGGGCAAAAATCAAAGGCTATAAATACAAGAAGAAGGAAACAACACACGTACACAAGCATCACAAAAAAGAGAGAAAAAAAGTCTTGAGAGTTTGTATTTCTCTGAGTGTTTTTCTTCTTTCTGATCAATTGAAATCGGCTTGTGGTTCTGGTTGATCGTTCATCATCATTAAACGTACGTATGACGTAGTCAACTATCGCATTGCATTGGGACGGACATTTTTTTAAAAACTCTTGGGTTTTTACAGCTTTCATTCTATATTTTTGTCAATGTCAAGAGTATTGTTGACGCGGAGGTCAATATCCACAATCTCGTTAGCAAATGCAAATAGAAATCCTACTAATAGTTTCGTGATTGTTGGTGTGAGATTTTCACGTCAACAATCTATTTTTTCGTGTCGTATATATAAACCACAATTTCTTTATGATTTTGATATCGTTTATATTTTCTGCGCCATTTTTTTCAATTTTGATATCGTTATTCTTTCATCGTTGTATTCGTTCCGTGTCGTCTGAATTTTCTTTGATGTCGAAGTCAACTTTTTTAATTCCATTTATTTTTCTTGTCGTGTATATATTACGCAATTTCTTTATGATTTTCATCTCGATTTCATTTATTCGTGTAGTTTTATTTCCAATATTTTTTTATCGTTTTCATTTTCATTTCGTTTTCTTTTCCTTGTTGTTGATGCCAAAAAATGGTTCAACCACTACCGCAACCCACGCCTTTATATTGGACCGGGCCTAGGCTAGAGGCTTGATACATATATATTGTATATATGACCAGAGGGTTCTCCGACCCGTTACCGTAAAAACCCGAAACCTCCACCGAGGCGGTCGAACCTGACTCAGAATATAGACCGGAGACTGTTGAGAACCAGGACCTCCGTAGGACAAATAGACACTTGGATTTTGAATATTCGATCTCTAGGGGAGTCGGGGGTTGATGATATATGATGCCGCACCTACTCACTTATAGTGAAACTGCATACATACCCATTTTATTGGGATCGAGTCACCACGTAGTTCAAAGTGGGAGTTAAGGGTTTTTCTTGGGCAAACAAGGAACTGATTGCGAAGACAGAAGTCGGTCGATGTTCGGACCTCAATTCTTCTAGCTCTAGAGAGCCGAGGATTCCTCCAGGGCCTTCGCTCTAGCTGATGCTCGGACCTCAGTTCTTCTATCTTGAGAGAGTCGGCGAATCCTATGGCACCTTCTCTCTAGTAAACTCTTCCGCTCCGTTGGGTGTTAAAATTGAAATATATATACACATATATGTATATATATAAGAGAGAAAACAAAATTTTATAGCTATATGAAGCGTTTGAATGAGTTACCGTTTAGGGGCTTACACAAAATTTAAAAATTACATGTCTGCGCCCCCGTGCGCGAGCATGGGGCGCTGCCACAACGCACCGTTAATGGCGCGTAATGCGTCCGGAGACCTTTTTTTTTTATACCGAGTGCTTGTTTATTTATTTTTACTATTCATCTATTTTTTGGGCCTCTCGGTTTTAAAATATGGGCATCCAGGGGTAGTTTTGGACCGAAATTAATTTTTATTAATTCCGTAAAAACACCCACAACACGTGTCGTTTTTTTATTCTCAATATTCTCCCCGATTTTGTCGTCGTTTTTTTACTCACAAATGTTTTTTCTTTTCTTTTCATTTCGGTGTCGTTTTATGATTTGTCGTTTGGATCCACTATTTGATTTTCATCTTGTGTCGTTTTTATTTATTTGGGAATTTAGAAATACATAGCGGAGTTTGAATGTGCAAAGTGCAAACCCAAAAGTGAAGCTCAGAAAGGCGGGAGAAGCAGACACCACCGACTTCAATCCGCCATGGAAATCGTCTCTTCTTCTTCTTCTTCTTCACAACCCCTCGACCTCCACATCGCTGCAAGGTCTGTGTATATATATATATATCTATATACACAACGATATGGATCACATCGAGCATTTTGAGATTCAGCTCGATTCCTTTTTTTTTTGGCGTGTTGAAGCCGAGCGAGAGAGCTGGAAAACGCGTTAAGCAATCTGGAAGAAGAATCTCCGGAAACTGAGAGGTTGCTCAAGGATTGTGCTACTAATTTCCAGGTATTTTCGCTCAATTGCCGGAGTTCTTCGTTGTTTCTCTGAATTCACAAAAAATATTTGTGTTGATGATGATTTTGTGTGTATTTATTTACAGAGCGGAGTCGAGGAAATCGTATCGGAGTTGTCAGATGTCAGGTTTCACGACGAGAAAGACTATGGTATAATTATATTATCCTTTCTGAAAGCTATGAATGTCAATCAAATGTGTGGGTTTCAGAGGCATAATCGGGAAGATATCGAGTATCTGTATCAGTTCAATCATCTATACCAGTTAATTTCCGTGCTGAAGCAAGTATTTCGATCGATTATGAGGGGTTTTTCAGGAGTAGAGGATTTTACATCCATTGTAAAAACTCGTTTATCGTTTGTTCTTTTCGGTAAATATATGCTTATTTCGGTAACGATCTTCTACAGATGCGTGCTTAGAACGCATGATGGCAGAGCTTAAATTGGTTAAGGCTGAGAACAGAAAGTTGTATCAAGAAATCGAGGTTCTTTCGATTGCTAATTCCGTAGGTAAGAACTTGTGATTCTCGGTTTTCATGTTCGTATTAGTTTGTTACCCTATAAATATAGGATGATAGCTGTAATTTGTTCACCATAGTACTAATATGTCATTGGGAAGTATATGCATTGTATTAATATGTATTTAACTTGGTTTTTATTTGTAGATTTTAAACAATTGGAAACTGAACTTGATAGTTTGAAGTATTCACTGGATACAACATTGCAGGCTGGTTCTTCCCGTGTGATTCTGTTTCTCAATGTTGATTTCGGTTTACAATTTCCATGATGTATTCCGAATCACATTTCTTTATTCTATCTGTAGGATGCGGAGAAAGTGAACGCGGGTGTACCTGATCATCGCAGTCAGAGCGAAGATCCATCAAATGCACTTGGTTTTTGTCACGATGACAGATTGGAGGTTTTCATCATTCACCTTAATTCTATTACAGTTTTCCTTTAAATGGGTTGTTTTAGCCTGACCGCTGTGACATTTCCCCGCCGTATTTATATGTATATTACAGAAGGCGTGTTTGTTTATGAATTTGCGGTTAAATCTCTACCAATTTTATATTTTTTTTTGGGGGGGCCCTTGCAGATATTGGAACTGGAGAATCAGATAAAGAAGAAAAAACTCATCTTCAAGTCTTTAGAGGAACTAGACTCTCTCTTGAAATGGTACTTTGGCCACTTCATGCTCAGCTCTCTTTCCCATATATATATATATATAATCAATTCTTATTTTGTTTTTGTTGCAGGTTCGATGTCTCGGAGCAGACTGAAGAGGGATTTTCGAGTGTAAAAGACATCGCATTTGATCAAGACTGCATTAGATTGTCGTTACAAACATACGTTTCGATACCGGAGAGTGTTTTGGCCCAACAAAAAATTCAAGTTGTTGATAATCCGTTTGACGTGAAGCACGAGCTGTTAATTGAAGTGATGGAAGATACCATGGATCAAAAGAGTGTTCAGGTATAATCATCCTTGTGAAAAACATATATCTACATTTTGGTTAATAAACCATCATTTTGGTTCAATTCACCTTGGTTAGGATTACCGTACTAAATCACATCTTTAATAAACCATCAAATTGTAAATCCTGAATAAAAAATTGGGATATAACATAGATGTAGTGTGATTTTTTTTTTTAAAATTATTTATAATCTCCTTTCTCTAACATTCACGTGATTTACCACATACATTTAGATAATTCCCAACGACGTGCACATCGACAATATTCTGAATGCCGCAAAGGATTTGCGGTTTGTATTCTCTCACTACCTTTACTTTCTTATATCTATTTAATTTTGTATTGTGTGACATTGTTTTTGCAAGAAAGTAAGAAACATACAAGAGTTTATATATTCGAATAAAATATAATAAAAATGTCTCCTTGGTATTCAAATCAGTCGCATAATTTATAGTTACAAATCCATTATGCAGGAAGTTTTCATTGCAGTGGTTAGTAACCAAGGTACAAGACAGAATAGTTTTGTGCACACTGAGGCAACTTGTGGTAAGCAGTGCAAATAAATCGGGGTGAGATTCTAATCTTCACAAATTTGGTATTTATGCCTTTTTTTCTCTCTCCTCTTTATCAATATACAATAAAAGGGTGAATAATTGGCAGTAATACCCCTGTCTCCATGTAGGTGCAATGTGCCCCTTACCCGTGAAAATTGACAAAAAAATGTTAACTTGTCTCCAAGATAAGACTTATTCCAAATTATTTTGTAAATTAATTATTGAACAAGATCATAAACTATATTTTGGGTTTATTGTGAACTAGTTAGCTGAGTCTAGTTAGTGGAAAAACTTTTAAGATCAAAGTCCCATAAGATGTAAGAAAAATAATGAAATTGATGTAAATATCCTCGAACAAGTCATGTGCTACTCAGAAGTTAAATAGTTTGTCATCTTCTAATATCTACGTTCAATCTACGATTCTTTGAAACTTGAAAGTATAAGAGACATTACTGCCAATTGCTCTAAAATGATTTTAAGTTTATTCATAACTTTTACCGATTTTATTATTATGGTCACCATATGCATTTATTGAAATTTCAGACACTCGATGGAATATCGCGATAAAGACAAGATGATAGTTGCTTATTTTGCGAGAGGATTTGATGCATTCCTAAAGGTTCCTCAAGGTTGGCCACTCTCAAATTCTCCATTGATGCTAATGTCTCTTAAAAGCTCTGATCATAATTCGAAGGGAATTTCTTCCAGTTTTCTCTGCAAAGTTAAGGTGAGTTTCCTTATCGACGTCTCTTCTCGTTTCGCGGACTTTGGCTACTTGATATCTTCCTTCTGATGCATTTTGAAAGTCCATGTTTAGAAAATGTCCTCAAGTCCACAAGTTTGTTTAGCATGATTATTAGCTACTCGGTTATGGTCATTTAAATAGATCAAGGGATTACAATTACCTGGAAAACTAAGTAATTAACCATAACTGATTACAATGATCCGGAAAAGTAATTAATTAGCCATAACTGTTACGGTGTAACAAAATGAAATGAGGTTAAATCTATAATATTTTTTAATTACTCGTCGATTTATTTATTCCAAACTTATTTCCTTTTTTTTTTTAATTTTTATTCATTAGGATGCAGCAAATTCGGAGGATGTGCACGTTCGACAGGATCTGCCTCGCTTTGCTGATGCCATTGAGAAGCTACTTGCAGAACAAAGGCAATTGGAATTCCTGCCTAATTAGCACAAGTAACTCTTTATTTTTCTTGTGTATGGTTTGAAATGTTCCATTGCTTTTGTCTCTAGATTATATTAGAGGAAGAAAATTCATGTGATGGTTCCTCAAACTGTTGTCATGCATGTGTACTCTTGATAAGTAGCACCAAACAAGCAAGATAAATGATCCAAAGCTTTGGGTTATTATTCCTAAATGGCTTTCGATAGATGATGTTCGTGCCATGTCTGAATCGTTTCTTTTCCTAAATTTTAATAGATGATCCTTCTAATTTACTAATCGTGTTAACCGTATCCAACTCGCTTAGTTAGCTGATTATGGTACCGTTGATGAACGAACCCATTCTATTGGGATGAAACATGGCAAATTCTCAGCTGAAATGTGTAAATATGGCAAATTTAAACATTTGTATTGACAGAAAACATGGTTTACACCATAAAAATATATTTCTGATGAACAACAATCCAAAGTAACACTACACAAGTACAGCAAGAGCATTCAACAACCATCTGACCTTCGAAACCCTGATCATCCGTTGACCAGAAACTGATCGCCCTGGCTCTCGCCTTCGACCCGAGCGTCGTCGTCGTCGACCAGCCCGTTGACGTGGTGCAGGCTCTGCATCATCTGCGAGAAGTAGTGGTTGCTGGTGCTGGCGTGCTCCGAAACTGCAGGGTGCGCCGTCCACTGCGACACCACCCCGAGCAGCCCCTCGGCCAGTCCCTGCTGCTCGTGCGTGATGCGGGCCCGGAGCTCGCCCATCTCCGCCCGGTGCCGCTCCGCCGCCGCCTCCATCCGCTCCCGCCACTCCGCCCGCCGCGCCTCCCTCTCGCGCTCGAGTGCGACCTCATCCTCCCGCCTCCGCCGCTCCCTCTCGAGGGCGATCTCGTCCTCCCGCTCCACCGCCTCCCACTCCTTAAACCTCCTCGCCCGCGCCTTGCCCCTCTCGTCCTTTCGCCTCTCCCTCTCCCGCCGCTCCACTTCCCTCTCCGCCTCGCTCTGCTCCAGCCGCGCCTCCGCGGCCTGCAGCTTCTCGAGCTGCCCGCGGAGCACCGCCCACGCCTTCTTCTCCAGCCCGCTCCGAGCCCGCCTCCTCTTCCGCCTCCGACTCGGGCCAGGCCCGTCCTCCTCCTCCGCCTCCTCGTACACAAACCCGTCGTCATTCTCCTCCTCACCGTTATACTCAAACCCGTCGATCGGTCCAAACCCCGCAATATCCAGCCCCAAATCGGCACCGTCCCCGTTCTCCTTCCCGCCGGAAACCGGCTCGAAATCACCGAAGACGTCCTTGTAGCGCGCGAAGTTGGACCAGTGCGCGAGGCCGTCGCCCCAATCGAAGGCGTGGCCGGGCTTGGTGATCTTCTGCTTGACGAGGAGGTACTGGTGGCGCATGTTCTGGACCTTGGTGGAGACGTCCTTCCAGGACCAGAGCCATGGATGAGCCAAGGGGTCTGCGTGGTGGTGGAGGGAGTTGACGAAGAGGGCGATGGGTCTGAACTTCTTCTCTCTGCTCTTCATCTTCGCCAGACTTCCGTCGGAGACCATCTCGCCGTACTTGTCGATCAGGCTCCGCTCCTCCGATTCCGTCCACTTCTTCCTTCTTCCCACCATCATCTTCAACCCAGAGACGATGATCTACTTCTCAAGGGAAGGGAGGAGAAACATCTAGAGTAGTTGCAGCTTCGAAACTTTTTATTATTATTATTTATTCACGGAGATTCCGTTTATTTGGGATGTGCGGTTAAGTACCTATCTTTATACCTATTGTGTAGGTACATTTTGAATTTCTTTTTTCTAGCGATAATAGTATTTGTAGGTCACGAAATCGTGCAGGTACATTTTGAATTTTTTTTTTTTTTTTAGCGATAATAGTTTTTGTAGGTCACGAAATCGTGTCGGTACATTTTGAATTACCTGTTAAAGTAAATAGGGTTAATGACGGTAAAAATACTCAAAGTTTGGTCAAAGAACTCCTTGGGTACCCAAAGTTTAAAAGTGGTGGCAAAATACCCAAAGTCACATTTGGGGAGTTGACCACTTCATTCTTGTAACGTCATTAACTTACCCAATAACTCTGGCCACGTGGAAAAATCTGTTTCGTTAAGTGTAATCATTAGAGGTTCAATTAGTTGTATTAAATAGTATTACTTAGGGGTTTAATTCGTTGTTTTCTCGTAAACGAGGCTGATGTGGGCTTGTCAACGTGGAAAAAATTGTTCTGTCGGCAACCCACGTTTGTCCGCGTGGTCAGAGTTAACATGTAAATTAACGGTGTTACGAGATTGGAGTGGTCAACTCCCCAAATATGACTTTGGGTATTTTTACCACCATTTTTAAACTTTGGGTATCCGAGGGGTTCTTTGACCAAACTTTAGGTATTTTTGCCATCATTAACCCAAGTAAATATGTACAGACTTATGTCTCGAAGTGACTAATGTAGAGCGTGACTGATGTAGAGCGGGTTACGATAAACACAAGAACACGTCTATGCGAGGATAAAACTCGACTTTTTCTCAAACAAGGAGCTCAAAAATTTCATTCAATAAAAACAATTGTTGCATACAAGTCTCCGTCCAGTTAATATAATGCGACTAAAAATAAAAAAAACCTAAATGATTGCCTAACAAAGTGCAATCTGATAAAATCCAAAAAGGCAAGTTCGATACTTCCAAGAAGGCGAGTCCGATTGTTCTTCCGGTCCCACGCTTCCAAGAAGGCGAGTTCGATTGTGTGGGCATCAATATGTTTATAGAGTTTAATTGAAAATGTAAAATTAGGATCTATTTTGTGACTTTTGGATATGTTGGTGCACTTGGTATTAAACTAGGTATTTATGTTACAAATATTTTTTAATATTATTTTTGTGAAGAAATAGGGTCTAATCCTTGAAACGTCTAGGGAAGACGACAATTGGGTTGTCTGATTGTCCTATGTAAATTTTTATTTATTTGGAGGAGCTTGTAGTTTTTGTTGGTTTTCACCTCAAACAGTCAAGTGTGACTTGTGAGTGTATGATATTCTTGGAATGAGATGATTTGGTGGAATTCGATCTCTCACGTTGCAAGCTCTCGATTCACTCTCGATATATATATATATATATATATATATATATATATATATGTATATAAAAGAAATATAAATGAGACGAGGAGTTTTTTATAGAGGTTCGTCCCAAGGCGGTAGTTGACTACGTCATCTGTTAGTTTATTGCGACAATTGACATAGACGGACAGCTACAAACAGCAAATCACGCCTAAAAGGGGAAAATAATGAGAGGAAGGAAATTAATACAACAAAAAATCTCAAAGTGAGCAAAAATGTCGGTTAGAAGCTTTCGATGTATTCTCTCAGAGTTGTGCGTGTGTGTATCTATGTTGATCTGAGCTTGAGCTTGGTATTTATAGGCTTCAATTCTTCCCGTTGGTCTTCCAAGAATTGTGGGGTCTTCTCTCCGTGCTGACCGGGTTGAATGGATCGTCTTGCTACACGTGTCCCACGACTTCGTTCTCTTCGTCGTGTTTGAATTATGCCCGTTGGAGACTTGACTCCGTGCTCCTAGTCTTCCGCTTGGGTTTGAAGTGGGATGCCGGGTAGAGAATATGACAACTCTACACTCGTCTTTCTGGATTGATGACGAATAGATATTGGGCCTGTGGGCTTTTTGGGCCGAGTAGCTTTGTATCCGTTGGGCTTTGTCTGATTGAGAACTTTATTGGGCTTCTCAATTGGGCTTTTGCGAATATCGATTTATTTCTTTAAAGCCTTTTATCCCTGTTTGTAAATTTAACTAATTCACGACTTTAACACTTTATGTCATATTAAATAATGACGAATTTGTACATCTAACGGTTTTCATTTTTCAGTTGAATTGAATATTGTACATCTTTTATCCACATTAATGAACAAATCTTCCCTTAAAAAGAAAGTAACGAAGAAATCTCCAAGTAAATTTATATACCTGAGTTCATTAACTGAAAAATATGATTCAAATTTATTATTAAATTTTGTTTAAGAGCTATAAATACTCCATTTTTTTTGTATGAATGTATTGAGTAATGGATATTTGATAAGGGCGTGGTACTATGGCCGATGGCCCGGGAAGAGGGCGGAGGGTACACACGGTCGAATTCAATTTGGAAGCGGTTTGTCGTGTGCCTATTTTAAGAGTTATAAATTATGAAACAACAACAAAAATTTCAAAATTAAAATGGAAGCCATCAGACGAGGCAACGGGTTTTGCCAAAAATCACGAGACGAGCTGCAAGACCACCTATGACCTGTCTGTCTTGATTGACCTTCCTACTGTCTTGATTGACCTTCCTAGTACTTCTCGACAGTCCAAATACCGGTAACGTACACATCGGGCGGAATTTATTGACGCTATTGGTTTCGTAACATTAGATACTTCTACAATAAAAAATAGATAATTATCCATAAATACTTGAATTATAAATTCAAGTATCATTTATACCCGCGAAAGATTTTGGACTCCAGAAAAGCCCAAAACTTTTAGAGAAGTTCACTTGGGCCCTAAATAAGGAATCCATATTCCGACATTTCACCCCTTCTCTCTCTCTCTCTCTCTCTCTCTCTCTCTCCTATCCGAGTCAATACTGTTTGTTTCCCGAGAAAATTAGGTCTCGCGTTTCTTGGAAAATCTCATCGAAACCAAAATACCACGACCGGAGACACGGCTGAATTCATCAAATCCATGGCTTTTTGCTGATTGGCTTTGGTAACAAGAATCTGCCGTCTTTGAATTGGGGGTTTAGGGTTCTTCGGATTTGTTCAGAGAGTGCGGATCTAGCTCTTCTTTGAGGCTAATCTCATCCACAGGTTGATATTATTCCATCGCTCGACCAGACATTGCCGATTTCCTAAATTCTAGGGTTTGGCAGTGACGGTATCAAGCTCGTTCATGGCCGACCGAAGCTTGGCCTTGGCCAAGCCAATATGGATGAAGCAAGCGGAGGAGGCAAAGATCAAAACAGAGGCCGAGACGGCGGCTGCGGCGAAGGCGGCTTTCGAGGCCACGTTCAAAGGCCGCGAGGCCGCTGCCCCGGGATCGGACAGCGACAGCGATGAGGAGGACCTCTCGAGCAAGCCCATCGGCCCGGCGGACCCTGCGAAGTGCATGGCGGCCGGCGGAGGGATCGCGGGCGGCACGGCCTGCTCTCCGGCGACGTTCGCGGTGACTACGAAGGACGCCGACGGGCGGAAGTGCGCCGGCGGTGGGGCGGTAATTCGGGTGCGGGTGGCGCCGGGCCCGGGCGTGGGCGGGGACGAGCAGGAGGGGATGGTGAAGGACATGGGGGACGGGAGCTACACCGTCACGTATGTCGTCGCGAAGAGAGGGAATTACATGGTCAGCGTCGAGTGCAACGGGAAGCACATCATGGGCAGTCCCTTCCCCGTGTTCTTCAGTGCAGGTGATTGATTTTATTACATTCCTTGTGATGCAAGTTAGGTTTATGTTTAGTCTACAGTAGAACTTGACTCGTTAAATTAATACTCGATGAATTAATGATATTTTTATGGTCCCGACTCTAATTAACATGAGTACATGACTAAGTTTTACCTCGATAAATTAATAACCTCGATAATGTAATAAAATTCTCCGGTCCCAACAATATTAATTCATGAAGGTTTTACTGTATATGTTAATGATTTTATGCAAGTTAGATTAGGTGTGGCAATCTGTGTCTCGTTTCATTTTCGTGATTGTTTACCCGGACCCTTATTAATCGCGTAGAAGTGTCTGACCCGTTTAACCTTGTGATGGACGTTAGGTTTATGCTTAATGTGTACTGATAGGACCCGGAATAGAAACAAGAATTGGTTATTGATCAACAAAATCCAAGTCTCTTAACCAAATTGGGAGTTAGATTACGAAAAACTCTCCGAATTATGTTGAATGTTTGAGATGGAAATTATACTAAATCGCTTTCTGTTCTAGCAGGTGTTGCTCCCAACCCCGCTGCTACGGCTATGAATGGCGGGCTCTTGGGTCTGTCTTCGTCTTCCACATACCCAAATATGGTCAATCAGACGATGCCCAATATGCCTAATTACTCAGCCTCCGTTTCGGGGGCATTTCCGGGACTGTTGGGCATGATTCCTGGCATCATTCCTGGGGCATCAGGTGGGGCCATTTTGCCCGGCATCGGAGCGTCTCTCGGTGAAGTCTGTAGAGAGTACCTCAATGGTCGCTGTGTCAAAACCGATTGTAAGCTGAACCATCCTCCACACAACCTTCTGATGACGGCTTTGGCTGCCACGACCAACATGGGCGCTTCTATAAGCCAAGTGCCTATGGCTCCCTCGGCTGCTGCCATGGCAGCTGCTCAGGCCATTGTTGCCGCGCAAGCTCTTCAAGCTCACGCTGCACAGTTTCAAGCACATAATCAGAATGCCAAGGACTCCTCTGGTATTTTTCTCTCGCTTTTCTTTGCTTTCCTTGGATGAATTCCAGTTCGAATCCTATTGCATTGCTTTTGTGCATAGTCATGTTTATATTCGTGTTCTTTTTTTGTTGTAACTTTTTTAAAAATTTATATGGGTGTTTATCAGATTCCTCGGACAAAGCTGGAAATGCGGATACGCTGAAGAAAACACTTCAAGTTAGCAATCTTAGTCCACTTCTCACCGTGGAACAACTGAAACAACTTTTTAGCTTCTGTGGCACGGTTGTCGAGTGCACAATAACTGATTCAAAGCATTTTGCATACATAGAGTACTCAAAGCCGGAAGAAGCGACGGCCGCGATGGCACTGAACAATATGGACGTTGGAGGTCGGCCCATGAACGTTGAAATGGCGAAATCGCTGCCTCCGAAATCATCGGCAAACACTCAGCTTGCTTCTTCGTCGCTTCCAATGATGATGCAACAGGCAGTGGCCATGCAGCAGATGCAGTTCCAGCAGGCTCTGCTTATGCAGCAGACGATGACAGCTCAGCAGGCGGCGAACCGAGCCGCTACCATGAAGTCCGCCACGGAGCTAGCCGCGGCTCGAGCCGCTGAAATAAGCAAGAAGCTGAAGCTGGATGGTTTTGCGGTTGAGGAGAACGACAAGAAAGAGGAGAAGGAAGCGAAGCCAGAATCAAGGTACTTCTTTCTTTATTAATCAGTGCGATTCGCAATAGCAATGGTCTTTCGTTCAAGAGTAAGACCACATCTCTCTCTCCTAATAAAATTTCCACTAACCCGGAATGACTTAACACAATAATAAAATTAAATAATTAAAGACTACTTCCTAAATATCAGTCTGACATGCAATCATTGTAATTGATCAACATTCGTGATTTTAGGATACACCTTTATGAATGTCAAAATTATCATTTAAGCCTTCAAAAAAAATATTGCGTCGCCAGTTTAATTGATCTTCCTTTACAAAAATATTGCGTCACCAGTTTAATTGATCTTCCTTTACAGGTCGCCTTCACCTTCTGACAAGAAATCAAGATCAAAGTCAAGATCACCGATTAACTATCATAGAAAGCGAAGATCCCCTACTTATTCCCCTCCTCCCCGTCGGCTCAGAGATCACCGATCGCCACTGAGATCCCGATATCGTCTGAATTATGAGACTGAGCGACGCTCGTATAGAGATTTCAGGGATAACGGTGACAGATATAGGAGAAGAGACACACATTATTCCTCTTCCTCAAGGAGACATCGGAGTAGGAGTGTTTCACCGAAACGTAACCGAGAAAGATCGCCGAGCTATGAGAGAGGAAACAGGTTTTCCCCGAGAATTGACGATGAACAAAAACTAAAACAGAGAAAACGCTCGAGGTCAAAAACTCCGGACAGAAAAAGAGACGAAACCCGACATGAAAGATCGAGGCACCGTGATAGAAGGTCAAGCCCGAGAAGTTTGGATGAAAAGAAAGTCAAACAGAAGAGAAGGTCAAGGTCAAAGTCTGTGGAAGGTCAACACCACTCCTCTGAGAAGGGCAGTAAGAGAGATGAGAGACGGAAGCAGCGTGATAGAAGACGTTCCAGGTCAAATTCCGTGGATGATAAGCTTCACCCCGTAGGTAACAAGGAAGAAGCTAGAGATGAGAAACCGAAACATCGTGAGAAAAGGCAGTCTCGGTCGAAATCTGTCGAGTCCGAAGATATTAAGGAAAAAGCTAGAGATGAAAAACCGAAACATCGTGAGAGAAGGCGGTCTCGGTCGAAATCTGTCGAGTCCGAAGATATTAAGGAAAGAGCTAGAGATGATAAACCAAAACACCGTGAGAGCAGGCGGTCTCGGTCGAAATCTGTGGAGTCCGAGGATATCAAGGAAAAAGCTAGAGATGAAAAACCGAAACACCGAGAGAGAAGGCAGTCTCGGTCAAAATCTGTTGAGGCTGAAGATATCAATGAGAAAGCTAGAGATGAAATACCGAAACACCGAGAGAGAAAACGGTCTCGGTCAAAATCTGTTGAGTCTGAAGATATCAAGGAAAAAGCTAGAGATGAAAAACCGAAACACCGAGAGAGAAGGCGGTCTCGGTCAAAATCTGTCGAGTCTGAAGATATCAAAGAAAAAGCGAGAGATAAAAAACCAAAACACCGAGAGAGAAGGCGGTCTCGATCAAAATCTGTTGAGTCCGAAGATATCAAGGTGAAAGCTAGAGATGGAAAACTGAAACACCGTGAGAGAAGGCGGTCTCGTTCGAAATCGGTCGAGTCCGAAGATATCAAGGAGAATGCTAGAGATGAAAAACCGAAACACCGTGAGAGAAGGCGGTCTAGGTCAAAATCTGTTGAAAACAATAATAAATTAAAGGGGAATGTGGATAAGAAACCGAAGCATCGTAGTAGAAGGCGGTCCAGGTCGGTCTCTGTAGAAGCTAAGCTGCACAGAAGAAATAGATCACCCGCAATAAGTTTTGATGAAAACAATGAGAGACGCAGAAGTCGTTCGAGGTCAAAGTCAAAGGATAAAATAACCGAGCGTCGAAAGGGGAAATCAGAGAATCATAGGAGAAGAAGGTCAAGGTCAAAGTCAATGGAATATAAGCTTCGCATAGGGCGTAGCGAATCTCCAAGTAGTTCGTATGATGAAGGCAAGTCAAAAGAAAAACGGCGGTCAATTTCAGACTCTGTTGGTAAGTATCAGTTACGAAGATAGCATAATTTATATTCTAATTATCTTTATTTTCGCTTTTACTCATATCTTGTTATGTAAAGAGACCCTAAGGAACGCGGAGAAGTATGATTCGCTGAGTGATTTCGTAAATTAGCTTTGTTTGTTTCTAGGGTTTTAGGGTAGGGAAAAAGATTTACTGGTTCTAGACCCGGAACGATATTCACAACTTGGGATAGAGGATCAGTATCTTGATCAAAGAACAAAAGATACTAATTGAGCATAAATTATAAGTGGAGACGGTATTAATTAATAATATTTCCCTGATGCAGGAGACCGGAGCAAACACGAAGCATCCTTAACAGAGAATTTAGAATTCGAGAGAGTTGGTACTGCAATTTCTGTTCTTCACTTGTGTATTAGCTTTCATATTATATAAGTTAATGATGTTCAACTTTTTGTTTTCGACATTTGCAGAACTGGAAAATCACGAGGGTGAGAAGTCAAGAGATGAAGATCTTTCACCTTACCACAACAAAGGAGAACGAGTGGACAGCCATCTCGAATGATGCTTTCGATGAAAGCTTAGCCTTATTAGGACTAAAGATTCCAAGAATCTAGAACTTAATTCTAACTTTCAAAAACGACAATTTCCTTGTATTGCGATCGGTCTTTGGCTCTTCATGAAAACGCTCCGTGTTTGTTTGATGTTTGCAGGTTCTTTGGAACAAACAAAGTGGATAAGGTTATGTATTTGAAGGATGTTCTGCTTTCATCAGCACATACATTGGTTTGTGTTCTGTTGAATTCTGCATCATTATCATATTGACATGTACTAAGTCAGTCAAGACTTTTTTATTTATTATATATATTATAAATGGATTTCATGGTTCTGTTATGTGGCTAATTAATTGGTATGATCTTTCGGTTTCTTTCAAATAAAAAAAAATTTCTAAAAAGAAAATCAGGTTGTTACTTGTTAGTCAAGTTACTTCACACATGTATTGAAGAAGAATCTCCATTTACCATTTTTGCTTTGTCCTCTTTCTTTTGCTTAAGTGTGTAAATGTATTTTCCCACTCTTTTAAGTCGTTGATTTCGGTCTGTATTTTTTTTCTTTTTTCTTTTCTTTTCGATGAAGTGTTGGGCTTGTTCGTCCCGGACACTTGCAGGTTATGCGTGGTGATTACTTTGGAGCTTTGGAAGACATGTTTTTTAAGTTATTGAATGAAGGTATGCGAACTCATTCGAACGTAAATTGCACCGAGCAAATCGGTATATTAGGTGGCTTTTATGCCAATTTGTAATAGTTGCTGTGCCTTACGCATTGCCCCGTTTTTTGTTTCTTTCCCTTTTCTTTCCCCCTCCCTTTTCGAAAAATTGTCTGAATTAGGTAATTCTACGTTAAAGTGAGCATTTTCCGGGTGGAATTGCATCAAAATTCCAACAAGACGCATCGTAGCTTACGAACTGAATCGGTTAATATCGTTTTAGTTGAGTGCATGAAGAATGTATTTTGATATGAAAGAGGTAATAATTGTCCGTTTGGTTTGATTCTTGATAATATGGATTTCTGTAGTAGTAAACTATTTTGTTATTGGTATATTATTCGTGACCCAACTATTTAATTATTAATATGAAGTTCAGCCTTTTCGTACATTATTCAAGTTGAGGATATGTAGCTTACGAGGCCGACTTGGAGTTTCTAGAGGCTCGAGGCAAGAGTTCCTTTTGTTTTGGGCCCGAGACACAAAAGTTTGAGGCCCTCAAACTAGGCTCAAATGAACTAGAATATTTGGCCCGAGATCTCAGTCTCACTAACCTTATCAAGGGCCGGGCTTAAGTTCGGTTTGGCCCGAGATCTTATACTACATTTGTCGGTATTTTGTCGAACAAAACCGAACTCATTCCTTAGTGTAAAAACATATACAGTAGAACCTCTATAAAATAATATTGTTGGGATCGACAAAAAATATTATCTTATCGGATTATTAATTAATACATTAATGAAGAAAAAAATATTAGTCAGCTATAACTATATAAACATCTTTACTAACAGAAAATTATTTTAATTTATTATATCGAGAATATTAAAGTATCAAGATTAAAAATATCAAGAGACTATTATTATGATTTAAAAAGATTTTATTATAGTAAAGAGCCCAATGATATTAAAGATGAATGACAACAACTTCTTAGAATAGTGATAATTAAAGCTTCATTCAAAAAATAAAAAAATAGTGATAATTAAAGCTGTAATAATTACTATAGAATCATATTTTAAGAATACTACATAATTAGTGATGTTTATCTTTTTATTTAATGTGATTTCATAGGTATTTATATTTTATTTTATTTATAGTGATTTTATAATTATTTATCTAATTTTTTTAGTGCTTATTAGCAAAATACTCACTTAAAATCAAACTATTTTAAAAACTACTCAAAGTTTAATTAATCTAAATTGTACTCAATTTAAAAGCTATTTTCCAAAAACACCCCTGCTGCTCCTCTGCTCCTTTTCGTCTCTCTCGACCAACATTTTCCATCGCTCTTTCTCGACAGACCGACGACACTCACCTTGACGGAGGCGTTCGCGCACGCCAAGCCACGGTGCACGAACGTCGTGCTAATCATCTCGTCTGACGACGGCAAAGCCAATGAAACCCCGTACTGACGGTGGCGAGAACCCGACGAGCTTCTCCCAGGAATGTGGCTGACGGCGCATGTTTCAGCCAGTGAAATCCTAGGGCTTCACCCCCTCTCCATGATGGGCCCAACTGATTCAGCCCAAGAAGCCTTGGTCAAACACCCAAATAATAGAGTGTTGACCAGTCCTTGACTAGTCAATGGACCATGTGTTGTGGTCTGATTAATGGGCCCACCCGGGGACTGACCAAGTTTTTGGGTTTTGACCCGAAGCCCGTGGTCAAACCCTTCCAAAATTAATTATTTTAAACTGGAGGCAAAAATACCCAACCTACATTGACCGTGACTTTAGCATAAAAACGTTACATTTTTCGTTAACATCCATCATGTGGCAGTTAGCGGCAAAAAATACATTTGGGTATTTAAAAAAAATTAACTTTTGTTACGATAATGTAACTTCGGTTACAAAAATTTAATTTCAATTAAATTAGTGTAACCACATTTACATTAGTGTAAGTCTAATGATTGTTGTCATACTATTACATAATTATGGTCATACTATTACATAATTGTATGTCACTATTTTTTGACAATATTTCAATTTAAATTCTTTTTTGTAACTCAAATTATGTGAAATTATTGCTACATACCTTTACATAAAGACTAGATTAATAAAATTGTGTAACATAAGTGTAACCATATATGACTAGAATTACGAAAGTGTAACTCGTGTTACAAAAGTGTAACACCGGTTACACTTATGTAACTTCAGTTACAAAAATTATTATAATACTTCCAAATTAACTCCCAAAGCACTAAATTATTATTTGAACAAATATATTGAAATTGTAACTCCAGTTACATAAGTGTAACTTCAGTTACGATAATGTAACTTCGATTACGATAATGTAACTTTGGTTACAAAACTTTAATTCCAATTAATTTAGTGTAACCACATTTACATTAGTGTAACTCTAATGATTGTGGTCATATTATTACATAATTGTGGTCATACTATTACATAACCATATATGACTAGAATTACGAAAATGTAACTCCTATTACAAAAGTGTAACACCGGTTACGCTTATGTAACTTGAGTTACAAAAGTGTAACTTCAGTTACAAAAATTATTTTAATAGTTCCAAATTAACTCCCAAAGCACTAAATTATTATTTGAACAAATATATTGAAATTGTAACTCCGGTTACAAAAGTGTAAGTACAGTTACATAAGTGTAACTCCAGTTACGATAATGTAACTTCGGTTACAAAAATTTAATTCCAATTAAATTAGTGTAACCATATTTACATAAGTGTAAGTCTAGTTATTGTTTTCATAGTATTACATAATTGTGGTCATACTATTACATAATTGTATGTCACTATTTTTTGACAATATTTCAATTTAAATTCTTTTTTGTAACTCAAATTATATGAAATTATTGCTACATACCTTTAGATGGAGACTGGATTAATATAATTATGTAACATAAGTGTATCCATATATGACTAGAATTACGAAATTGTAACTCCTGCTACAAAAGTGTAACACCGGTTACACTTATGTAACTTAAGTTACAAAAGTGTAACTTCAGTTAAAAAAATTATTTTAATACTTCCAAATTAACTCTCAAAGCACTAAATTATTATGTGAACAAATATATTGAAATTGTAACTCCAGTTACATAAGTGTAACTTCAGTTACGATAATGTAACTTCAGTTACGATAATGTAACTTCAGTTACAATAATGTAACTTCGGTTACAATAATGTAACTTCGGTTACGAAATTTTAATTCCAATTAAATTAGTGTAACCACATTTACATTAGTGTAACTCTAATGATTGAGGTCATATTATTACATAATTGTGGTCATAGTATTACATAACCATATATGACTAGAATTACGAAAGCGTAACTCCTATTACAAAAGTGTAACTTCAGTTACAAAAATTATTTTAATACTTCCAAATTAACTCCCAAAGCACTAAATTATTATTTGAACAAATATATTGAAATTGTAACTCCGGTTACAAAAGTGTAAGTACAGTTACATAAGTGTAACTTCAGTTACGATAATGTAACTTCGGTTACAAAAATTTAATTCCAATTAAATTAGTGTAACCACATTTACATAAGTGTAAGTCTAATTATTGTTGTCATAGCATTACATAATCGTGGTCATACTATTACATAATTGTATGTCACTATTTTTTGACAATATTTCAATTTAAATTCTTTTTTGTAACTCAAATTATGTGAAATTATTGCTACATACCTTTAGATGGAGACTAGATTAATATAATTATGTAACATAAGTGTAACCATATATGACTAGAATTACGAAAGTGTAACTCTTGTTACAAAAGTGTAACACCGGTTACACTTATGTAACTTAAGTTACAAAAGTGTAACTTCAGTTACAAAAATTATTTTAATACTTCCAAATTAACTCCCAAAGCACTAAATTATTATGTGAACAAATATATTGAAATTGTAACTCCAGTTACATAAGTTTAACTTCAGTTACGATAATGTAACTTCGGTTACAATAATGTTACTTCGGTTACAAAATTTTAATTCCAATTAAATTAGTGTAACTACATTTACATAAGTGTAACTCTAATGATTGTGGTCATATTATTACATAATTGTGGTCATACTATTACATAACCATATATGACTAGAATTACGAAAGTGTAACTCCTATTACAAAAGTGTAACACCGGTTACGCTTATGTAACTTGAGTTACAAAAGTGTAACTTCAGTTACAAAAATTATTTTAATAGTTCCAAATTAACTCCCAAAGCACTAAATTATTATTTGAACAAATATATTGAAATTGTAACTCCGGTTACATAAGTGTAACTACAGTTACATGTTTATCGACTGCTTCGGCGCTCGTATTGAATTCTCTTCGGCCATGCTATCCGGCTTCTTCGACGACACTCTTCTGTGGCTTCGTCTCTTGAATCGAATACGGCTTCTCGTCTTATTCGACTCTCGTCTCGAATTCTTTTCGGCGACGCTCTTCGGCTTCTTCGACGTTGGTAATGAATTATCTTTGGAGCTTAAAGGTTGGAATACCATGGTTGGCCAAATTTTGAGTGTGCGACGATCTCGATGATCCATTGGAGGCTGACATTAATGAACCTACACAAAATAAGATTTTCCATTAAATTCGTGTAATAATATTTTTGTTGTCTAAGGTGAAATTTGATTATAATTTAAAAGTCGGGGGCTCTTCAGCCCCTTTTGAGGTCGCTGCACGTCGTTCCCGACACGAATGATCATCTCATGGACGGAAATGAGCAGAGACACGTCTATTTCGACACAAAGAAATTTTATCAAAAAAATAAAAATGGAATACGTTGCTACAGTTTGTATAATTCTCAAAATATATGATCATTCCTACAACTAACATATATAATTCTCCAAAAGCTCATCTTCAATTTCGAAACGAAGAACTCGATCATAATCCTCTTCATTTCGGGTTACATTCATTTACATGAAATACGGAATCATTTGGAGAATTATCCCAAATTTGCAAAAACGAAAGGAGGAAGATCATCAAACCTCTTGCGAATCAAACAACGAACGTAGCTTCGAAGCTCTGTGGCGGAAAATCACGGAGAAGATTATGCCAAGTCCAACAAATCTACACCATAGAAACTTTTGCTAATAAGTTTTTTTTTTTTTTTTTGAGTTTGAGGATCTCAAAGAGACGAAACCCGCAGCTTAATCGCTCACTCTCAGATACAATTGAGCTGAATACTAAACTCAAACAACCCGCTGCTACTCGCGTTTGACCGGAATCTACAACGAACCGAGAATTCACGTTTACGCAATACCAGGAGTAGACATTTTAAAAATCCTTAAGTGGATGCCTTCACAGTGGAGCTAACCCAGTAAAGCACACCCAAATCCCATGAATTATGGGAACCCACCAAATGGATCGACATAGAAAGCACCCTTACCAAGTGCCCATGTCCCTAACTAAGCCACTCGCTCTCTGATGATCGAAATCAAAAACCAGACGGTCAAAGTAAGGAGCTTTGAAGAAGAAGCATGGGAGATTACCTGGTGGAGGAGCTGGTGGGGGTGGAGGAGGGGGTCGGAGAGGGAGCGCGCGCGGGAGCTGGAGATGCGCGGCATGGAGTTGGGGTTGGAGGATCCCTTCTTGCCGGGGTACGGAAGGGACGCCGACCGGTCAAAGGGGCCGTTCTGCTGCCGGAAGAGGATCGCGGCGGCCACGGCGTCCTCCACCTTCTCCTTTCGCTCCGACCGGATCCGCGACCACCGGCTTCTCCTGGGCTCCGGTGCCACGACAAAATCGAATATGAATCCACAGGAAGATCACAAAGAAGATTCAAAATCAATGAAAACGAATTTTCTCGGCAGCTAAACAACGCCAATGAATTTTCTCGGCGAATCCTCAAAATCAATGAAAACGAACCTGGAGAAGATGATCGGCGAGGTAGTTCGAGAAGGAGAACCGTGGCTCGCTGCCGACCAGCACGGTGTCGTTGAAGGGGAGCGAGCAACAATGGCAGAAGAAGCGTCGAACAAGGCTTGGCTTCGACTTCGAACGTGAGTAAAAGAAAATAGGGGGTATATTTGTCTTAAAAAGCCCAATTGAGGTTTTCTTTAATTATAACAAACATTTGAGTACCCTTTTAAATAGTTTGATTTTAATTGAGGGTTTTACTAATAAGCCCATTTTTTTTATGTTGAATTATTAATTTATATATCCCCTGACCTATATACTTACTAAAAAAATATTATCTTATAAATTTAACGGATTATTAATTTAGCTAGTTAGGCCCGAGTCGGGACCGAAAAAAAAATATTATTTAATCGCGACTAATAATTTATCTAGTATTAATTTATAGAGGTTCTACTGTAGACCGGAAATTCAGTATTAGGTGGTGGAAATTAGTGGTTTTAATTGCACTTACCGTTTTAATGGATATAATATGTTAAATAATGATTTTTTTTACAATTGTATAACTAAATAATTCATCGATCTGTAAAAATTAATTATGAAAAGTATCTTTTTATATCAAGTTTTATTTTTCAAAATCCCGGTTTTTGATTTTTTCGCTCCCCGTACGCATATTGGAAGAAGGTCAAAATATAGAAAATGGAAAATGATAACAAATAAACCACAATATTCTTTAAAATGAAACGACAACGCAGAGAGTAATCTCAAGCTAATTATATTTTTGGGTTAATGACGGTGAAAATATCAAAAGTTTAGTGAAAGAACTCCTAGTGTACCAAAAGTTTAAAAGTGGTGACAAAAGTACTCAAAGTCGTATTTAGGGCGTTGACCACTCTATTCTCGTAACGCAGTTAACTTACCTGTTAACGCTGGCCACATGGACAAAAGTGAGTTGTTGACATAACAATTTTTGCCACGTGGACGAGCCCAATTAGGGGTTTAAGTCGATGTTTTGTTGTAAACGGGGCTGATGTGGGCTCGTCCACGTCACTGAAAATTGCTACGTCGACTAGCCACGTTTGTCCACGTGGTCAGAGTTAGCGGGTAAATTAAATGCGTTATGAGAATGGAGTGGTCTACGCCCTAAATGTGATTTTGGGTATTTTTTCCACCACTTTTAGACTTTGGATACGCGAAGGGTTCTTTGACCAAATTTTAGGTATCTTCCCCGTTATTAACCCTTATATTTTTGTTTACTCAAGCTCTTAGAAATTTAACTCGATGGAAGTAATAAGTAAGATCTCATGGAAAAACCTAATAAAAACAACAAGATGATTCGATCTCCAGCCAAACTGGCCGGAAGCGAATTCACCACAAGGTTTTGTTCTTCTTTCCTATCTAAAACCAACATACCGGGGGCGAAATTAGGACCAGGAATCAATAACTTGGAATGTTTCCTCCAAATCCCTAAACTTAATCTCATGTAAGAATCAATCTATGCTCTTGATACGGCTCTAGGGTTTAGGACTAGTGTCGTTATTTGATTTTTACTTTTGTCGTCGTGTTTAATAAAGTAATTTAGATCTTAGGATTTTTAAATTGAGTTGTCGTTTAATTATGTCATCTTTAATTATCTTATTAGGTTATTTAATTATGTTAGAGGCTCTATTCAGTCGGGCCCGGTCCGGCCCATTAGGTTGTAATTCCTTGCTCTATTTTGTGAGTGTTGGCCTAGATTTCCGATATTGTCATTTCGAGTTTATCGGTTTCGGGCATATATCAACTCTCTATTCACTTCCTTATTGAAAATCGCTACGACATGTTTTATTCTACTTGCAATTTTGACACTCGCGACTTAAATTTCTAGGTGCGCCTCTGAATATCGTATTTTATTTTACAAAATTCCGGTTTAATTTTTTCGCCCCTGTACGCATATCGGAAGAAAGTCAAAGTATAAAAAATGGAAAATGATAAGAGAGAAACGACAATATTCTTTGAAATGAAACGACAATACAGAGAGTTATTATTAATAGACTCCATGAAAGTAAGGTCTCACAAATGCCAATATTATCTCGGCATGGTGAGTAGGAGAAGCAAAGTCACCAAAATGTAATGTAAAATCAAGTGATGAAAGCTTTGTTTCAGTTGCTACAGACAGCTTCTTCCTTCTCTTGTCATCGCTTTCTCACGCTCAACGTACGCAAAAACACGTCCAAAAATCGAGCGTCTTTTTATAGGCCGCGTTGTGGCGCTACTAGCTCTTTGAGCATCTCTTGAAAGTCGGGATCGACGCTGCCCTGCCAGTACTCGGTTCTCCAGAGATGAGACGGAGACGAAGCCCACATGCATTTGGATGATCAACAACGCAAGGAAGCATTGCCAAGCGGTGTCTCGTTCCTTCCAAGTACGCCAGACTCGGGGCGATCCTTCTGACCGCCATACACGCTTGCCCTAGAGCAGCAAACTCCACCCCCGTGTGTTCCTCAAGATCATGAGTTACGGTCCTCAACGTCATCACGTGGTTCGTGAAAATATTACTGATAAGATCCCGCGCTTCTCTTATCTGATCGAGAGCAGATAGTCGGCTGTGCTGAGAAGGTTATTATCGTCGTCCGTCAAGGGGACGGATGTTGTCGAGACCGGGAAACTCGTCAATGATTGCGGAGAGCTTGTTCTCAAAATCTCTTTTGAAACCCTACACTTCAGTTCTCTTGAGTAAAAACTGTGGGTAAAAGAAAACGGAAGGTTCCGTCGAATGTAACTGCGGATGCGGATTATTTCAAACAAGTCATCCTCTTGTGGCCGTACCACATTGATTTTATTGAAGTCGTAATTCGCCATGGTTATCTGGTAGTAAACACATAAATAATCAATAATAAATGTCAAAGCTCATCTGTATTTGTAGCAAAATGTGGGAAAAGTAGTTTCCATTCATGACAAAATTGATGTTTACACCAATGATACAAATATGAATAATAGGGGCAAAAGTACCACACTTAAAATACTATACTTATTCCTATACATATTCTACACTCCCCCTCAAACTTGGTTGTAGAGGTTAAACAAACCAAGTTTGGAACTTAATTCGTCAAATGAAATTCTAGGGAGGGCTTTGGTGAGGATGTCGGCAATCTGAAGCTTCGAAGGAATGTAGCTTAAGTTGATGATTCCACCATTGACTTTCTCAGAGATAAAATGTCTATCTGTCTCAATGTGTTTAGTCTGGTCATGATGAACATGATTCTTTGCGATCCTAATGGCAGATTGACTGTCACTCCGCATTTGAATAGCTTCAGAATGATTCATCTTTAGCTCTCTCAAGAGCCTCCTGATCCACATTCCCTCACATATTCCTAATGCGAGGGCACGGTACTCTGATTCGGCACTACTCCGAGAGACAACCGATTTCTTCTTGCTTCTCCAAGTGACAAGATTTCCCCAGACATACGAGCAATACCCAGAGGTTGATCTTCGGTCGGTGGCTTCTCCATCCCAACTAGCATCTTTGAATATCTTGATCTCTCGACTCTCGGATTTCTGGAATAATAAGCCATGACCAGGAGTGGACTTTAGGTATCTCAAAATCCGGTTCACAGCCTCTAAGTGATCCTCATTAGGGTTGTTCATATGTTGGCTTACAACACTAACCGAGTAGGCAATATCCGGACGAGTGTGAGAGAGATAGATGAGTTTGCCGACAAGTCTCTGGTATCTTCCTTTGCCGACTGGAGCACTTTCGGTGTTGCAAGAGTACTTTTTGCTCGGGTCCATCGGAGTGTCAACTGGCTTGCAACCGAGAAGTCCAGTTTCTTCGAGTAAGTCAAGAACATACTTCCGTTGGGAGATAACAATACCTTTGTCAGATCTTGCTACTTACATGCCAAAGAAGTATCTCAGAGTTCCGAGATCTTTAATCTCGAAATGGGTAGCAAGAACTTGTTTTAGTCTGTCGAGTTCCTCCAAGTCGTCCCCAGTCAGAATAATGTCGTCAACGTACACAATGAGAATTGCAATATTTTCATTGTTGCTCCGTTTGACAAGAGAGTATGATCGGCTTGACACTGGGAGTGCCCGTTGGACGTTACGGCCATGGTGAATTTCTCAAACCAGGCACGCGGAGACTGTTTTAAGCCATACAAAGCCTTTTTCAGCTTGCAGACTAAGTGACGAGTAGATTTTTCTTCAAGTCCCGGAGGGATATTCATGTAGACTTCCTCTTCAAGGTCCCTATTAAGAAATGCATTTTTGACATCAAGTTGAAACAATGGCCAATCTAGATTTACGGCAAGAGAAATGAGAACTCGAACCGTATTTAATTTGGCTACTGGTGCAAAGATTTCTTGAAAGTCGATTCCCTTATATTGAGTGAAGCCCTTCGCAACAAGTCTACCCTTGAATTTGTCTATACTACCATATGCCTTGTAATTGACTGTGAAGACCCATTTACGTCCGACCGAACGTTTTCCACGTTGTAATTTAGTGAGACTCCATGTGCCATTGTTATCCAAAGCTCGAATTTCTTCTTCAACTGCATGTTTCAAGTAGGAATTTGAAGTGCTTCATGAATAGAGCCAGGAAATTCGGTGCTGTCGAGGTTAGTGATGAAGGCCCTATAAGATGGATGCAATTTTCCGTAGGCAACATATCGTTCGATTGGATATTTAGTGTGCCCAGGAACAGGCTTCTTACGAATGCCTTTCCGAAGAGCGATAGGGAGTTCTGAATCATCGACCATGGGTTCAAGTGTTTCTATACCTGACAAGTCAGTCGAGGTAGTGGGTTCCGGGTCTGGTTCTTGGTCGGTTTGATGATGAGTAGCGTCATCTACATGTTTGATAGATCGAGATGAGCTAGGAGACGATTCTGGAACAATGTCAACAATGGAAAATTGGATGAAAGTGATAGGAGTGAAGGTTGAGTCTTGATCAGGTGATGATGGGAGTTTGATTTGAGATTGAGAGTCTTCATTGACTTCCCAACTCTGAGATTCCCACGAGTTCCCCCCCTGAATATTAGATTTGGGGAAGAAAGACTCACCTTCGAAGAAAGTGACATCCATTGAGTTATACACCGTAGGAGTTCTAGGGAAATAACATTTGTAACCTTTTTGAGTAGAGGTATAACCCAAGAAGATGCACTTAATAGCTCGAGGATCGAGTTTCGAGCAATTTTGTGTATGAACATGGACAAAAACGGAACATCCAAAGACCTTTTTTGGTAGGTCGGAAGAGAATGACAGAAGATGAGGATGAATCTGTGTGAGAACTTGACGAGGAGGTAGGAAGTTGAGGATGCGACTCGGCATACGATTGATGAGATACGTAGCCGTGAGAATTGCATCGCCCCAATAATGTTTAGGGACATATCTTGCAAACATAATGGAACGAGCTACTTCAAGAAGATGTCGATTTTTGCGCTCGGCTATGCCATTTTTTTGCGGAGTGTCGACACACGAACTAATGTGAATTATTCCTTTTTCAAATAAGTATGGTTTGAGTGTTTGATTGAAGTAATCTTGTGCATTATCAGTGTGAATGACCTGAATATTATTGTGGAACTGAGACTCGATCATGGAGTAGAAGCATTGAAAGATGGATGCAGTATCGGATTTGTCTTTCATGAGAAATGTACATGTCATTCGGGTGTGGTCATCGATGAATAAGATGAACCAACGGGCCCCATTTATATGACGAACTCTTGAAGGCCCCCAAATATCACTATGGATCACAGAGAATGGTTTTGATGATCTGATGATCTATAGTCGATGTCACGAAATGAATGTCGAGTGTGTTTTTCAAATTGACAAACTTGATAAACTTGACACTGATATGATGAAGACTTTATAGTATTAAACAATTTCGGAAACAGTTTTGTAAGATACTGAAAATTAGGATGACCTAGGCGATAATGCCATAGCATAACTTGTTCTTCTACATGCATAGAGTTTAAGTTTGTTACAGTGTTTGATGACACATGACCTTGGTCGGAGTCTAGAACTTATTTCCTCGGAAAATTTGTATCTTCAAACATGTAGTGGCCGTCACTCATCTCAACTCTGCCAATCACTTTCCCGGTACCTACCACCTAAAAATCACAAAAATCGGCAAAGAACCGTGAAATACATTTAGTATCCCGTGTGATCTTACTGACTGAAATAAGATTGCAAGTGATTTGAGGAACAAATTGTTGTAAATCGCATCTAGCCCCGATACCATTTATTGGAAATCGGATATGCTAATATGCCAATTTACCTTGAAAAATAACGAAATAGCTTCGATTGAAAATTCATTAAAAATACTTTTAATGTCCCGTCCAAATTACCTCGAATATTCCGCTCTCATCAGTCCGTCCGGGTAACTTAAAAAATAATTTTAAGTCGAAAAAGTTACACCGTAACAACGTACTGACATCGAGTAATTTAGATAAAGCGACCGGATAAATAATTGGTAATTTAATTATCACAATTAATTTCATAACAACATTATTAAATCTAATGTCTATAAAAAACAAAATAAATACAATTAAAGAAATTTTGCATTTATTGACCCAATGCATAATGCCGTACCTCATTGACGACTTCCGACTGCGCGTTCTGACTTTGGCAGGGCTTCGCCGATGCTGAGGGAAACTCCCGTGATCTTCCGTGATATTCACCTGGATTCCTCGTACCGAAGCGTGGGCTTCGCCGGCAGGACTCTGTCGCAAAATTTAACTGACGGTTTTTTTTAAGCTACCGGAGAAAAATATCTCCTAAGCCGAAATAGAAGAGAGATTTGAAGCAGAAAACTCGCAGACCTAAAGAGAGAGGGAGAGCTCGAGTTTTTGCTCTGGGTGTTGGACATATGTGTCCTTAAACAAGATATTTATCCATTTGTAAGAGATTATGAAAAGTCGTTGAATAAAGATGATGCTTATTATGTTAATCTTATTATAGTTTCTGGTAGAGTAAAATAGAATGTTTAATTCCTTAGTTCATAAAGGATGCAATTATGTTATTATTATCACAACAGAGTCGATGTGAGGAAGAATTAATAATCATAATAAATGAACTTAAAACGTCCGTGACCTGATTAACTGGGTGGGAGCCAATTAATCGTGTAAGGTGATTAATGTGACTAAGTGACAATCCTATTCTGGATTATGTGTGTGTCACACTCACTAGAAGTCCATTAAGTATGAAGCGTCTTCATACTGGACTGGATCTGACTTAAACTCAAGAAGTTATCATACAAGACCGTCACTGATAACTTGTAGTTGAGTCACAAAATGATGATCAAATGGATATTAGTTCTAAGTCCTGAGTGATCATGAGTCCGAGCTATTGACTTGATTGTTCTTTGATTTAACAATTAAAGAACACAAGATATTACCGCTGTTCCCAACACTATTATTTTGGGAACATGATAGTTAGTAGTAAGGATGGCTTGATCATAGACATGTGCATCACACAGCTCTCTTCAGAGTCATGATGATTCCCTTGGTTGTCAGTGGTGAGAAATGAGAGGTACTCGTGCGCAACTTATGATTCGAAACCATAAGTGGGTTGCTCATAATATTACTCACTGAGTCAAGGATGAAAATGCAATGAGGGGCATTACGGTAAAAACCGCCTGCTCATGTGTGAGTCATCAAGTGAAATGACAATAACCCAAATTTGATTGAATCAATGGACACCCTGCTATTATAAGGGAATAATATATACCATATCACTATAGAGTGAAGCCTCGGGTCTATATTGGAATCACTTCGAGGTTTGACGAACAACTAGCAGTTCGTTGGAGCTTAAGTGATACGGGTTCATGGTCCCCAGGATAGCTCCGTAACGGATGATACGTACGTGATTAAAATACATTCTGGAATGTTTAATCATTTGGCTCTACTTATAAAACTGACAAGTCTGTGTCAGACGTCAGATAGTTTAATCGTCAGCGTGGCAAAAGTATCATATTTTGGTACACGGAATTAACTGATAAAAAGAAAGTTAGAATTTAGATTTTCTAAAAAGAACCATGTTGTTTTAAATTAAATTCTAAGCAACTTTTCTCTTTGAACCAATTCATTCTGACTTACAGTTTGTGATTTATGGATTTTCTATGTTTATGACTCGGTTCGATAAACTATGAAATTAAATCACATGTCACGAATTTAAATGATGGTGTTGCACCATGAAATTTAATGTGTGATATTGAGATCAAGTTTTATTAATATAATTTACTTATTTGGATTTAATTATTAATATATAATTAATAATTAATTAATAATTAAAATATTTATATTAATAAATAAAAATATATATTTATATATTGTTACATGTGTAAATTTGACTTAGGGTTTGGAGAATACAAACCCTAGCTAAATTCGAATATGTAAATTGGAGAATTTATATATGCGGCATAAGTACCTATTATTTTGGTACTTTGGCAAAACCCTAAAATCATTTTAATCCATTGAATCGGTTGGATTGAGATAATTGATTTGAACCCTAAATGTAATTCGAAATTGAAGCTTGGTGACAAAGTTTAGGTATTTCGAATTTGCTTAATTAATTGTGTTCGATGGATCGGTTTTGAGATTTAATCTTTACCGTCGGATTAGAAATTAATTAATGTTATATATATAATATATAATTCGAATAATATAAGGATAAGAGTTCGAATTAGGGTTTTGTAAGACCCTAGGGTATTTGACTTTATCCCTAATTGATTTGATCCGTTGAATTGGTTTAAGATTTATTTTTAACCATTGGATCTAGATAATCATAACCAAATTCGAATTTTAATATGTATATATATATGAAATTCGAATTTTATTAATATTATGATAAGATTATATATTTTGATCTTATCATGTATTATTATTTAATTAAATCCCTAATTAATTATATCCATTGGATTTAGATGAGATTGAATCTGGACCATTGGATTGAAATAATTAATCATATTTAATTTAATAAATTCGAATGAAGGGAGGAAAAATCTCCAAATCGGTTACAGCTTGAGCCTATAAATAGGAGGCTCATTCTACACATTTTTCACACCTTCCCCAGAGCAAAAACTCGAGCTCTCTCTCTCTCTCTCTCTCTCTCTCTCTCTCTCTCTCTCTCTAGGGTCTGCGAGTTTTCTGCTTCTGATCTCTCTTCTGGTTCGGCTTAGGAGATATTTTCTCCGGTAGCTTTAAAAAAACCGTCAGTTAAATTTTGCGACGGAGTTCTGCCGACGAAGCCCACGCTTCGGTACGTGGAATCCAGGAGAATATCCCGAAAAATCACGGGAGTTTCCCTTAGCACCGGCGGAGCCCTGCCCAAGTCAGAACACGCAGCCAAAATCGTCAATTGAGGTACGGCCTTATGCATTGGGTCAATAAATGCAACCATTTACTGCTTTCTATTTATTTCCTATTCGACTAGACTATTAATAATGATTATAAAAATATTAAATTTGAAATATTTATCAGATCTTAACGAAATTATTATTACCCGATATCCGTGTCGTCGGTCCGGTAACAAGATTTTCGCTTTAAAATGAATTTTTAAATGTTACCGGGACGCCTCGGGGGCTATTATCGAGGTAAGGAAGTCGGACTGATACCACCGAATTCCATCAATTGGTATCAGAGCCATGGTTCAAGGATAAATAATTGCGTAATTTAATTTAATGGTTTAAAGAACGAATTATTTAATGAATAAATTAATTATTAAAACTGAAATTAAATTTCTAGATATTTTGATATTAATTTAAAATTAGATTATATCCCGACCCGAAATATCGGACCGGGAAAACAGGCCGGGCTGCAAGGCGTAGCCCAACCCGTGGCAAGGGTTGACCAGGGGTTGCCGCTGCAGCCCCAGGGTCGAAACCCTAGCTGCCACGGGCCAGGCCCGTGGCAAGGCCCAGGACCAGGACGAGGCCCAGGGCTAAACCCTCGCAGGTTGTCCTGGCACGCAGCGCATGGGCCTCGCGCGCCGGCCTGCGGCCCACGCTGCCTGGCAGTGGAATGGGCCTGCAGGCCCAGCGCGAGGCGCTCGCTGCCTTGGCCTCCCCGAAGGTCTAGGCACGGTTTTTTCTGGGGTCGTGGGCCCGAGCTTAGGCCCGGAGGGCTCACGTGCAATAATTTAATTATGGGTCGGAATTTTATTCCGACCCGGTACCCTAGGAATAATTAAATATTAATTATTATTGAAATTAAATAATTATGAATTAAATTTATTATGATTAATTAATTGAAAATAAAATATGGATGTTATTTATGGATAAATAACATTGACTTATTTTATATAATTCATAAAATTAAATATGGATATTATTTAATGTTTAAATAATATTGTCTTATTTAATGTTAAAATATGGATGATAATTCTTAGGAATATATCATTGACTTATTTTTAAATTTCATAAATAATTATAGATAAGCTATGAAGTAAATTAATGATTATTCTTGTTGAATAAGAATCATTAAAATCTAATTATATATATTCATCATAGATATAATTTGTTATAACCTATTTTCATAACCCGTAAACATAGTGCCTATGTTTTATCATTATTAATATGTCGAATTAAGGATAGATATAAATAATAAAGCGTAAATGTAAAGTGTTCATTATTAGTCGGAAAAATCTCAATCGTACAATCTTGTCTGAGGAAGAGGGAATCAAATGTGGGGCCGGTTCACCATCCATTTCTGGGTGACCGGTTAGGACCCCTCCCATCTACCTGGAGAAAGTATGATTGACCTATCACTACCGACAAAATGATGAACACTATAATCATTGGGGCTTACTATGGAATTACGTGTCGTAATTAATAAAGCCAAAATATAAACTTTTAATATGTCATTAATAGAAAGTTTATAATAAGTTTTAAATAACTTAGTTTAATATTAAAAACGTTATCTTAACAAAACTATGGAAAGTATAGAATTAATTAAAAAAGGTTTCCATTATTATTGTCACAAGGTCTGTTGACCGCACCGCCTCGAGTCACCCTAGAGTGACCAATCCTCTTAAGGAAATGTGTGCTCGTGGAAGGTTTGACACCGTGAAAGTTCCAAAAGAATATGGGGACGGAGAAATCTTTGAAATGGACCGTGAGTCACCCTAGAGTGACCATTCCTTAAGGATGATGTTTCCAAGAGGATCCCGAGAACCAAAAATAATGGGTTAAAGCTTGCACGAAAGTTGGTACTTCACGACCGTCTATGGTGATAGTTAATAATCATAGAGAACTGTGGTGGTTCTTATTTTGAGAATTAATTAAGTTTATGACTAAAACTTAGTTTAACCAAACTACACAGTTGATACCGCGAGTCACCTTAGAGTGACCATGCCTTAAGGACGGCAACGATGTGTACAGTCGATTAAATTATCACGAAAGAGTTAAAGGGTTTAGTTAACGTTTTCCTGAGAACATGTTTGCATCATGTAACTATTTCGAACCAATAATTTTACCTAAAATATTCTACCTATAATAAAGTTTAATAAGTTTCTTTTTCAATGCCAGTTAATGTGTCTGATCCGATTATCATCTCGGATGATGATCAAGATTCCGTTAACTCCTATTCACCTCTTGAGCAAAGGTCTGAAGAGCCACTGACAATTTTTGAGAAAGATACTGAATGGTTCAAATATGATGTTGAGTATAATTTACTCACTCACTATTTCAGCCAGTATCATCTCAAAAGTCAGGCCTTCAAGAATGCCATGCTCAAGACATCTCATGATGAAATTGAGAGACTATTAATGAAAGTGAATAAAGTAACGGGACTTATCAGAGAGGTTGTTGCAAAAGATAACAAGAGGAAGACTGAATCGAAAGCCGAACCTGGAAGAAAAGAAAGAAAAGTTGGTTTGTCTGCAATGTGTTTCCAATGTGGAACAAATCCGAGAGTGAAAGGCCAGTTTAGATGCAGGCAACACCTCATTTCTTCAAAGGGTAAAACCTTTCTTGAACTATACATTAAATTTTATTGGAAGAGATTTTTATCTCAGTTCCATAGATTAAAATTACATAACATTGCAAATATTTTTCAATAAGAAGTGGCTTCTGCTAAGATGAAAAATGGACATGGAGCCTTGTGCATTGAATGATGGCTAAAACCAAGAGCAAATGGGCATACTATGTGCCGGAAGTGCTTGCGGGCTTGGAGAGGTAATGACTCCCCTGTTAATCCCAAAATTAGTTTTGTTATTGGTGAGATTATTCTCGGATCCATGGATTAAAAAATCTAATTTACTTTCTTTCTCTTTTTCAGGTGGCGGGAGCTCCTTCAATGGGAGCTCAATTGCAAACGATAGCGAGTAGTATTCGAGTGCCTCGAATTAGGGAACTTGCTTTTTAAGTTTAAATTCGATTTAAGTTTGTTGTTATTATTATTTTTGCTTTCGATAAGACCTCAGTTTATTTATGTTTGTTGATTTGAATAATTATTTATCAAATGAAAGTTATTATTTTGAATTATTCACAATATTCACAAACACCTGACATGCTACTTTATAGTCTCCAATGATTGTAATCTTTTCAATTCATGTGTAATTGAACATCATTTTTTTTTCACAAAAAATTAACTTAAATATTATCATCATGTAATGGACAACAATGACTGTTGTTATAATAGAGTGCGGAAACCACGGTCCCAGGATCAGAACCAAGTGATACTTAGACGTAGTAGGAGGTTAATTAATAGTTAACAACACTACGAGTAATCACGTTTAGAGTTTCATTAATAGTTAACCAATGGATTCTAATGAAGTATGGGAACTTGTAGACTTACCTGATGGTTTCAAAACCATTGGGAATAAATGGGTATACAAGAGAAAGAGAGGAGTGGACGGGAAGGTTGAAATCTTCAAGGCTAGACTAGTGGCAAAGGGTTTTACCCAGAGAGAATGTATTGATTTCAATGAGACCTTCGCTCCAGTCGCTAAGTATAAGTCCATCCGGATTCTCATGGCCATAGCCTGTAGTCTCAATTATGAGATTTGGCAGATGAATGTCAAAACCGCATTCCTGAACGGGTATATTGACGATAACATCTATATAGACCAACCAGAAGGGTTCGTGCAACAGGGTCAAGAAAGGAAAGTTTGCAGATTACTCAAGTCCATTTATGGATTGAAGAAAGCTTCCAGATCTTGGAATCTAAGGTTTGATGAGACTATCAAGACCTATGGATTCATTCAGAATGAAATTGAAGCCTGCATTTATAAACTCAATGATGAGTCTGTGGAAATATTTCTTGTTCTATACGTTGACGATATTCTTCTCATTGGAAACAGTGTGAAGAGTTATCGGACGTGAAAGCGTGGCTATCTATGCAATTCCAAATGAAGGATATGGGAGAAGCCAGTTATGTTCTTGGGATCCGTATCTTTAGGGATCGCAATAACAGGTTTCTAGCCTTGTCACAAGCAGCTTACATTGATAAGGTGCTTGAACGTTTTGCAATGACAAGCTCCAAGGGCAGTAATTTTACGACCATGCATGGAGTATTCCTTAGCAGGAAACAGTGTCCAACTTCTCCGGAAGAGCAAAACGAGATGAGGCGGGTGCCCTATGCTTCAGCAGTGGGAAGTCTGATTTAGGCTATGCAGTGTACTAGGCCAGACATCTGTTACGCTGTGGGAATAGTTAGTAGATACCAATCCAACCCTGGTATGGCTCACTGGACTGCAGTGAAAAATATTCTCAAGTATCTTCGGAGAACGAGAAACTATATGTTAGTGTTTTCAGGTTCAGATCTGAATCCACTTGGATACACTGACTCAGACTTCATGTCTGACAAAGACGCGAGAAATTCGACGTCAGGAGCAGTGTACACCCTTGCAGGTGGAGCGATATTATGGAGAAGCGTAAAGCAATCCTGTATCGCAGATTCCACAATGGAAGCTGAATATGTGGCTGCGTGTGAAGCAGCCAAGGAATCAGTTTGGCTAAAGAGATTATACATGGAACTGGGTGTAGTCCCAGATGTAGATGGACCACAAATGGTGTACTGTGATAACAGTTGCGCTGTGGAAAATTCTAAAGAGCCCAGAGACCATAACAAGGCAAAACATATAGAAAGGAAATACCAGCTAATAAGAGAGATAGTATGTCGTGGGGACGTGCGGTTGTGAAAATAGCTTCGGAGGACAATCTGGCTGATCCATTTACCAAGACGTTGCCAGAAAAAATATTCAGGAGGCATCTGGATAATATGGGCGTGAAAGACATGAGTCATCTTCTTTAAGTACAAGTGGGAGATTGTTGGACATGTGTGTCCTTAAACAAGATATTTAACCATTTGTAAAAGATTATGACAAGTCGTTGAATAAAGATGGTACTTATTATGTTAATCTTATTATAGTTTCTGTAGAGTAAAATAGAATGTTTGATTCCATAGTTCATAAAGGATGCAATTATGTTATTATTATCACAAAGGAGTCATGTGAGGGAGAATTAATAAACATAATAAATGAACTTAAAATGTCCGTGACCTGATTAACTGGGTGGGAGCCCATTAATCGGTAAGGTCATTAATGTGACTAAAGTGACAATCCTATTCTGGATTTTGTGTGTGTCTACACTCACTAGAAGTGCATTAAGTATGAAGTGTCTTCATACTGGACTGGACCTGACTTAAACTCAAGAAAGTTGTCATATAAGACCGTCACTGACAACTTGTAGTTGAGTCGCAAAATGATGATCAAATGGATATTAGTTCTAAGTTCTGAGTGGTCATGAGTCTAAGCTACTGGCTTGATTGTTCTTTGATTTAACCGTTAAAGAACACAAGACATTACCGCTGTTCCCAACACTATTATTTTGGGAACATGATAGACAGTAGTGAAGGATTGCTTGATCATAGATATGGGCATTACACAGCTCTCTTCAGAGTCATGATGATTCCCTTGATTGTCAGTGGTGAGAAGTGAGAGGTACCCGTGCGCAACTTATGAATCGAAACCATAAGTGGGTTGCTCATAATATTACTGGCTGAGTCAAGGATGAAAATGCATTGAGGGGCATTACGGTATAAAACGCCTGCTCATGTGTGAGTCATCAAGTGAAAGGACAATAATCGGTATTTGATTGAATCTAATGGACACCCTGCTGTATATAAGGGAATAATATATACCGTATCACTAAAGAGTGCAGCCTCGGGTCTATAGTGGAATCACTTCGAGGTTTGACGAACAACTAGCAGTTCGTTGGAGCTTAAGTGATACGGGTCCATGGTCCCCAGGATAGCTCCGTAACGGATGATACGTACGTGATTAAAATACATTCTGGATAATGTTTAATCATTTGGCTCGACTTATAAAACTGACAAGTCTGTGACAGACGTCAGATAGTTTTATCGATAGCGTGGCAAAAGTACCATATTTTGGTACACGAAAATAACTGATAAAAAGAAAGTTAGAATTTAGATTATAGAACAGCACCATATTGTTCTAAATTAAATTCTAAGCAACTTTGCTTTTTGAACCAAGTCATTCTGACTTACGGTTTGTGATTTATGGATTTTCTAAGTTTATGACTCGGTTCGATAAACTTTGAAATTAAATCACATGTCACGAATTTAAATGATGGTGTAGCACCATGACATTTAATGTGTGATAAAGAGATCAGGATTTATTAATATAATTTGATTATTTGATTATTAATATCTTATTAATAATTAATAATTAAAGGATTTATATTAATGAATAAATAATATATATTCATGTATTATTTAAATGTGTAATTCGAATTAGGGTTTGAGTATAACAAACCCTAGATAAATTCGAATAACCAATCTTGAGAGATTTTGTTTTTGCGGCATAAATGCCTAAGGTCTGGTATAATGGCAAAAACCCTGAAATCAATTTAATCCATTGGATCGGTTATGATTGAGTATTAACCGTTGGATTGAGATAATTGATTCAAACCCTAATGTAATTCGAAATTGAAACTTGGTGACCAAGTTTAGGTATTTCGAATTAGCTTAATTAATTCTGTCCGTTGGATCGGTTTTGAGATCTTATCTTTAAACCGTCGGATTAGAAATTAATTAACATTATATATATGATATGAAATTTGAATAAAGATAGGATAAAAGTTCGAATTAGGGTTTGGTAAAACCCTAAGGTATTTGACTTTATCCCTAATTGATTTGATCCATTGGATTGGTTAAAGATTTAATTTTAACCATTGGATCTAGATAATCAATAACAAATTCGAATTTGGATATATATATATATATAATATAATTCGAAAAAAATATATGATATGATCTTATCTTATATTATTCAATTAATTAAATCCCTGATTAATTATATCCATTGGATCTAGATAAGACTAAATCTGGATCATTGGATTGAAATAATTATTTATATTTAATTAAGAGAATTCGAATAAAGGGAGGGAATATCTCCAAATCGGTTACAGTTTGAGCCTATAAAAGGGAAGCTCATTCTACACATTCAACACACCTTTCCCAGAGTAAAAATTCGAGCTCTCCCTCTCTCACTAAGGGTCTACCAATTTTTGCTTCTGATCTCTTTTTCTGGTTCGGCTTAGGAGATATTTTTCTCCGGTAGCTTGAAAAGAACCTTCAGTTATATTTTTCGACGGAGTCCTGCCAGCGAAGCCCACGCTTCGGTAGCGAGGAATCCAGGAGTCATATCCCGGAAGATCACGGGAGTTTCCCTCAGCATCGGCGGAGCCCTGCCCAATTTCAGAACGCGCAGCCGGAATCGTCAACTGAGGTACGGCCTTATGCATTGGGTAAATAAATGCAACCATTTACTTCTTTCTATTTGTTTCCTATTTCGACTAGATTATTAATAATGAATATGAAAATATTGAATTCGAAATATTTATCAGATCTCAGTTTTGATTGTTACCCGATATCCGTGTCGTCGGTCCGATAACAGGATTTCCGCTTTAAAATGAATTTTTAAATGTTACCGGGACGGCCCGGAGGCTATTATCGTGGTAAGGAAGTCGACTTGATACCATCGATTTCCAACAGGTAAAGTCGATGCAGACTCTAGCCTTCCCGTTTTTCTTCTTCACGACTACTGTATTTGCTAACCAGTCCGGGTACTTGACTTCCCTGATGAATCCGGTCTGCAGCAGTTTTGTGACTTCTTCATTCACAGCTTGGGCTCTATCCGGGCCTAGCTTTCGCCTTTTTTGTTTTACCGGCTTATAAATCGGATCCACGTTTAGGCAGTGGGTTGTAATGCTTGGGTCTATTCCGGGCATATCCTTGTGAGACCAAGCAAAACAGTCCTGGTTTTTGGTTAGGAATTTGAGGAGATCTTTTCTGACATCGTTGTCTAGTCCTTTTCCGATTCCTACCCGGTGGTCCGGGTTGTCGGGATCGATTTAGACCTGGACTGTCATTTCCAGGTTAGGCCCATCCGTATTGGTGGCCCTTTCCTGTCCGTCATCCTCTTTTTCGTCTACCGCCATTAGCTGCTATGCGGTAGATTGCTCTTTCCCGGCCTTAGCGGCCTGGATGTTCCGGAACGCGCTCATGTAGCAAATTCTGGATTGTTTTTTATTTCAACGATTTTTCCCGCCCTGTTCGGGAAGCGTATTAGTTGATGGTAGGTTGACGGTACGGCCTTCATCATGTGCAGCCAGGGTCTTCCTAGTATCATGTTGTAAACTGACAGGCAGTCCAACACTAGGAAGTTTTTGGTCTTCCCGACCCCTGCTGCTGCGATGGACAGTCGCACCGTGCCAATCGCATTGATGGTTCCTCCATCGAAGCCGGTTAGCGGGATGGCCTCTCTGTTGATCTCTGTCTCTTCCACTCCCAGCTTTAGCAGTGGCTCCAGGAAGATCACGTCGACTGAGCTCCCGTTATCAATTAGGATTCTATCCATCGTATACGAGGCAACTAGGAGTGTGACGACCAGCGCGTCGTCGTGCGGACCAATCAGTGTGGCCGCTTTGCTATCCTTGAATGAGATCTCGAAGTCCGGATCTTGCCTCGGTACGATTACCGGTCCGGCCTTGAGCCTCCTCTGGTGGGCCTTGATGGAGTTTATTGAGTTACCGTGCAGTTGGGATCCTCCTACAATCGTGTAGATTCTACCGATGGGCTCGGGGATGTCGTTGTGCTGCTCTCCGAAATTCTCTATTTCTTCGTACGTTTGCTCGGCTGGCTCTTCGAGCATGTTTACCCGTCCTCTTTTGCTAGGCTGTGTGGTTTTGCGTGGCGTTCTCTGCTGCTCGTCTCTTTTCTGGCCGGTCCGAGGCTGATCCTGGGGAAGGCTTTGCTCGGTTGATTGCCCACCTTTCAGCTCGTTGCCGAAGTTAATTTCCCCCAACTCGCCGTTGATGTACTTTTCCGCTAGGCGGGCACGGAGTACCATACAATTTTTTGTATGATGCCCGAACACCTTGTGGAAGTTGCACCATGCTTTCGGGTCGTGCTTCGGGAAACCTTCGTTGCTGTATGGGGGGAAATCGCTTGAGCTGACCAGCACTTCTCCAGGGCTTTCTTCCGCTTTGACCTGTTCTTCGAATTCCGCGGTTTCCGAATTTACGTTGAAAACGTACGGATTTCGCGAGTTCGGTCCGTTATGAGCCCTCGGATTTTGGGCTTGGAATGGGTGCTTTTGGATTGGGGGGGAACTCCTTTGTCCTTTGAAAGGGTTGTTGTGATTTCCGGCTCTGGGTGGCGGCTGCTGTCCGGGTGGTCCGGTATTCCGCTGGTGGACGGGTTGAGATCCATGTCTCCTTCGCATGGCTTCGAGTTCTTCGTCATGTCTGATCCAGCTGGATGATCTGTGGATCACGTCTTCGATGGAGTTGTAACAATTCACGACGATGTCCGTTTTGAACTTCGAGTCGTACCATAGTCCGGACGTGAGAGCGGCTATGGCAGTTTCGTCACTGATCCCGTTTATTTTGACCATGGTCTTCTTGAACCTGGTCATGAAAGCTCTAAAGGGCTCTCCCCTCTCTTGCTGCAAGGCATAGAGGTTTGCCGCCGTGATTTCAGTTTCCATAAACATGGAAAAATGTTTGAGAAACAGGGTCGTCAGCTGTCCGAAGTTTTCTATAGAACGTGGTTCAAGTTTTGAGAACCACTCCATCGCCGGGCCGACCAGATATTCTGAGAAATACTGGCAGCGCCCAGCGTCCAATTCGTGTGCTTCCAGATGGGCTCGCCCCATCGCGATCCTGAAGGACCTCAAGTGTACTTTGGGATCGGTCATCCCGTCGTACTTCGGCAAGTATACGCGCCCGCTTTCCCTGAGTATCACATTAGTTATGACGGGCTTAAAGGGCGTCCTTTCTGCCTCCTCCACTAGACGTTCTATCTAGGGGGCAGCGATCGTGGCGCTGTGCACGCGAGAGCGCACGTGAATGAGTTTCTCATTCATTTCGGCCATTGAGCGTTTAAGCTCCTCCAGTTCCGTGCGTTGGGGAGCTTGTTCGGGACGCACAGCCTGGAGGGGTTCCTTTCCGTACACCGGGCTGGGATACCTCGGGTACATGACCAGCTGGCCGTTGAGGGCCTGACTGATGTTACGGCTTTGCTCGTACCCCGATGGTCGGTTATGGGGTCCTGAGCGTTGGCGACTGCTCGAGGCAACATTTCCCGCATTAGACGGGTAGAAACCCGCCAAGGGGGTGAAAAGGGGCGTTCCTGTTTCAGGGGGCGGTGGAGGTGTCGAGGGTCTAGGGACGCTGGGTTGTCGGGGCTGATTTTGCCTTGATGCTTGCGGATTATCCACGTCGGCAAAGTCGAAGTGGACAGCGTCGAGGCCTGTCCGGCCTTGATACCCAGAGCTCTGTCCCGGATCAGTCCGGTTAGCTGTCTGACGATGCTCATTACGGGCTCGATTTGCTTCCAGAGACTCAAGTTGCTGGCGCAACTCTCGATTCTCAGCAGCGCTAGCCTCTAGTTGAGATTGTAGGTTGCTTGATTCCGTGTTTGGATCTGGGTTTTTCACCTCAGACTCGTTCACGATTACGATTTCGTTGTTGCTCATGTTTGCAGAGTGCTTTGAGCTTTTAGAAGTCAATTTCCCACAGACGGCGCCAAACTGTTGACGTGATTTCCCACCTCAATCAATCAAGTGTGACTTGTGAATGTATGATATTCTTGAATGGAACAATTTGGTGGAATTCGATCTCTCATGTTTCAAGCTCACGATTCACTCACGATATATATATATATATGTATATAAGCAATATAAATGAGACGAGGAGTTTTTTATAGAGGTTCGTCCCAAGGCGGTAGTTGACTACTTCCTCTGTTAGTTTATTGCGACAATGAACATGAATGGATAGCTACAGGAAGCTAGATCACGTCTAAGAATGGAAAAGAATAGAGAAGGAGAGAAAGAATACAACAAGATCTCAAATGGACAAGAATGCCGGGTAGAATCTCTTCAGTATATTCTCTCGATGTTGCAAGTATGCGTGTGTGTTGATCTGAGCTTGAGCTTGGTATTTATAGGCTTCAATTCTTCCGTTGGTCTTCCAGGAATCGAGGGGTCTTCACTCCGTGCTGACCGGGTTGAATGGACGACCTTGCTACACGTGTCCCATGACTTCGTTCTCGTCGTCGTGTTTGAATTATGCCCGTTGGAGGCTTGACTCCGTGCTCCTGGTCTTCCGTATGAATTTGAAATGGGATGCCGGGTAGAGAATATGACGACTCTACCCCCGTCTTTCTGGACTGCCGTCGAATGGATATTAGGCCTTAGAACTCATTGGGCCGAGTAGCCTGTATCCGTTTGTTTTGGTCTGATTCAGAATCTCATTGGGCTTCTCAATTGGGCTTTTACGAATACCAATTTGTTTCTTTAAAGCCTTTTATCATGGTTTGTAAATTTAATTAATTCACAACCTTAACACTTTATGTCAAATTAAATAATGACGAATTTGTACATCAACAATGTTCTTTAAGTACAAGTGGGAGATTGTTGGACGTATGTGTCCTTAAACAAGATCTTTATCCATTTGTAAGAGATTATGACAAGTCTTTGAATAAAGATGATGCTTATTATGTTAATCTTATTATAGTTTCTGGTAGAGTAAAATAGAATGTTTAATTCCTTAGTTCATAAAGGATGCAATTATGTTATTATTATCACAACAGAGTCAATGTGAGGAAGAATTAATAATCATAATAAATGAACTTAAAACGTCCGTGACCTGATTAACTGGGTGGGAGCCCATTAATCGTGTAAGGTCATTAATGTGACTAATTGACAACCCTATTCTGGATTATGTGTGTGTCACACTCACTAGAAGTGAATTAAGTATGAAGCGTCTTCATACTGGAATGGACCTGACTTAAACTCAAGAAGTTATCATATAAGACCGTCACTGATAACTTGAAGTTGAGTCACAAAATGATGATCAAATGGATATTAGTTCTAAGTCCTGAGTGATCATGAGTCCGAGCTACTAACTTGATTGTTCTTTGATTTAACAGTTAAAGAACACAAGATATTACCGTTGTTCCCAACACTATTATTTTGGGAACATGATAGTCAGTAGTAAGGATGGCTTGATCATAGACATGGGCATCACACAACTCTCTTCAGAGTCATGATGATTCCCTTGGTTGTCATTGGTGAGAAGTGAGTGGTACTCGTGCGCAACTTATGAATCGAAACCATAAGTGGGTTGCTCATAATATTATTGGCTGAGTCAAGGATGAAAATGCAATGAGGGGCATTACGGTAAAATCCGCCTGCTCATGCGTGACTCATCAAGTGAAAGGACTATAACCCAAATTTGATTGAATCAATGGACACTCTGCTGTTATAAGGGAATAATATATACCGTATCACTAAAGAGTGGAGCCTCGGGTCTATAGTGGAATCACTTCGAGGTTTGACGAACAACTAGCAGTTCGTTGGAGCTCCTTCAATTAAACACTGAGTTTTCTTTATATAAAAAAAAAACTAATCAAACCGAGTTTGGAATCTACCTCACAATTTTAGGAGTAAAAAATTATCGCTAGAAATTAAGAAAGGAAAAAAAGGGACTATGATCAAGTTATTTAACACCAATTGAGAATCAGAGAACCGCAGAAGGCAGAACCCTGAAGAACATAATGGAAAGTAAGCCAAAGATCGTATAGAATTCTAAGTTTGGCACGCGAGAAAGCAAAGAGAGGCATTGTTTGCCGTGGTGGGGTCCTGGTGCGAAGTTAACATTTTTTTTCGTGGCCGTAGCTCCGGTCTATATTATAAATTCCAACAACTTTCAGCCAGACTAAATTGCAGGAATGACCTTTTTTTGGATTCGGTAGAGGTTTCTACCCTCGATACTGTTCACTTTGTCAATCCATACCCTTCATTAAACGAAGTGGGCCTGCAAATGAGGTTAAAGTAAATTTCACTCTCCTCTTATTTTATTATATCTTTTTCTCATTTCTCTTTCTCTCTCCTTTTATTTTATTATATTTTTTGCGCGCTTTTATTTCTCTATCTTATTATTATATTAATTTTTCTACGTGCGAACTTTCTCTCTCTTCTTTTTTTATTATTATTTTTCCCTCGCTGTTCGTCTATTTGCCTTCTTCTCTGACTGACCAGTAGTAGAAGCCCTAAGCTCCTCTTCTCTCTTCGACGATTTGCCATTTTTTTTCTTTATCTCCTACGCTGCCCACTCAACGTTCGGCTCCCGCTCTTTTGCATCGTGTAGCATCAACTTTCACGTCGAACGGTTAGTTGAAACTTGAAACTTTCACATTTTATTATTATTATCTGGGTAAACATGCTATAGTGGTAAATTATACTTACAGAGTTTTAGTTCAATACTACACTATATTGTTTCAATATAACAGCTAAGGGACATTATTATAGCGTAGCGGTATGATGTATTGTGATAATAAATAGTGTAGCGGTATATTACAACGTTACGGTATTAGAGAACTTAATTTCAATATCAGACAATATTGTTTCATTATATACGCTATATGACATTGTGTATAACTTAGTGGTATTATGTAACGTCATACTAATTATTATAGCGGTATCGTTTAATGTTACGGTATTTGAATTTCAGGTTTGATTCCTTTCCGCTTTGTTGATGTCTCTACACTTGGTGAGCGTCAGTTGTGGAGAAAGGTGGATATACGATGCTTATAAGTGGCGGTGGGTTGGAGACCGAGACACGGGAACTTGTATTCAGGTTGAAACATCTACATTGAATGGATATGCTGATTTGAAAGAGCTTCTGTACGTTTGTTGCAACATTTGAAGGAAACATGATTTGAAAGTAACTTATAAACCTTCTGACAGTAGCCAACCGCTAGCCCTTGGAAACGATACAGACTTGACAGCGTATCTATGGGACGCCGCTGGGTCGGCGTGGTTGGATCAATTATACAACGCTCTATTGGCAAAGGAAGGTCATGAAGCCGAAAGAGAACGGGTCGTTCATTCCAGCGCACCTGTTGATATGCAAGAAGATCGCCTGATCGATAGGCAATAAGATCGCCTGACCGATATGCAAGAAGATCGCTCGTTTGATGTGCAAGAAGATCGCCCATTCGATGTGCAAGAAGATTGCTTGTTTGATGTGCCAGATTATCATCCCACTAATACGCCAAAAGATCACCTGATTGATGTGTCAGATTATCATCTCACTAATGCCCCAGAAGATCACCCGACTGATATGCCGGAAGCTAACTGCTATGATGACGATGTGATATTGTCACAATTCAGAGGGATGTCGAATTATTTTTTGGCACCAAATTCGTGTGGTCCGAGCATTCATGGAGGACAACTTCCGGCAGTTGGTTTTCATGACTGTATGACTCTCGAACTTGGTCAGGAGTTTTCATCAATGTTGGAATTGAAAAGATTTGTGGCCGAGGGTGCTTTCAAGGGATCCTTCGAGTTGAGGTCAATTAAGTCTACAGCAAGATTATACTCAGTCAGATGCCTAAATCGGAAATACACGTGGAGGATACGTGCAACGCAGATTAGGAACTGTAACACGTTCACCGTACGGAGATATGAAAACACCCACAATTGTTCCGTTGCCGGCCGAAAAGATGGCCATCGACAGGCCACTTCGTCTTATCTTGCCATCATGATCTCTAATACATTCCATGGCTTGAAACTACTTCCATGCACGAAAGTGATTCATCAGACTTTGTTAAATAGCGGTATAAAGGTCAGTTCCTTAAAGGCTTGGCATGCGAGGTGTACCGCCATTGACAGGATGAAAGGTACCCCGGCTCAGAATTACGAGTTTTTATCGGATTATTTTTATATGGTTGAAAAATAAAACCCGGGTTCCCGTACCGCGATTAAGACTACCGAGGAAGGCCGTTTTTTTGTACTGTTTCATGGCATTATACGTGTCGGTTATAGGATTCAAAAGTTCGAGGAATGTGATTTGTCTCGACGCATGTCACTTGTATAACAAGTGCGCAGGTCTGTTACTCGTAGCAACCGCTATGGATGGCGATGATCATATATATCCTCTTTTTTTTCGGTATTACAGACGGAGAGAACCATTTAGCCTTGATATGGTTTTTAGAACGGCTCAAAGAATCAATCCCGGATGAGGAAGACTTGGTGTTCGTATCGGATAGAGGGGGATAAATCATTCACGGTATACGTACAGTGTATCCGAAAGCACATTATGGATATTGTAATTATCACATTAGTTGCAACTTGTGGAAGTGTGGGAAGAAGAAGAAGAAGAAGAAGAAGAAGAAGAAGAAGAAGAAGAAGAAGAAGAAGAAGAAGAAGAAGAAGAAGAAGAAGAAGAAGAAGAAGAAGATTTTTGGTATTACAGACGCAGAGAACCATTTAGCGTTGATATGGTTTTTAGAACGGCTCAAAGAATCAATCCCGGATGAGGAAGACTTGGTGTTCGTATCGGATAGAGAGGGATCAATCATTCACGGTATACGTACAGTGTATCCGAAAGCACATTATGGATATTGTAATTATCACATCAGTTGCAACTTGTGGAAGTGTGGGAAGAAGAAGAAGAAGAAGAAGAAGAAGAAGAAGAAGAAGAAGAAGAAGAAGAAGAAGAAGAAGAAGAAGAAGAAGAGTCAATGGATCCCGATCCCGATGAAGAAACCGCCGGCATATCAAGGGATCCTGATCCGGACGAAGACAACTTGAAATATAAAAGGGGCTAATGTACCATTATTGAGATATGGTACGATCGTATAAATAGGAGGACTTTGAGAAAATATGGGATGTCTTCAAGATTAAGTATCCAATTGCTGCGCAATATCTCGTTGAACAAGTTGGGAGAAGATCAAATTGGGCAAGAGCGTACTTCAGGGGGAAAAAGTATAACATACTGACTTCAAACAACGCTGAATGCATTAATAGTGTGCTAAAAGTAGCTAGAGGTTACCCTATCTTTTCCCTTTTAAATGAATGTCTTGGGAAGGTATCTGAGTATATAAGTAGATACGATGACGCGAGCACTAAATGTATTATCGAGTCGTCCTCTCTAGTCATTTCGTGGATTCGAGCAAAGATAAAAAAAGAACGAGATCAAATGTAGCATGATGCCGGCCGATAACTTAAACGATGACAAGTGGAAAGTGACGACGAGTGGAACAAAGTTGGGAAGCCACCCCAAAGAGGTTGTGGTGATCGCTAGAAGAACGTGCACATGCACGTGCTTACGTTGGCAAACTACAAAATACCCATGTGCGCATGCCGTCTTGGCACTCTCCGCTGCTGGGTTAAATCCTGATAATTTCTGTGGGAAATTCTTGAGTTTGGACAACTGGTCTAAAGCACATTCTATTGCCGTAAAGCCTATCCAACTACGTGAGGATTGGGAAGTACCTTCTCACGTCCGTCAAGTATTTGGGAAGATTAGACCGCCGGCTGTAGAACCCTGAAAAAGGGAACGAAAGAGGACAAGAAGATTCCTATCATTTGGGGAGAGCGGAAGGAAGTATACGATGTTCTGTTGAAAATGCTTGTGCGACGGTCATTATGCTTCAACGTGTACTATGTGAACTCTCTCTTTGTTTGTATGAACCATGACTATGCACTAAGTTAGTTTGTTGATCTACAAAAATATGCTAACCTCATCTTTCATTTTTTTTATGAACTAAGGATTCCTAGAATAGCAGTATGATAATAGTTATATAGAGGTAAGGTAATTTGTATTGTTAGAGCTATAGAAATTTGGACCATGAGAATTTCCGGAGTTCCGAACTTATCTTGAATGGTTTCAGAAGGAAGCAGTCTGCAAAAACGTATAGCGGTATTCATTGCACCCTTTAATCCTGAAGAAATCTCCAAAATAATCTGCAAAAAAAAGGATCGTATGAGAATATTGAAAAGTAGCATAAGAATAATGAAAATAAGCGTGAGAATACTTCCGAAGAAGGATTCGATCCAAGCGTGAGAATAAGCGTGAGAATACTTCCGAATTGTATAATTTGACACCTGTTTGTTGCTTTTATTGTAAGTAGGTGGTTCTAATAAGTTGGTGGTTCGTCTTTATTCACATACATGTATTATTAATTTGGTGGTATTAATTACTGGTTCGTATTCCCCGATAGGTATTAATTTGGTTGTTTTGTGGTTGACGGTTTGACTTTCCTACGTGCTATAATATTTGTTTAAATACTTGTTTTACCGCTACTTGTGTAGACAAATACCTCTATTGGGAGTACTATATTTGGTAGCGGCGGAGAGCATAAATTATAAATGTGCTGATTAAAAAAATTGACTGATTTCATTTAATAAGAAATAATCGAAGAAAACTGAACACTGCTATTACGACACATATATGGTCGAAATGAAACAAGAAATCCGCAATTACCCGACGGGGATCATAGCGGCAAGAAGAAGAAGTTGTAAGCTCTTGTGGGAGATTAATGTTTTGTTGACTCCAATACCTGTGTGTTGTATTACCGAATTATACGAGTAATACCTATTTCTTTGTGTACTACCTTTTTTAAAAACCACTACTTTATAGATAATAGAGGTAGTTATATGGGTGTTTAGCCGTAGTTATCCTCAGAGAGTTATCTTCTACGACAAACTCTTTTAAGTCATATATACTAGTGTAATACATTTTTATGTTGAAATAAGAATGGGTTAATCGAGTTAAACTTACAGAGAACTTTCTTACGCACACAAACGGTGAAATGAAGCAAATTGATAGAAAATAAACCTTCCTACTTCTATTGTCTTCCCGCTATGTAACTGGTAGGTGTTAAGAAACCACCGCTATTAGAATACGCAGCGGTATACTAGCACGAATTAATTACTCGAATTAGTGGGTGGCCAAAAAATTATTATGTGCCTTTATTGCATGCATGTCGTATTAATTACTCGTCCAAATCCCAAAGGCGTTTATATTTTAGAGAAGTAAAGTATTTCGATTTAAAATATTACTTAAATCGGAGAGCTATCTTTTCCAAACCATCTGAAACTTGAAATTTTAAGTCAAATCAAATAACGCTACTTCGTAACTCGTAGCAGTAGTCTAAAAGTGTCTGGCGGAGGCTAAGACAATCAATTAGCGGTAAGTGGTTTAGATAGTAAAACTAAGATTATCTAAGCATATTTACTACTGTAATACATTATTAAGTTGAAATAAGCACGAGTTAATCGAGTGAAATATGCATTGCTTCGCATATGTGTACGAGTGAAGGAGACTTGTTCAGTGATCCAACAAACTTGTTAGTTCTTTTGTCATTCCCATTATACGCCCATGATCCATCGCACTTACCATTAGTTGTTACAGAGAAATTTCTTACGCACACTAACAGTGAAATAAAGAAAACTGATGGAAACCCAAACGTTCCCGCTTCTATTGTCTTCCCGCTATGTAACCAGTAGGTGTTAAGTTACCACTTCTATTAGAATACGTAGCGGTATACTAGCACGATTTAATTACTCGATTTTTTGGGTGGCCAAACACATTATGTGTCTTTATTGCATGCATGTCGTATTAATTACTTGTCCAACTCCCCTAAGGCGTTTATAAAAAGAGCAATCCCTAACCCTAAACCATAGAATTATATCCATCATCTCACTCCATGATAATATTTGATATTCGTCGGCTGCTCGTTGGCAATCTTTTATGCGCCGTGTATTCGTACAAAATTTTCAAGGAGGTGAAGGTTTGCATCCAAGCATCTTCGCCGTGTAAGCTTCGTTTCCATGATCCTCTTCGTTGTCGGCTTCTTGTTTCTTCGCCGCAGTGCTTCTACTCTGCAAGCTTCATTTCCGGCTATTACGTAACACATAGCGGTATTCTATTATTGACTCATTAAGGGATGTATTTTGGAATGTAGAATATCCGATTATTTATTATTTATCTTTGTTTTGTATTTTATAATCCCGCTATTATGTAATGTATAGCGGTACTCAATATTTAATCTTTATGTGATGTATTTTGGAATGAAAAAAATCTGATTATTTATTATTTATCGTTGTTTTGCATATAATAATCCCGCTATTACGTAACACATAGAGGTACTCAATATTTACTCTTTGTGTGATGTAATGCCGAATGAAGAATATCAAATTATTTATCGTTGTTTGTACTTGGTAATTCCATTATTATGGAACATATAGTGGTACTCAATATTTACTCTTTGTGTCACATATAGCGGTAGGAGGATTATAAGTACTAAAATACCCTTTAATCAATATAAATAGAAGACAAACCCTGAAACGGAGCACAATTTGCAATATATAGTTGCCCGCCGCCTCCTCTCCATATATCTTTCTACATTTTAAATGAACTGCCGAAGCTAAGAGCACCGACTACGGTATCGCATTTCCAAAGTCTATCTCAGTTATTGTCTGACGTTTTGGTGATCTGATATCGGAGAAGGTTCTAGCGGTAATTTATATCGAAAGGCCTGGTATGACAAATTCTACTTACACTGCGGTACGATTGTCAAGGTGAGATATAACATGTCTTCGTTACAAAACACCATAGCGCGTACCAGACAAATACTCACTTAAAGAACATTCACAAAACGACAAAGAAAGTTACGAACATTAGCTTTCCCCAACTGATGAACTCATAGTAGTTTTGACGTTCCAGTATTTGAATTGGTTGAAGGTTATCATTTTGTAGAATTGGTTCGGAATCTACCCAATCAAAATATCCGAATTTATCTTTTCCGTGATGGCAAGAAAAATACCCAAAATCACAACAATATCAAAAATTCAGAGATTAAGTATAGAGTCGTCATCAATGAAAGTACCTTCATCTTCGAACAATACCTGAATCTTCTTCCTGGATTCTTCCACGTGTTTGATGTTAAGATTATCGTGTTGTTGCCGCATTTGCAAACACACCGTCGATCCTTCCGAGTTGGAGAAGTGCTTGAACTATCGGCAAGGTCGTACATTGTAGAGCTGCTAAGGTCAAAAGTAGATCTATAATTTCTAGGCTTTCTTCTGATCTGGTGACGGGTGTGCCTTTACTTTATAGTCCAGTTTCTAACCGTTGGTGATTAAATTGGGTTCTATATATAAAATTACCAGCTATAATAACCGTTGGTGACTCTTCGACCAACTCAGGAGAATTTTCTTAAAGCATTTCTCAGTGATAAGAGGTTGACGGAAACCATGGTCGCTCAAATTTAAGCCCTATAGCGGTAAAAAGATGAGCCACAAAGGACCTTCATCTCCCGTCTTTAGGACAAACTATTGTTAGAAATCGGAGGTATCAAGACGACTTCCTTGCCACGATAATAGCCTCCGAGCCGTCCCGGTAACATTTAAAAATTCATTTTAAAGCGGAAATCTTGTTATCGGACCGACGACACGGATATCGGGTAACAATTATTTAATCAAGATCTGATAAGTATTCGAATCTAATATTTTTCATATTCATTATTAATAATCTAGTCGAATAGGAAATAAATAGAAAGCAGTAAATGGTTGCATTTATTTACCCAATGCATAAGGCCGTACCTCAACTGACAATTCCGGCTACGCCATCTGACTTGGGCAGGGCTCCGCCGGTGCTGAGGGAAACTCCCGTGATCTTTCGGGATATTCTCCTCGATTTCTCGCTACCGAAGCGTGGGCTTCGCTGGCAGGACTCCGTCGAAAAATTTAACTGACAGCTCTTTTAAAGCTACCAGAGAAAAATATCTCCTAAGCCGAACCAGAAGAGAGATCAGAAGCAGAAAACTCGCAGACCCTAAAGAGAGAGGGAGAGCTCGAGTTTTTTCTCTGAGGAAAGGTGTGTGAAATGTGTAGAATGAGCCTCCTATTTATAGGCTCAAGCTGTAACCGATTTGGAGATTTTCCCTCCCATTATTTGAATTCTATTAATTAAATATAATTAATTATTTCGATCCAATGGTCCAGATACATTCTCATCTAAATCCAATGGATATAATTAATCAGGGATTTAATTAAATAACAATACAAGATAAGATCAAAAATTTAATCTTATCATCATATTATAAATTTTCGAATTATATTATATATACATATTTAAATTCGAATTTGATGATGATTATCTAGATCCAATGGTTAAAAATAAATCTTAAACCAATCCAATGGATCAAATCAATTAGGGATAAAGTCAAATACCCTAGGGTTTTACAAAACCCTAATTCGAACTCTTATCCACAAAATTATTCAAATTTTATATCATATATATAATATTAATTAATTTCTAATCCGACGGTTAAAGATTAAATCTCAAAACTGATCCAACAGACATAATTAATTAAGCAAATTCGAAATACTTAAACTTGGTCACCAAGTTTCAATTTCGAATTACATTAGGGTTCAAATCAATTATCTCAATCCAACGGTTGACATTAAATCACAACCGATCCAATTGATTAAATTGATTTTAGGGTTTTTACCAAAATACCAAACAATAGGTACTTATGCCGCAAAAATAAAATCTTCAATTCATAGATTCGAATTTAGCTAGGGTTTGTTATCTCCAAACCCTAATTCGAATTTAAACATATGATAATATATAAAAATATATTTTTTATTTATTAATATAAATCTTTTAATTATTAATTAATTATTAATTAGATATTAATAATTAAATCTAAATAATTAAATTATATTAATAAAACCTGATCTCAATATCACACATTAAATGTTATGGTGCAACACCATCATTTAAATTCGTGACATGTGATTTAATTTCATAGTTTATCGAACCGAGTCATAAACTTAGAAAATCCATAAATCACAAACCGAAGTCAGAATGACTTGGTTCAAAAAGCAAATTTTCTTAGAATTTAATTTAAAACAACATGGTGCTGTTATAAAATCTAAATTCTAACTTTATTTTTATCAGTTAATTCCGTATACCAAAATATGATACTTTTGCCACGCTGACGATAAAACTATCTGACGTCTGACACAGACTTGTCAGTTTTATAAGTCGAGCCAAATGATTAAACATTATCCAGAATGTATTTTAATCACGTAAATATCATCCGTTACGGAGCTATCCTGGGGACCATGGACCCGTATCACTTAAGCTCCAACGAACTGCTAGTTGTTCGTCAAACCTCGAAGTGATTCCACTATAGACCCGAGGCTGCACTCTTTAGTGATACGGTATATATTATTCCCTTATAACAGCAGGGTGTCTATTAGATTCAATCAAATACCGATTATTGTCCTTTCACTTGATGACTCACACATGAGCAGACGGTTTTTACCGTAATGCCCCTCAATGCATTTTCATCCTTGACTCAGCCAGTAATATTATGAGCAACCCACTTATGGTTTCGATTCATAAGTTGCGCACGGGTACCTCTCACTTCTCACCACTGACAATCAAGGGAATCATCATGACTCTGAAGAGAGCTGTGTGATGCCCACATCTATGATCAAGCAATCCTTCACTACTGACTATCATGTTCCCAAAATAATAGTGTTGGGAACAGCGGTAATGTCTTGTGTTCTTTAACGGTTAAATCGAAGAACAATCAAGCCAGTAGCTTAGACTCATGACCACTCAGAACTTAGAACTAATATCCATTTGATCATCATTTTGCGACTCAACTACAAGTTGTCAGTGACGGTCTTATATGACAACTTTCTTGAGTTTAAGTCAGGTCCGGTATAGTATGAAGACGCTTTATACTTAATGCACTTCTAGTGAGTGTGACACACACATAATCCAGAATAGGATTGTCACTTAGTCACATTAATGACCTTACCGATTAATGGGCTCCCACCCAGTTAATCAGGTCACGGACGTTTTAAGTTCATTTATTATGCTTATTAATTCTTCCTCACATGACTCTGTTGTGATAATAATAACATAATTGCATCCTTTATGAACCAAGGAATCAAACATTCTATTTTACTCTATTAGAAACTATAATAAGATTAACATAATAAGTACCATCTTTATTCAATGACTTGTCATAATCTTTTACAAATGGATAAATATCTTGCTTAAGGACACACATGTCCAACAACTATCTCGTCTCATAGGGGTCAACGATGAAACGAAAATCGTCGCGCTCACCTCGGGACTATGGTGCGAATTAAAATTCAGGCATGACGTCCGCGTGACTCACTACACGTCGATCAAAGACGTAATGCATCATAATCGATTTTGCTTCACCTCGGATCTTTATCCGAACAATAGCCGAGGTGATAGTTTTCTCCATAATATATGACATCTCCAACCTCACAACCATCTCGGATCTATTTTCGAGCAGCATACGAGGTGATATTTGAAGTTGCAACGTATTTTCATCTGTTTACTTCACCTCCGGTCTGACACTCACCTCAGATCATTATCCGAGCGCAATCAAGGTGCGAGTGACCATCCTGATTTTATCGTCTTAAGCCACACAATGAACTCGAATCTTCATTTGGGCGACAATCGAGGTGATATCCTGCGCCAAAATGAATTGTTTATATGTTTGCTTCACATCAAGTCATACAAAGACCTTAGATCCATATCCGGGTTCTAAACGAGGTGAAAGTGAACACTATGATTTGCACACTTTTCGGACTTGCAACGAATTTGAATATTCATTTGGGCAACAACCAAAGTGATATTTGATGCCTTAATGCATCGAAAATCTGTTTGATTCACCACGGGTCATACAGTGACCTCAGATCTTCACCTAGGGAGAAACCGAGGTGATAGTGGACACCACGATTATTATCACTTTCTAATTTTAACGACCTTGAATCTTTATTTGGGCAGAAGTGGAGGTGATATAAGATGCCTTAATGCGTCACTAACAAATCTAGCTTCCCCATCGGATCTTGCAACAACCTCGAATCTTAACTTGGGTAAAAAACGAGATGATAATTTTTCGCCACAATACGTGTAAAATTTGACCTCATAACAAATTTCAGGCAAATCTCAAGGTAATATTCGCCCTTGTAATATATGTCCGACCAATTTGATTCATATTCGGTTTGGTAGCGACCTCGGCTCCATATCCGAGTAGCGACCAAGGTGTGAGTTAACACCACGGTTTGAATCTCCCGTAGCCTCCACACAACCACAAATCGTGATTCGGGTAGCGGCTGAGGCGTTATAAGAATTCCTTATTACATCTTGCGAATAACTTGAATCACCTTAGGTTTAGTAGTTACCTCAGATCCATATCCAAAAATTAACCGAGGTGACGACATACACCTCGATTTGTATCACTTATGATCCTGCAATGATCTCAAATCCATATACGAGCAACAACCGAGGTGGAACTCAATACTCTAATGCATCAAAATCAGCTTATAATGAATAGGAGATCGCATACCCAATTCTCATCGAATGGGAGGACAATCTTCCTCCGCTAGGCCAAGACCCAAGAGCGCATCCTGGGTACCATGTTTTCACACATTAGCTTTTCATCCCTTAAATCATAATTCTCTTACACGACCTCTGAAGTTTGATGACAAACATCAACTACAAAATATTTTACAAGCTAACGTCAAACAGATGACTTAAACGCAACCATGATGATGAACTTTGACACTTCAAGGACGCGCCTTCAAAAGTAAAATTGGCAAGTAGGTACTTGACCAAAAAAACCGGTTCGAGGTACCCCTTCTCTTCTTGACCATGTTTTGTTATTTTTTACTCGGGGTAGGAGTGTTTACCACGGATATACGCATCCACTATCATCAAAGTTTTCTTGCAAAACCAACGCGTAGACGAAGTACGGGAAAGTTAGAACAGTGGAAACACTATTCTGACCCACCTTGGAACGGTCTACCAAAAGCGACATCACTTCCTCGCAGTTTAGCTCGCGTTCAAACCGGTTTGATTTTGACTACGATTATATCACTTCGAATAATACTCGGAAAGAAAACACCACTGGGGATCAAAGAAGTGGTCGAGCTCGTGTCGTGTACATAACCTTAGCTCGCGAGTTGAAGCAAGCTCGTGGGTAGTGCAAAAGAATTTTGAGCGTTCACTGGAGAAAGAGTAACTTAACGTGGATAGAGAAGCTGGAAATTTTATGAGCAGAAGGCATGATCTTTAATGGAAAAGGTCAGACACAAAATTGTGATCCAGATCTCATAAAGCCTATGGACACCGGACAATTAAATGTCGAGAACTCCAAATCGCTCCCACTAAGATTCAAACGAGGTGAAGCTAAAAGCCCCGACGCGAAGAACTATATCCTGCTCTGTAGAGGAATTGGAATAGATCTCCATAAAGAGGTCAAACTGTACGCCTAAGGACGAAAGGGTTTCTCATCAATGTCTTGTGATAATTTCCATGATAATTAAGCGACGAGCTCGAATCCAATCTGCAAAATACAAGCTACCCGTGGTCAGATCGAGATAAATCCTTGGACTCCATGGATGACATTCGCGACAAAGCGTTAGAACTCGTAAAATGAATATCAATTTGACAACAGAGACCCCGAACACTATGTTGGGTCATCATCGTATAGAAAAACGCAATAAGGAGAGATCCCACAGTAACTCTTTATACTCTATCTCATTTGAGAAATAATGGGAGCATATAAATCGCACCCATGCAATCATCCATAACGTGAAGTTCTGGAGACTCCACAGAGAATAAAGTACGAAGTGCTTGCAAGCGTTCGAAGCACCTCAGAACCTTTTTACAAAGTGACCCCCTTCCTCAAAGTGTCGTAGTTTCCTGAGATTCGATTTCGAAATACGAGTCCAACCCCAACGCAAAGGAAAGTTGCTCGGAAAAGAAAACATCCACAGGATCAACATACAAGACCTTTGATGGATGACTTATAAAGGCAATAGTATATTCGAAGGGAAATCATGGGAAAACCCAAGTAAAACGAGGTGACAAACCTCAAGAATAAAATCTCAGCATCAAAAAGGGAGCGACAAATGCAATTAGCGCTTCGTAGGAAACCCAACGTAACAAAAGTCAATACATCAAGGTTGGAGTCCCGACCACAAAAGAACTCCCCGATCTACGAGGTGTAAAGCATCATTCCAAAACAAGGTAACTTCATATTGTTTACGTATTTTCCACTTCGGCAATAACTTTAAATGAAAATTAAGGTCGTCTGAGAAATTTTACCAACTACGTACAAAATGCTTCAAGATTCTTAGACCTTTTTTCTCTATGTTTATTTATTTTTCCATCGGGATGGTAGTATACACTAGTATACTCCACGGTTGATATTTTACCTTAAATAGATTCTTGATTCCGAAATCTTGAAAACTTTTTAAAGACTCGGGTTTTGTGTAACAAGAAAGTGTCCTTCGTAATCACGTTCTGTATTCAAAAATTTAGTTTGATAATATTGAACATGATTGGCGACATTCATTTTCATACTAATAGACATAGTTTTAGCATCACTCACAAGTTTGCCCATCGTAGTCGATAGTTGGTGAGTTTGGAACGTGATTTGTGAGGACCTAATTAAGAACCGAACACACTCATTTTAACGGTATTCGAGGTAATCAACGAGGACCCAAAAAATCACTCATTCCAACTCTAGACATTCATACGATGTCGTGAGCTACGTTCGAGATGATTACTTAGCTATCGCCTAAAACCGTGAACCGCTCGTTAATTTTATCTTCGAACTTAAATTTTTATACAAGGATGTGAATACGTCGAGGTAAATTATCCCTATTTATTAAATATCAATAGAAAATATACAGAATGATAGAGAAAAAAAAAACCCGTTTCATTTACAGAAATGAACAAACGCATTGCCTAAACAAACAAATACAAGCCATTGCTTCGTAAAACATAAGGCAAAAACAAGCTCCAAATTGTACGAGGCTTCAAAATAGGAAGTACAAAATAATCCTTCCTGCTGAACCAATTTGCGAGGTGAATATACCGAAGCAGTTAACAAATTTTATGGCGACAAGGAAAAGAAAGGGAAATGGAATTCTCCAAAGACTCTGTTAGTCTAAACATGGTTTCCTTAATAACTGTCTCCTAGCACCCCACATCGAAAGATAGGGTAAAGAAACGTGTGATCACGGAGTTTTATCCTTAAGAACACTTCTTACACCATGAACTATGTAATGACTTGATCAGTGAAAGAAGGGTACGTAGGAAGCCTACGCTTTGCGAGGTCCAGTGTCAAATCTTTGTATCTCGAGGGTCATCCAAGATGACGAGGTCGAGCGCAACACCTCAATAAACAAGGTATCCTGACTTAGTACTTTAAATTTTCTAGATGTTTACGGTTTTCTTTGATAAATTCGTTGAGGATACCTTTGTAAATTTTTGTTATTTCCCTCCGGAGCTGAAGTGTACTTTCTTACGCACTCGCTTTGTTCGATTATTTATTTCACAGTTTAAACATACCTGAAGTACGGGGTATCCTAAGATTATTTCGATGGTCCTCTGAACCTCAAACAACCTTTGAAAACCCTGGTACCCGGTATTCAAAATAAAATTTTCTTCTTATAATAGTCTAAGCGAATGATCTGAGAAGACTTGGTGAATCCAAAGGTTCGATTTTCACCTCGTGAATTCAATCCTAACGAAGTTCAAAGTAGAGATCACATTGGAATTGCGAGGTAACTTAGACTGAGTAGTTTATGCATAGACAAATCAAAGACAAGAATATTTTGTGAATTTTAAAATTGAAACGAACATTTACTGGAGGAAGGAACAAAAAAATTGGCCAAAGAGAAAGATGAATATCATTGCTGAAAATTCAAACCTTCCAGAAATAAGGAAATGTCAAAAGGTCGGGCTCCTGACCAAAGACAAATCCTCGCAAACGAGGTCCTTACACATTTTTCAGCGACACGTTGTTTTGCAATCAAAACGACAAAGGTTATTCGAAGAAAATATGTGGAGTAATTCCACCTCAACGAAAACCTAAAGTCTTCATATCGTTAAAGAAATCATGTCAACATAATAGTCCATCAACCATTCCATGCTTAATGGACTGGGGGGGCTCACTATTGACGTGGGATTTCATCCCCGAACAAAACAACATATCGTTTGTCATCGTGTAAATACGACACGCCAGTTAACGTCTTGACCGATAAGACATGTCGTTTCCCTCTATAAAGAGACAACGACAAAAGTATCAGTCTTGCAGCAAAAGCTATTTATTTAATTGATATGGAAAATATTAATTAAATAAAGATTATTATCTAATTCAAAGTGTCAAATTAATATTTGTGACATTTTGTACCATGAGAAAAGTTGAGGGGGTTAAGTAACAATTTCCTCACTTTTAATACACATTATGCGAATAATATAAGGTCTACAATTAGACTTGATGCTCTCCGCAAACCAAGGGATTGAATGAGCAATTATGACTCCATTACAATCACTTTTTGAAGGAGAAAGCGAATGAAAGCTTGGTAAAATACAAAAGCATGAGCACTTTACACATGTCACGTGGAGAATGCAACAAGTTTAGTCAAAAATCATTATTATCTCCTAGACAAGTCAAAAAGCTACCCAGTCCTGCAAAAGAATAAGGGCAACCACTTTCAACACAATAAGCCTATAAATACATGAAGAATGAAGGCTAGAGAGAGGAGGATGGAAAAGAGAGGAGAACAAGTTCAGAGGAAAGAAGATCACCATAAACACTCAAGAGAGGATTTATATTTCATATTACTCATTTTATGAGATGTAATGTCACCTCGTATTTCCACGTCGTTATATGGTAAGATTCACCTCGTTGTAATCTCTCTTCTCCCCTTTTACTTTGTATTCACTTCGTTACGAAATAGTCAACTACCGCTTGAGACGAACCTCTATAAAAAACCATGGTGTCATTTTCTTTTACGCTTTATATTATATATATTATAGCAATGTTTATAATATATTCAGAGTGATCTTGGCGAGTAAGACGAAGTATCGAGATTCATACGACAACATACGCAAACACTACAATAAAACGGATTACGATTAATCCGCGACGGTTAATGACGATTATTCACGTCACCAGATAGCACAACACAAACTAACCATGCACTAAGCCACTCTCTAACTCTGTTTCTACTTTCTATTATTTTGGTGTTCAATTATCTATAATGATATATATATTATCAATATACGCCGTCACTTATAAAATTTTCCATCGGTAGTTTTTCAATTTATAAATATATTATATTACATGATTGTCTTAATAATTTTGTCTTTATCTTAGTGTTCGATCAAGTTTTTAACAGAAACTTATCTTTTTTTTGAAAGACAGAAACTTATCTTTAAGACATAGTATTGTATATAAAGTCAAACACGGATTTACATTGACACCTTTAGGAAGAGGTGTCGAGTGGGCCGGGGTGGTCCGGCCCGGCCCACAACCCGTTAAGCCCGCATGTTAAACGGGACGGGCTTGACCCGCCCCGTTCAATATGCGGAGCGGGGGGTTTTGGAAAAGCCATCAAGGCCCACCCCGGCCCATGAACCCGAACCCACAATGTCACTGGGCGAGGCGGGGCGGGCTTTTTACGAGTCGAATTTAGTGGGCTTTTACGAGTCGGATTTAGTGGTTTACGGGTCGAATTTAGTTGGGCTTTTACGAGTCAAACAATGAAATTGATTAGTAAGTTATGAAATTGATTAGCAAATTGTAACGTGAAAGATTAAAATTAATGAACATTGAATTGATTCGTGAATTTCAAGATGAATTGATTCGTGAATTTCAAGATGTAGAGGTTAAATAGTGAATATGATAGTGATAATTGAATAATAAAATGATAATAAGTGATTTTGAAATTAATTATTGAATATAAAATTAGAATAGTGATTTATGAACGTGGCCACTAATCATAAATTGTAAAGTTGAAACTAGTGAATATAGAATATGTTTTATACATGAAATTAATTAATGTTGTAATTGATTAATTCATTCTCAAACTAAAATTAAAATCAAATAATATAAATCGATTAGCGAATTTTGATTAAAAAGTTAAAATTTAATTAAAAAATTTAAGAGCTACATTACGTAGAATATATATACAAAATAAATTAATAGATCATGTAATATAAATATAATTTTTAATTTTTTATAATAATTGATAGTTTTTAATTTAAAAATATGGTTTATGTGTGCTTTTAAAGGGACGGGGCGAGTTGGTCACGGGGCGGGTTTATGTGGGCTTCGGGGTGGAGCGGGGCGAGGCGGGCTTTTGAACGAGGCGGGGCGGGGTAGGCTTTTTGGGCGGGGGGAGGCGGGTTCGGGGCGGGCCTAGGAAAGCATAACCCAGCCTGACCCTTTTGATAGGGGCGAGCCTAGCCCGGCCCACAAAAAAACGGGGCGGGGCGAACCCGCTTTTTATACGAGACGGGGCGGGTGGGCTTGGGCCGGCCCGGCCCACTTGACACCTCTACCTTTAGGGGCTTTTCTGTTTTTATTAAATTTTAAAATCAAAATTATTGATTGGGCTGATCCGGTTTTATCGGTCTTCCAAAATCGATAGTTGTTTTAAATATATATATATATATATATATATATATATATTATTGAAAAAAATAAAAGAAATCATGGATTTTAAGAAGTATTTTAAATTTTTTTATCAAGATAGAAAGGAATCAAGAATCAAGATAATGTGTTGAAGGAATAGATTTATGGGAACAGGCGTATACAACTTTGTTTCTCGGGTTTTGCGTAGCAGAATTTGGTCTGCATAGAATTATTTGTACTACTACTATGATTTAGTATGTATATCGGTTCTCGGGGATCAGCTTCGCAAACTCCACCGAAATCTGCAGCCAAAGACGCGTTGAGCATGCGCGAGGAGGAAATTACTCTTTATACAGATCAACTTCAGATTCCCCAGCGGTTATATTCCGCTGTACATTCCAGGTGAGCGCATTTTCCGAGAGGTTGAGTAGTTGCAAAGCCGCACTACAACATCGGGAATCTGTCCAGAAACGACTTTATGTCGATATATTTTTGAATATTTGGATATATCTTCTCGCATTAACTCATATATACATTTACATATTTTTCTGAAAACAATACCTCACATGAAGATAGGCTTTTGAACAGTATCGCCATAAATAATAATACATATTGTTACGGGTGTTTTACGGAATTAATTTTTGTGAAGTGATAAAAGAAAAGTTATTTAATTAATTTTTCCTTTTATTAATTTATATTCAGAAGATCCGTTTTGCAAAATAAAGTATCGAGATGTTCCTTAAAATATCGAGATACTCAAAAATGACATAAAGTTTATAAAATGTGGCTTCGGGACACTTTCGGGACCAAAAAAGGGCCCTGAAAGCACCCTGAGCGGGCCCCACACAGCCCCACACGCTGCCACGTCCTACGGTGTCAAAAAGCTATATAATTTTTACTCCGGGGTCCTCCCGGAGTAATATATAATCGCGTTTGAATCGCTAGGCCCTCCTATAAATAGAGCTCCGGTTTTCACATTTCAAACATCTCATTCCGAGTGTCTCAACTCGACTTCCTCTCTCTATAGCTCGCCCTTAGAGCTCTCCTACTCCCTCTAAACACCTCCCCCCTCTCGTTCTTGCCTAATGTTAAGCGTCAATAGCCCCCCCAATTCTCCCTGACCTCGGGTGCTTTTTTGCTCAGGTTTTGAGCGCGAGTAATACGGCTAGAGCGGAAGGTCTGAAGAAATTCTCGGCACGGTTTACGACTCTCCCCGCTAGGTTTTGTTCTACGTGGAATTCTTGTTATCTCCCAGTCCATTATGTCTAGCAGATACACGGACTTCGCGGATAGACCGAGGACCCCGTATCAGGACCCACAATGCGGACCGAGGGGTCCGACCGCTGGGGATTATCTGGAGATCTAGACCACAAAGGAAGCGATTAGGGCGGAAGCTCTGAACAAAGTCCTGACACAATTGTACGATCTTGCCTGTCTAGATTCCAATCTACGGGATACGTGTCACCGTCCCTCTGTCTGTACTGACTTTGCGGACCGGCCGTGGACCCATATCGACGTTAGGAACCTAGGCGGAGGGGTCTCATCTGTCAGGGCTCACATCGGGATATCACCGAGACCCTTATTACGTGGAGACCACGTCCCTAGTGTCATCCCCTACCTGTAACCCAGCTCAGTCCGCTATCGGTGACGAGGTTACACGCAACGGACAGAGCCCGGACCCTTGGTCCACTGACAGTGGAGGGTCCGTCTGACCTGAAGTGCGAACGTGTCGACGCCCTACAACCCACTCATAGTCAACAAACGACGTTAGACCCGGCCCATGCCATGGCATTTGGAGGCTCGAAAATTTAGCGTAACTTTCAGCATCGACACATATATAGAGAGAATGTGAAGAAAAAAAGTCTCACTGCATATAAATGTAAGTTTCGATTAATTGCTCTGTATGACGTGGTTGGTTTGATTTGTCAATCAATATTATCCCATTCTAAATACTAGTGGAATGCCCGCGCTTCTCGCGGGTGGTAAATAAATAAATAAATAAATAAATAAATAAATATATATATTATTATTATTGTGTCTAGTAATTACATATGCATTCAATTCATTAAAAAAAAGACTCATATTTTCCTATGATTTTTCATGAAATATTAGCATGCATATAATTGGAGAAAATTTAAAATAAATAAGCTACATAAATGTTGTAAATGCCTCAAATTGGAGTTATTTGGCATAAAGAATCTCACAATTTTTGTGAAAAAAATTATTGTTAGCCAATCTAGGGATGTCGCTATTATTTCATTTATTTGCACACACGAGTTGTATGAATGCAAGGGTAAGAAAAAATAAAACGTTATTCACAATTTCTATTTTCAAATTGTATTATTTTTTAGTATTAGAAAATTAAGGCATTGGTTTACCATTCCATATGTTAAAGATACATTATTATTATTTTTTTAAAAGAAAAAGATACATGATTATTTTTATGATTTGGAACATGAAATATGAGAGCAATTCCATCTTCAAAATAATTTGTCATGAAAATTAATGGTAACACACAGTTGAATATGAACAATTCGAGGAGTAACTGAATTATTTGCTCTGAAAATTTCAATCCACAATATAATTACTACTTACACTTATAAATTACATATTAGAAAATATATATTGAGAGGATAAACCTCGCTGAAGAGAGAATACGGGAGGCAGAATAGAGGCATACGGAAATGAGAATCGACTGCAAGCATAAAACACCATGAGTAAACTACAATTTAAACGTGAGTAACACAATTATACTCACCGGAAAACAAATAAAAAAAAATCGTTGGAGAGAGAATAGAAGGGCCACGAATATACGAACAAACTGCGAGAGAAAAAATTGTGAATAAACCTAATCCAAACCCGGCTAACACAAATATTCACCAAAATTATCGAGAACATAAAACCTACCCGGCCTGCGGGAGACTGAAGGCGCGAAGAATGCGAGCGTAAAACTACAATGAGTAAAACACAATCCAAACGCGACTAACACAATTACTGACCAAAAGAAATCGAGAAAAAATACTTTATTGTGTAGATTGAGAGGCAAAGGAGATTGGACGGGTCTTGCCGGAGAGCAGACGAAAATGGGTGAGCATGAGAATTGACACCGAGGAAATCATGTCGTGAGTAAAAAAATAATAATAAAATTTAACGATAACTTAGTAAGGGAAAATATAAAGAACCTAATTCTGCAAATCTCTTCCGCATATGGCCTCTCTCCGATTCCGAAGCTATTATAACATCCAAGCGCAAAAGCTCATATAACTCTCATACAATTTTCTATCTCTCTTTTGCTTAGCTTTGTTTGAAGCAGCACTAACTTTTACATGGTAAGTAAACTTCGTTAAGAAGTTGAAGAAACAAAAAAGGATTTAAAGGAAATGACTTGTAGCCTTCCTACCATACGTTGGGATATGATAGATGAGGTAATTGCAATACATATTGATTTATTATAAATTTGCATGGCTTATAACATTCTCGTAAACTGTTACATATGAATTTAAGTAAATAAATTGTTTAATAGTTAACTCTCTATATTGAATGTGACACAATAAATGAATATACCATTACAGCCCTCTATTTTATGGAGGAAAAAAAAATCAAAATTTGTAGAAATAGGAAATCTCAATACCTTGCTATGAGTTTGCTAAAAAAAACTTTAAATTCTTAAAAACTCTCAATTCTCAATACCTTTTCCACATCTTGCCATGCCATCTTTTAGTTCTTCCTTTTATAATATATAGATTTTATAGTTGTTTAGCCATGTCATCTTGTAGTTCTTCCTTTTATAATATATAGATTTTATAGTTGTTTATGCTACATGAAGCTTTGTGAGATATGTGGACATGGATCAGGAACACATATTGAACATATAAATGATGCCTTTGACACTAATCTGATTTCAAACAGTTTTTTTTGTTTGTTTTTGTTTTTTTGTCACATTATCAACAAATATAACTCTCTCTATATATACATATAGATATCTCCAACTATAATTCCAGGAGAGAACCGTTAGGAAAATTGGAACGCCTTGCATTAATTAATCAATGAATATGGCAATAAGTTCACATTGATGATCATTTTTATGTGCCCTTTTGGCGTTGGGATTTATCAAATATAAATCCAAGCCACAATTAAAAGTCTTAAACACCAAAGAATGTAAAAATGAATGGTGACAATAAACTCACACCTTGTAATTTTTGTGTTTTGATATTCTTATAATCTTATATACCATTCAATGTACATATACGTACATAAATAATTGAAATTACACAGAATCAATGATATACACTTGATTAATTCATGCTTAAATATAAACACACTATAAAATAATAAATCTAGAAAAATAGAGATTGAGGATTCTCTTAATCTCATTGTAACATGTAACTACTCAAAAACTCTCATTATATATTTAGATTATTTAAAATTATTACTTTGTACGATTTTTCTTTTGTATTTTTTTTTCCTAACACGGCCATGTCTCTTTACAGTTAATGCATATTATTAGTATGAGCAATTTACTTAAGTGGATATTTTGCTTCGGAGTCTATAACATATATATGCGTGTTTTTTATTTCTCAATGAAATGAGATAAAAGAAATAGAAGTAATTTTAGTAAAAAAAGAAAGAAAGAAAGAAATAGAAGTAATTAGTCATTTTAATTTATAATGATAAATTTTCTTGGTCGCTTTCAATTATGAGGTCTCAACTCGGTCTTCTAAAACTAAACTAAAGTTATAAATTTAACATTGACATTCTTTATTAGCGCTGATACGTAGTCGAAAAGTATAAAAAACAGATAAAGCAAACAATATTAATGAGAATATATTATCAAATAGATTATTTGTCACAGATAGAACATTTGGATCTCGAACTATTGCATTGTAAGCCACAACAAACACACAATAAACATATTATAATAAGTCAGTATACATAAAAAACGAAAGGCCATAGTCAATTATTGGTCTCTTGTAAGAGGCTCTAGCTCTATCTCTATAGGAAAAAACTTTACATAGGAAATATATGACCAATAAATATTAAAATAATAAAGCAAGTTAAATCAAAGGTTGGAAATGGAATTATATTAAGTGACTAAGATTGTTAATAAAACTCTTCCTTTTAATATAATTAAAAATTATAAAGCTTTGAAAAATATCTAATATATAGCTAAAACCTGCATTTTTTTACCAAAAGAACTCAATAAATATATATGTTAAAACTTAAAACAAAAGCTCTTGCATAGAACGTGAGAAGAAACCTGCTAATTTATTTTTAATGATATTAACCATATTTGAAGAGTAAATATCATTTTTACCACACTTTTAGAAGATTTGGCACAAATCGGGTGGTGTAAACGGTGAACTCAACTTTGTCGGTACGGCATGATGTAGCCGAAATCCTCGGAGGCATAGAACCATTGGAGCTTGCATGCCAACCGAGAACCTTCTTCCTCCACAGAACTGACTCGAGGCATGCACGGAGAATCTCCTCACGATGGTTTGCAGATCTTGAAGGTCGAGTCAAGCTCTGCCGGCAGCCTCACGAACACCAAATTGGTCGCACAATCCTCTGCCAAAAATACACCGACAAATAAACAAAAATCATAAAGTGAAAACAGAAAGCTTAGAGACAAATAAGCAGTATCATGAGAGGCAAAGAGTTCACTGCTTACACATAAATTATAATAATTAATGATTAGTAATTATCATCGAGCGTTATTCAACGAAGACTATTCAGCTATATTATTCATATTCCAAAACGATTTGATTTTCTTGACCATTTAGAATTATGTTGTCAATGAAAGTAGTAAAGACATTTTAAAAATAATGCTTATGAGTTTCATTTCTTTTAGTATTCATGCATTATTTAGAGCAATTCAAAGCACTTTCACTGCTGAAATCTTTAAAGTCTCAACTCTTCCCGTGTATATTTTTTCTCTTACTGTGGTAGTGGGAAATAAATACTTGGAATTAATTGCTTCATGAAAGAAAAACTACCAAAACACTCTATGTTTAAAAAATTAGAAAACCTCAAGTCTTGTTTGTACATTGTGCCACCTCATCACTCAAAAACTCTTCTTTTATATATATATAGATTAAATAAATGAATGAATGAAGATATATTAATGAGTGCTCCTTCAAAAGAAATCTGTGATACAATATCTATAATCTATATATCAATATTTTGTTATTACATTATTTTCGGAATTTAAGTGGTCACAAAATTGTCATTAAATCATAATAAAATGTACTTGTTACATGCCATTTTTTATCACATTTATTTAATCTGCACCTTATTTTGTATTCAATATTGTCAAATGGTCGTTTCTTTTAATAAATGTGTACGCTAACGTATTGAGACTAAATTAAATAGATTTTCTTATAAAAAAAAAAGTTCAAAATTATTAAGTAAGAAAATTGACCTTCTTATTACAAAATTAAAAAAATACAAAAAAGAGAAATCCAATACCATTGGTTCTTTAGTGGGTTACATCATTTTTAAAAAAACTGTACTATTTTTAAAAAACTGTACTTATATATATATATATATATATATATTTCTTTGTGTATGTAACTTAAATTATCATTTTCATAAAATTAAAACGAATAACCCATCTCCGAAAAAAAATAATTAACTAATGCCTTGCAAAATGAATAATCTATAAAAGTTTGAAGTTAATAAATGTCATCATCATCTGTAAACACGAAAGAAGTAGTTTAAAATTAGTAATATTTGTATTTATTAGCTCATACGTACGTAAAACAACATTGTAGTCACCTAGTTTGTTGATACCAGTTCGAGTGATGAAGAGACCTAATCATATTTTCTCCTATATATTTATATATATGTATATATACATATATTTCTACTGTTATAATTTCATTAAAGCATAAATGATTTAACAGGTAATTAATTATATCTAACATTTAGGTTATGATTAGAATTGTAATACCAAAAGTCTTGACATTTATCTATGAAATAAAAATTCATGATTTAATTAATTAGGACGTTATTAAAATATGAGATTAAGTCTCTAACCCTTTATATCATATATATTTAAACATACATCTTATAGATTGTAAAACCAGAATATATTTAACAAAAATAAACAAAAAAAGACTATGTGCATTTATTTTTTTATTAAATAAAAGGTTTCTTATAATAAAAATAATTCTCGAGGCATTTGCTATTTATAGGCCGGTAATTAGATCCAGCTAATAGGCGTCGTTAACTTTGATGAAGATGTTCCTTAAAAATTTTACAAAAAAAAAAAAAAAAAAAAAACTAATCATGCATCATAATATGAAAATATAAGAGCATTTGATTCATTATGAATATGTGTCAGACAACAACCATATATTATGTTTCAAACATAAACTATTCATAATTACGTTATATTCTCGTTGGAAACTAATAAAAATAAATATTTTTTAATCTTTTTACACAAACAATTATTAAAAAAATGACATTTCTAAATAAGCAGTGTCTTTTGAACATAAAAATTTATGATCTCATATGAAGTTCTCAACTAATTCTTCAAGAGATGAAATTCAATATATTCTATTTGCACGTATAATGCATCCCAAATACAACTACAATTCCTCAATCTACTAATTAAACAATATCAAATGCTAAACTACAAAGCTTCAACAGCCTTCATATCAAACTAAAAACGCCTTCTTGTTTTTTTTTTTTTTTTTTTGTTGAGACGATCCCTGTTCATATGCTGGAACGGGTTTTACGCTTGCTTCGCAGAGCCTACTATTTGATCATTCAAATAAATAATAAAAAAAACATATTTAAATACACACGAAGAAGAATTAGAATATATTGAAAATTATAACATAACCTAAGAAAATAGTATAAATAAATAATATGGAGAACGAATCCGAAAAATGTAAAATTACCCGTCAAGCGGTTAAAGTCGAATCGCGGTTTTGGAGAGAAAACTCGTTTTGGTGGGAGAGGTCTTGAATTCTAGGATTGAAGCTCGGGCGAATTATAAAATTTGTGTGAACATGCTTGCACACGGAAAAAAAAATTGCGTGCACCCATAAACTTACATGAAAAATATAAGAGCAATAAACAATAATAGGGAAATAAGAAAAGAGAGTATATCATATAATATATAAAGAAACATGTTGGAAATAATAGACAATGACAATATTAGAAAATATTAATTCAAATATATACCATATTTACCATATAACCATATTTACCATATAAACATGTACTACACATTGTTTGTTGTATCTCCATGGATGTCCCTGTTAAAAACAAATAAAATGCATTAGAAGGTAAGAAAAAAAAACCATGAAAATAAAGAAACAATAAGCTACAAAATAAGAACACTGATAGGAAACAGAAATGAAAAAAGAGAGTACCAAAATAACAATACAAAAACCTCTATTTATAGAGTAGTAAAAACAAAATGAAAGTCATATCTTTAATTGGTTTAATTACATAAATATAAGTAAATGAATTTAAATATTGAGAAAGGAAAATCAAAAGTCTATATTCAATGGATTAAACATACCAAAGGTCATCCAATTAATAATAAAAATAATAAAAATAAATAAAAATAAATAAAAGTTCTATAGAAATTAGAATTCCCAATGCCTTGATCTCATGATGCCAAATTCTCAAGTCTTTTTGTAGTATCTTCCTTTCTCAATACTTGAATATTATCATGCCATGTCACTTGTGAGTTCCTCCTTTTATAATATATAGATTGTGATTTTGTTTTTTATCATCTCTCGACTCTTGACGTCGTAACATGTAAGGATTGTTTATTTTAGTAAAATTTACATATATATGGCAAATACTTATATAAATCGTTCTACCCACTTTTTTAAAATAAAATTATAACCAATAATGAATATTTAAATTTAAATATTTTTTATTTTGTTATTATTAAAAAGAATTATTAAAATTAAAAATTAAAAATAATTATGTTTAAAAAAAAATCGTTTGAATAAAAATAGTTTTTTTTTTAATTTATATATTTAAATAATTTAATAATTACGTGGCATGCCACGTGGCAAAGATTGATTGCCACATAGATAGATATTCTTGGTCAACTCCCAAATGCTAAGTTTGGGTACTTTTGCCGTCATTTACAGAGGTTGTATACACAACAGAGAATTTGACCAAAGGTTGGGTATTTTTGCCGCAATTAACCCTTTTTTTAATTATTAATAGTACAAGTAGGGGTGTGCATGGGTTGGATTGGGTCGACCCGAGGTAAAACATGAACTCGACCCAATCTTATTGGGTTTTGAAAAAATAACCCAATGAGTCAATTGGGCCGACCCAACCCAATACATCTAGCCCAACCCCAACCCGACTATTTATTCGGGTTGAACCCAACCCAATCCGATAACTATTAGGTTAATTGGGTTGGGTTAGATTAGGATTGGGTTCATTTAGGTTGGGTTAAATTGTTGGGTTGGGTTTTTTTTGCACCCCTAAGTACAACTATAAAAAAGTAAAAAAGAGCTGTAGATTTTTTCTTTGATTTGCATCTAGCATATTTTGTAAAATTGCTGTTTTAGATCTAAATTATTTTGTAACTAATATTTAGAAATTATCAGGGACATCATAAATTTTACCATAACATTAAAAATATGAGGAAGTAGTGAATTACAGTAAATAACAATAAAATCATCATACCGTATTTTTTACAAACTTAAATGCGATTTGGCACTAAAATTCTAAAAGTTGTACCTAATTTGTGGCAGTAAACTTAAGTTCATCTTTCTTCTTTTTTTTTTTAAATTTTTAAATCACATAAAATTTATAAACAATTACCGTAGTTGTAACGACCCGATTTTTTTGAAGCCGTCACATACTAACTACTCTAAAACTCTTTGAAAATACTTGGCCATTTTTTTTATAACTTCAAGTAAAATAAGTAAATACGTACGTAGTAAAAATATTTATCAAGAATTCCTTTTTCAAAACCAAAATGTATAAGAAATAAAATATGCGGAAAACGTCTTCCCAGTGATTACCCATTCACCCAATCCCTCGGACATCCTCCACTGTCACCGTCCAATCCACCACGAAATCATATCATAGGTTTCTTACCTACTGTACGAACTAAAAATCTTTTGTGTGAGCTTAAAGCTCAGTGAGATACAACTATTTTCTCACAAAATAATAATGTAAAGAAAACATAACATGCAAATGTTCAATTATGCTTCACTTTTACGTTTTAGGAATCTATTAGTAATCTTTTCCTAGGTGATCACTATCTTGTGTACGTACCAACTTGCGCGCGGGCTGTTGGATTGACGGGGTGTCCGAAGTCCTAGGCCAATACATCTGGCGGTTCATGATACCGCATGATAAATTCCGTCATTAATACGCTCATCTCGGGAAGAAATCATAATTTGGCAGTTTAGCTAAACTGCAAGATAAATCCCGTCCTCAATACGCTCATCTCGGGGAAAAATCTTAACTTTAAGAACCTCCTCGTGAGGTGTGGTACGACACTTTATTAATTCCTATGTTTCTCTTGTTCTTGTTATCTTAAGCTTATGAACTAACAACATTCCGTATCTTATTCCTTTGGCTAAAGGATAACAACATCTCTCGACAATCATTCATGATCGTCACATAATCAGCATCAATCTTTCATATTCATGTTTATATCATTAAATTATAATAACATGTATCAAACAATCATAACGAATGCACATTCAATGATATCTAACACACAATCAAACATATCAAGCGAAACCTTTATTTTCAAACCATTTCGTACTACAGTGAGGTTGAACTCACCTGAATCGGTTTGATTGTCTTTCTCGCGACTCCGACGAAGGCGCCTCTACTAACTATGTTCCTAGATCGTATTTTTCTAATTATGGATTAGAACTATATCCCTAGCTATATAATTCCTAAAACTTGACTTAAAGGCTAAACGGGAATTTCGATTTTCAAAACAACTTTTGAGGTATTTTCTTGATATACTAAAATCAGACCATAATTGGAAAAAGTTTTCTTCACAAACTGCAATTATTTTTCGAAAACGAATAAATTTTGTGTTTCGATAACTTTCAGAAAAAGCCTGCAACAATGTGATATCATATCTTTTTAATTCGGCTGAAATACTAAAACGCAGTTTCGGGCTAGATCCCAACATCTTTTCGAACTTTATAAAACATGAAACTTGCTCAAAATTGACTTCTGTATAACATAAATCTCTATATAAAAATCTTAATTCGGACTCTATGAATTTATATAAATTAAAATCAAAATCTTCTCTGCAGACTTTTTCGGTTTTTCCAAAAAATTGAAAGATTGAAAATACGATTGCGAGCGATTCAGAGCTCCAAAAATTCTGAAATTAAATCTGGGACTTCTATGAACATAATATAAGTACTGGTTAAAATTTAAGCAAAAAATGATTATTATTTTAGGAGATAAAAATCCGAGTAAATTAAGCATCTTAGGATTACAAAAATAAAAAGGAACTAAGAGGATAAATGTCATTATACCTTTATGATGATAGAAGAAAAACGTGTTCTGCTGATGAGATAAAAAATCAAAGAGTTTTTCTCTATTTTCTCTCTTGAGAGGTTTTTAGTTTTAGGGAGGGAATGAGACCAGGAAGAGAATATGTGAAAACCCTAACCTAATTGAGTTTAAATATAAGCCTAATTAATAATAATTTTCGCAGCAAATTAAATAGCATAAAAAAAATTATTTTTTTATAAAAAAATCAAACATGTTTCTAATTATCTTATAAAAACTCTAAATTAAATGTGAATTAAAATAGAATAAATACTTACTTATTTTATTTTGGGTCTCTAAAAATACGGGAACTCACAGCAGCAGTCGGTTGAATCGTTTCAGCTATCAAGCAGAGACAAAAAGTTGAATGTTTCATACCTGAAATTACTTTTTTTTTAATGTCGAAGGAAAGAGATGATATTGACAAAGACAAAAAACCAAGTTATTTGTATTTGTATGTATATATGGATAGAATGTATAAAAGTGAAGCTCATCCACAATGGCGTCCATTGAACCTTATGATGCTCTGGATAAGACCATACTTTATATATTTAATAATACCAGTTCGTAATTTTGTTCATTAAAATAGAGTGGAATGAAGTATAAATAGGCCTATTAAATACATAGAAAATTATAATTTTTCAAAGTATACATCATAACCAGTGTTCAAAAATCTTTACAACTTTTCTTCTTCAAATTGAGCTTGTATTATATGTTAGGATTTGATGATTATGAATTTATATGATCCTAATGACTAGTATTCCACTCGAAGCATTATTCTACTTATAAAATTATGTTGAATAAAGCTAGTTATTAGTCACGTCTACTAACTTCATGTAACTGCACCATTTATTAATCGATGTATTTATAATTAAATAATTATATAAAGTTAGATAATTGTAGCATACTATATAGATAGATATAGTAACATTTCGACAAAATTTATTGCACGTCACTTACTTAAGTGTGATTACGTGACATGCATGATGCATGTTCAACTATTAATAGTAGCATAAATATTTTTTAGCGACATAAATAAATAAAATATATAAACGATGACCTCTATGTGTGTAGTCATGATTTGTAAAACAATTATTTTGTTCAACTATTAGCGACATAGAATAAAAGTATTGTAAACGATGACCTCTATATGTGAGTAGTGATTTCTAAAACAATTATCTGTTCAACTATTGATAGTGGCATAAATATTTTTTAGCGTATAACATAGACAAAATTGTTGTGAAAAATAAAATAGTGAATATTAAAAACTTTTGCCGTGAAAACTTGTACCAGATGAAAATGAAAGTACTATTTACTTTGTTTAACTGTTTATATGAAAAACGTAATGGATATCATTACGTGAAATAAAGTTATCTCCTAAAAATACATTTGCTAAAAGCAGTTAATGAAATAATAGTTATGAGAAATAAAATTATTTGTAGATATAATTAATGGGTGTTGTTATCAATGTTGATTATGAGATGAATAAATATATTTGTATTATATATATATATATATCATATCTTCCATAATCTGATTAATACACTATATGTCTTTGAAATATGAATGTGACTATTTCTTTAAAAAATATAGAATATTAAATTTGGACCGATGAGAGATTGATAAACAGATTCTGAATTGGTGAATGAAGATTTAGTTTGATCTTAGACGCTAACAAACGCTAATAAGTGACAAAACAAAACATCATAAAATTAATTAATTCGTTTATTGTGGTCCATAATTTGGCATCATTTGTAGACCTGTAATGAATTGGCATTTCGTATAATTTATTTATTTTTATACTCAAGCTAATTTTAAATTATAGATTAAGGAATCGTCTGGTACATTTTTTTTTTATCCACGTGATATATATATTTTATAATCTGTTTGAACACATGCATGAATAAGATACGATTCCCTAGTGTTTCTTACTTTATTAATTTAAACAATCATATTGCAAACCAGTCATTATACTGATGATGATTATTAGACGTAGTGGGGTATGTCTTAAGCTTTTATATACATTTTATACACATTATACAATGTAAATTTATCTGCGTAACACACACATACATATATATACTTATATATACATTAATCGTGTATATAATATATACGCAGTGCAATACTTAAAAAAAAAAACTAAAAAAAGCTAAAAAAAAAGCTGCATGAATGTTGCTAGAATACAGCATCTCCCACTCTATTTTTTTTAATTCCTTTTTAAAATCAAAATATAATTATTATTTTAGTTATGGTAGTTGGCAATTATTTTGGTGTTCAATTATCTATAATGATATATATTATTATTACTATACCCCCCTCACTTTATAATTCTTTTCTCATTGGTAGTCCTTCAGTTTTATAAATGAACTATATATTACATGATCGACTTCATATATTTGACAATTTGTCTTTCTTTTAAGACGATGTGAATAAAATATGATATTAGAATATTTGGAATGCATGCAAAAATGCAAGCTTTCTTGGTCCAAATAAAAAACATATTTCGTGAGCGAAGGCTATTAATAATTATATTCCAAAAACACTTTTAGAATTATTTTTAAACAAGAGATCATAAAACGTGTTTGGTGAAACAAGAAGTCTTTAACTTTAAAGCGATTTAGTTCAAATGTTCTGAAGAAGAAAAAAATATTATATTTTAAAAACAAAAAGGGCATGGAACTCATCGTCCATGCGTGTTTGAATTGGTCATGTCTTCCGAAATTGCTGAGAAAAAAGGGAATTAATTAAATTAATTAAGTAGAGAAAGAGAAGTACAAAGCTGTGGATATCACCACCAAAAGACCACTAAATAAACTATGAACTTGGGGTTATTTTCTTAATTTCACTTTATGTCAAAAAGTCCATGTTGATGACTATATAATATGGTTTAAACTTTAAACATTCACGTTGGAATATATGAATGAGGTGAAGAAAAAATAAAAAACTGAATAAATGAAAAAACTTGGGTTATTTTAATTCCTTTGATTAGTTTCCAATTTATTTATCGGCAAATTTTCTATTATAGTTTTATCACATATATTGGATATTGGCATTATTCTCGTTTTTCATAAATCTTTCATTATTTGCTCCATTAAATAATAAAGTCTGCAAAGTCTCGTTTTTCATAAATCTTTTTATTTATCTATAAGGTTCTTTAGGGTAATAGCCAAACTTGAAAGTGTGTTTAGCAAAATAGCTAAGTTTTTGTTAATTTTGTAAACTAGCCAATTAACCACTTAAATAAAACTCCAACTACATTGTATTTGCTAGTTTAATTGGCTAGTTAAAGTAGTTAATTGGCTAAGTTACAAAATTAACCAAATTTGACTATTTTACTAATCATATATTTCAATTTTATTATTTAAAGCAATTTCACTTATTTATATATACACCTTTTAAAGAAGCAATCAATCAGACTTTGCAACCATTTAAGTATAAACTATAAATCATGCATTCATTACATGTCTCGAAACCTTATAAATAATATATAATTTCCCTTTATGTTATATATATATAATTTATTTGAATTATTTGTGATTTTATATATGGTGGTAATACTCTATCCAAGAAAGCTTGCTTCAACAACCCTTGAAAGTTAGTCAAAATAGTTTGCTTCGTTTATACAATAATTTTATGTTTACAATATATACGTTCATACAATATTATGTTATTCTTCCTAAAGACAATCAAAATATACCCTTTATATATATTTTTTTCAATAATACTTTCAGATTCACCAAGTTTTGAAACTAAAATCTCCAAAATAGTCGTTATTTCTCGAACTCGTCAAAATAAACAGTATTTATATGGATAACAGATAAAACGCAGCTAATTATCTAAAAAAAATTAATTTATTAGTTATTTTCTACATCGCCGCGCAAAGCGCGGTGTCGGTCCACTAATTATCTTTAAAGCTTCATAAAATTGTGCAAAATAAACATATTATATTTATATATGGGCAATGGCTGTTTTTGATGTGGGAGTTTCTGTTACTGTTTTTATATATTAAAAGTAAAAAAATATATTATATATTTCATGGAGAACCAATAGGTATCCTTAATTTTTCTAAATTTATATAAATAAAAACGACAATTTGTGAATATTTCTTTTTCACCTGGTCAATTTTTAAGTTTCTAAAGAAAGAATTATTGTGATGCAGAAATTCTTCTTTATATTAGTCCCTCTTCACTTGACCTTTAATTTAATTTAATGCACAAAAAATAAGGTCAAGAATTTAATATTTATGGTATCAAATAATGGTAATTTTTTTATATTTATTTTGTGAAGTGTCTGAATTCTTAATATCATTATCATATTTAAATCACCAAAACACCCCTCCACACCTCATTCGCCATCTGGAACCCCAACTCCAAAGAATATAATTAGAGTTATTAGAAATAATACCCTCGAACTTTACATATGGTGCACTTTACTTCTCCAAGTTCCATATTTTGTATAAATAGTCCCTATTTTCATAAAATAGCGCATTGGCACTTTTGCTGTAAAAATTAGGAAAATTTCAACTTGTGCAAACATGTAAGTTACTCGAATATATTTATGTCTATTAATTACTAAATGAGATCAAACTTACTATATTATGATGCTATTGTGAAGCATCAATGAGTAGTTATTCATGAACTGTTAGAATAAAAATCCGTTTGAGTGTATTTAATAGGTCAATTAACATGCAACATGTATATCAAGTATCAACAAGTACTTTATAAGTATTCGAATACTGATTTTGATTTTACTAATAACATTTTAATGCTATTTTGAGGTATTTTTTTATCTCTAGTTTTCGATTAATAAATCCAAATAACTCAAATCGTGTGAACGTCGTTATATAGGTCATGTATTGTCAACTTTCTTAAAATTAATTTTTTTTACTATCTGTAATGTCTCGATATTTCTTAAAAATATAAGAGACATTACAGTGAAAAATTAAAATTAGAGAAGAAAAAATAATTAACTAACAAAATTCGACTCCGTATTTTATTTATTTTTTCTTAATCTTTGAATTTTTATTAGTAATACTCCATAATTTGAACCTCGTAAAACTACCCTGAAAAAAAACATGTGTAGGTGTAGCTCACAAGCTAAATATTATCACAATTTTTTTTTTTACACGTAAGAGACAATATGCAAATTCTTGAAAGTACAAGAGGCCTGAAAGTCAAAAAATAAAATTCAAGGACAAAACTACACATACTTACAAAATTCAGGGGCATGACTACAAATTTCTCACAAAATTAACACATCATCACATAGATACACCAACACGAGTCCATCTCTTTCTATATATACAGTTATACACACAAACACAAATACATACCTTTTATCGTAATATCTATCTCAATTCTCTCAAATATACTCCTCAACTGTTCGATTCAATCCCTCGCTCTTCGATCTTCGATTCACACTCGAATTCCCGAACGAAAATCACCATGCGAACCCATGGATTGACAATCCCACGAGGCGATTTCCTCTTCTCCGGGAGCTTCTCGTCCGCGACGGCGCCGCAAAACCCTAGCCCGGCGACGGCGTTCTTCCCGCGCCCGGCTCGCCCGAACCGGATCCTTACCGGACCGTCTCGGGCGGCGGCGGCGGCGGCGGATGCCGTGGAGGTGTCGCCGGAGGTGAGCTTCTACGAGCTGCTGGGGATTCCGGCGAGCGTTTCGACGGGGGAGATCAAGCAGGCGTACAAGCAGCTGGCGAGGAAGTACCACCCCGACGTGTCGCCGCCGGGTCGGGTCGACGAGTACACCCGGCGCTTCATTCGGGTCCAGGAGGCGTACGAGACCCTCTCGGATCCGAGCCTGAGGGCGCTCTACGATCGCGACATGGCCAAGGGCCTTCACTTGGCCTTCTCTGCTCGGAGGCGTTACAGCTCCGATGAGGTGATTGCTTATATATATGTATATATACACATATATACGACTGCTTCGATAATTTAATTTGAGCTCTGAGAATTAAAGTTTTTTTGTGAAATTCCGATGGTTTTCTCTCTTTTTTCTTGATTTCTGATTGGGATTAGGATTAACTTTCAGACATACGTGATTGTTTGTTTATTGTAGTGGTATATACGTGTGTGTATAGATATATGTTTATTGTAGTTCTCCCTTTGCTTCTTGATCAAGTGTTGGATTCTGGGTCGAGTATTAGACGATGTGGTGATTATTTATTGTATTTGTCTATGTATAATAGACGTATATATATATATATTTACATTTACATCCAATCCTGATTATTGTCTCTGTCATATCATAAAAAAGTGTTGGAATTGGGATCAGTTTGTAAGTTTTGGAAGTGGGTATTTTCTGGGATCTTTGGGAAGCAACGTTCCGTGATGTAATCAAGTTGTTATCTTTCAGTACTTCATGGCAAAAGTTACAAGTGTTTTGGGGGTTTAGACGGGAATAGAATAAATTATGCCCCTTGTTTGTTCCTCTTTGTTAATCTGTTTTTGCTTGAAAGTTTCTGGGTTTAGACTTAAGTGATATAAATTTGAGTAATTTGTGGGATTTGTAGTAAGTAATAAATTTTGCCTTATTGTTGTTTCTATGTTTTGAATATACTTTATCAAGGTCCTTTAGAAAGGAAAAAAAAAATTGCTCTTATCAGCTATTAAGTGTGTAAGTTTGCAAATGTAGTCCCCAGTCCCACCATAGTATGGGCTTGTGATTGCCTTTTTAAGAAGCAATTATGGACCTGAATTTCGGAATATGGAGACTGATTTGTCTTTTTTATCCAAAAAGATTATTTAAAAATCTTAAAAAATTAAAATTAAACAGTGAGCCCCCTCGCTTTAGATTTTAAATAATATAGACAAATAAACATAGACTCCACGATTCCACTTATATCCTTTCTAATGCATTAATTATTTAGGGTTAGCTTGTGACTCGAATCTGTTTTCTTGATATGACCTGCTCCGGAGTTGCACAGGGCAGACGTAAATTATCGGACATTTGGTGGGTCTTGTGGTGTTTTTTGCTCAAATGGGATTTTCTTTCCCAATAGAATATTTTAACCCGTAAATTATTCTCAATTGATCGTAATTTAATTCTGTGTGTTCGATTTATAATAGAGGATACTCATCTTTGTGTCTTCGTCTTTTTGGATTCAGGAAATAGAAGAGAAGGGCAACTGGAAGAACCGGTGGCAATCGCAGCTCTCGGAGCTGAAACGGCGAAGCTCAAGCAAGGATTCGAGAGGTAACACGTCCTGGGGAGCGCGGATGCGCCGCCGGAGGGACGATCTCTCTGAGGAAGTATAGGATAGTGCCGTTTCGTTGCTCTCTCAGTGCATGTCTGTATATATATATGCTAAATATATATATAATTCCCCCCAATTACTGAATTAAGTATGTGATGCTTGAAGAAAGTATAATCAAAATAGGAAATAGATGGCTAGTTCTATAATCAAGATCAAGTCATTGTTGTAAATGATAGCTCACTAAGCTCCGTACAAGGGCCAAATTTACCACTATACCCTCGCAGGCTTTTCTATATTCTTTCATCAAAAAAATAATAATCTCATAGCTAGAAATAGTCGAAAGGAAAACATTGCTTGCATAATTGCAGGGATAAGCGTTCGGTTTTTTTTTTTCTTTTTTTCGCGAATGAGCTGTTGCAATTACCGGCTTTTATTGGTCTTTTTTATTTTATTTTTTGCATTTACGTGTAATATATCTTATGACGATAATATATTTATTTATATGGACCATATAAAATCCGATTCAAAACGGATACATCATGATATGAAATTGGCATTCACTAATCTATCTTTAGATCTTAGTTTACGGTTTTGGATTCAGGTCCCGGTTTCACCCGTACTTATTATATGTATGATTAATTTTTAAAGTTGGTGCGGTTAATAAATGACATGTCTAATTCAGCCAAGGAAAACATTGCTATCAAACAGCTGGCTTGCTGAAAAACACAACTGAAAACGAAATGAGCTGAATTTCTTGTTTGTTTTTCTTATTTTAAAAGTATTAAGAGATGTAAATCTGAATGTAGATATTTTTCTATTTTAATGATTGCTACTTGTAAAACTGTACGAATAATTTTCTTAAATGGGATTTTAGATGTTCTTAACCAAGATCATTCTTGTTTAAAGCATCTGAAGAACCTGCTTATAAGAATTCTGCTCTCAAATGAAATGTATTTTTGTTCTTGGCAATGACCTATGAATTTCCGTTTACTTAATTGGATATATTTTAGCCTCGAGACCGGAACTCGTCGGAGGCTCGAATTTTCTTATTTGTTATTCTTGTAAAAAAATAAGAAAGTTAGGCAATCTGCTCTCGAAGGAAATACATACCGCTGACTACGGTACTGTATGTGAGAATTCATTGCTTTAGTAAATTCAGTGTTTGTCTTTGGCCGATAGTGTCAGTCTATTCTAATTTTCCGAATATATCTTATAATACGATTACATTTAATCTTGATCAACAGAACCATCCTATTAAAAAAATATAAGTGAATGTCGTCATCCTATTAAAATAAATTATGTGTATTGTTTTGCAAAGTGGTCCTCCCAATCTAACACCTTATCTACATTAGACACGTATGTACACATCCATTACAACACTGCCACCACTTCCTCTCAATTCATCAATAATTATTAAGTAAAAAGAAGAAGGAAGTAGAAGAAAAGGACACTAGTGTGAATAAAATATTCTCAGTCTTCGAATATTAGAGGCTGCAATAATAAATAATAATAATAAAATTAAGTGAAGAAGACAACTTTGAGATAAAACATATGGGCCCAGTACCTTTCAATGTCGGCCCATTGGGCCTTTTGGCACTATACCTTCAATAACTCGTTACTATCCTCCTCACCCTCAATTTGGATAAGCTTAAATTATCCAACAACATTACACATAAAAGTAACTGAGCATCATCTTACTGCATGAATTAGAATTGATATTTAACTGTAATAAAAAGTATAAATAAAATCTTGATGTATCATACTCAAATACTTTTGTAATGTAGTAATAATGTCCTCTCTCATATTCTAACTTGAAAAGCTAATCTTCCCCAAATCATTTAAGGTCTTGCACATTCACTCATATTGGTATAAGGCGCAACCTCTCGAAGTCGGACCGCTAAACCCGATTCTGCTACCCTACAGAGAGCAATGCGTCGGATTTTGTTGTAGCGCTGCTCGATTTTCACAACACGATGTACGACAACCTATCCGCTACAAAGAGCAGCCCGACCAAGGAGCGGCTCTCCATGGGTAAAATACAACAAGTTTGCAGCAATGCGAAGTCAAGATCACCCCCGACGCTTACCGGGTCAAGCATCTTATCCCCTTCCAATGTTTCAAGAGCCCAAGAATATCTTTTTGTTTGAGTTACGGGGTCCGACTTCGTTTCAATTAACGAAATCGAACCCTGTAACTCAAACCACGAATAGCAGATCTTCGAAGATAATTGCAAAGCAAACTAACAATTGCGTATTCATTCATAACTACAATCCACTTATACATCATGCGATTTATGTTTTCAAATGATAAGCAAAGAGAGCGATGGACTACAGCTTGGAGGAGGAGGAGAAATTCTTGAGAGCTTGCGCGGCGTCCGCGGCATGAGGCGGCACCGGCATGTTGGAGAGCAGAGTCACCCGGGAGGAGGACACCAGCGACGGCTCTTTCTCCTCGGCGTTGACTTTCCAGAGGCGCACCTCCCACACCTGGATGGTCTTCCCCACGTGCAGCGGAGTGGCGCGTGCGGACACGACGTCGCCGAGGTCGGCGCGCTGGAGGTGGTTGATGGAGAGGTGGATGCCCGCCACTCTCTGGTACCCCGACGCCATGTGGGCCCCCATGCTGGCCAGCGCCTCCGCGATCAGCGCCGACACGCCGCCGTGCAGCACCTTGAAGGGCTGGCAGCACTTCGCCGTCACGGGCAGGCGGCCGCTGACCCCCGCCGGCGAGGCCTCCTGGATCTCGAAGCCGATGGCGGCGAGCGGGGCGTCCAAAGCCTCCGTCTTGGATCCCATCGATCCTTCCTTCCTTATCTGCCCAACACAACCCAACACAACAGATCAACAACTACGAGAGCTTGATATGTTGACGGGGATTTGCCAACTCCCCACCAACTGCCACGTGCCACGTGCCTTAAAGTCCATTTCTTTACTCTACCGGTCTTGGGGTGTGTAACAGTGTAAGCACATGACATGGTCGGATATTGAAGGCGTAACTACCAAATCCTTGATTAATTGAGGCGACTTAAGTTTAAGGTAAAATAGAAATATCGATAAAAGTATTCGAAATTTATAAAATGAAGCGGAACTATTTTTATCCATTTTTTAATATCTTTTTTTATCACGGATATTGGTCAAGTTAACTGAAATATGTGTCGTTTTGGCTACTTTGAGTATTTTTGCTACTTTTTTTCCTTCATATTAGACATACATCAGTTTAGTTAGTCAAATTTGGTATTTATACCGCCAATAAACGATAATGTGATTGGTGTTTTGCGCACGAGGGATAATAGAGTGACACTTTTCTTTTGTAGTGGGCTTTCAATGCGAACGGCCTCTTCCTTTGGGTTTTTCTTCCCAATTTATGAAAGCCTATCTAGATAAGTGGACCAAGTTCTTTTTTTCTTTTAGTTCTTATTCTTCTTACACATAATCAATATTTAAAATTTTATTATATAAAATTACTGTTTAGAGTCATTGTTGAGATACTATTTCATCCATGTCAATTTGTATTGATACGACGAAATGTATCTATTTTGTTTATAAATAGGGTCTTAATCATAAAAGCTTAATACCAACAAATGCCACGTTGACCAAGTCAAGAAAGACCAACCAAGGAAGGGTTCAACGATCAAGAGGAATGTACACGACAAAGACAGGCGAGGAGGATATTAGTAGACGAGGAAATAACCCTAATGATAACCTCCTCGATGAAGTCTCACCGCCACTAGAGATCACGAGAAGAGATTAGACGAATCAAGCGACGAAGCATATCCTCGCGTCGAGGCCAAGAAGTAGACGACGAGGATAAAGAAAATGAGGACCAATTAGCACAGCGCGCGCGGCGCTTCGGGATTAACGACAATAGTCACACCCGCGATTATAACATCATAATCAAAGCAATTATGAAGGAATTAAACCATTTTGTAACTGACCATTTATGAGGTCTGATTTCAATTATCAAACTCTATAAATACGGAGCAAAAACAATGTAAAAGGGTTTGAAAATCCTTGATAACATATACGATATTCTCACACCAAAATTCTCAAAGTATCTTAGTCATTTCAAACCATTTTCTTCTACGTGATTTGAGGTAACTTAAAAGCGAAATCGCACCAATCAAGACTCCGTGATTGTAGATGTGATTTTTAACTTCAACAGTTATAATCATAAAAAATATTATTTGATCAGTTTATCAAGTATTAATTAATAAAGATGAGAAACTTTAATTAACTTTATGGGTAAATTGCGGCTTATATACCCAATGTTTGACCTGCTGCAAATTATGTACCCAATGTTTATTTTTCTATGGCTAATGTACCCAAACTTGATTCCATTAGATTTTTTCGTGTTTTCCGTCACTTGACCGTCAGTTAGTGATTCCTTCTCTATATGTACAGTTTTCATATTTTTGGCATAACTCACTCATTTTCTTTCCAAATGTTATGCACGACCTATGGTTGGAAATATAAGAAATATATCTAAAACTTTGGTGTTTTAAGTTTTGTAAAAAAGTATATAAAAAATACAAAATTTCAATTAAAATGTAAAACTGGACATTACTGTAATGCAAAATATTTATTTCGAGCAAATTTTATATACTGAATGACTTTTTCTCTTGAAATGTAAAACTAAAAAGTTGAAGATCAATGTTTTATCTTGCCAACGGTAGTTTATTTATAAATTTTCGACATAAAATGAGTGAGTTGTGCCAAAAATATAAAAGATGTGATTTGCAAAAACCTTTCGTATTTTTGGCATAACTCACTCATTTTTTGTTGAATGAAATTGAATTGGGTGAGAAGTCCGATTTTGTAGCACAAAATTGGTTTCTCGCTCTCGTGGATTAGATAGAGTATCCATTGGGTTTAGACAATTATGAAACCCTTGGAAAAAGAGGATGAATCGAAATATAGCTGCTACACCAAAACTAGGCTTGTTTTATCCATCTCCGCCCGAGCCGGCTACCCCTGCTCTTGAGCCGCATGTGTATGAAATCAGATAGGTCTTGCATTGGTGATAGCAGAAGCTTTTTTGAGGGGGTAGACAGATCGTTCCGGTGTTCTTTCCTTCTGTTGAAAGATGAGATATTTATTAGATAGATACTCGTTGGCAACATTGACCCTTGTCCATTAAATTTTTTATTTCATACGAAATGCATAAAACCAGAAACAACAATTTAATCGCAACTATTATGATTAAACATCACAATCGTTACTCAAGATCCAAATATAAAAAAAAAACAATTGGAACAAAAATTTTGAATTCGACCAGCTAATGTGTAAATTCATTCCGTATTAGAAACGATAAAGTCACGGTAATTAAATTTACGGTCCAAAAATATGGATCAAAGTCATGAATAAAAATGATTATTCATGCAAAGCCTTTGAAATGGTGTAAGTTAAGGCCCACTAGAGAAGAAAATAAGGCCAGGCCCGAAAAGGCTCCTCGGCCCAAGACATAATCTCGTCCCGGGCAGAAACTGCCAGAAAGGGACCCGGGTAGAAATATAGCCACCAGCAAAAGTGTTGTTGATATATTCTATATATGCCCTCTAGTCAGATGCTAATCTCGCTTGTATAAGATTATGGTATTTTACATAGGAATGAAATGTTCTTATTAATGTTAATCTTATGTAGTTATCTATGCATTTTAAATATAATTATCAAATTGAATGTTTGATCCTTAGTTCTTTAAATTTTGCATTTATGTTAAGTCATCACACTAGGTCTCTGTGTGAGGATGTTTGACTAACATAAATAAAGAACTTAAAATTGGTCCATATTCTAGATCAGAAGTGGGAACTTCCGCTTGTGAACGACTATTGGTGAACTTAATAGATCGCATTTATCCGGAGACCTATTACTGGGTCAGAGTGTTGTCCATGCATTGTTAAGTTTATCAGGTATGAAGTGTCTTCATACTGGACAATGACATACTTATATATGAAATCATCATGTAAGTCCATCACTGATCAGACTACGATAAAGGCGCTAAGATGATCAGATGAAATTGGTTGATGTCCTGGGGTAATGTGGGTTTGTGCGTTTTAACTTAAACGATCTTTGATTTAATAGTTTCCGTTTACAATCAAGTATCCCCAACACTTTTATTTTGGAATCGGAGGGTTGGCCGTAGTAAACTGTATATTATAGATATGGATAATAACTTTATGATTTCCTTGTTATGATTTTGTGGGAAGCGAATAAGTACTCAAGGCCATCTTACGGATTCAAACCCGATAAATGAGTAATCTACAATAAATCATAGCTTAAGGTAGTGTCGTCAAAAAGGCGGAACGGTGATAATATATTTACCCTTTTAATGAGAATCATAATAACACGAAAACCAAACTTCGGATATCTGAATGGACACATGTGATCAAGAATATATAATTATACACACTTGAGAGTTCATCTTCGCGCTATAGTTGACTGTTACCTAAGTTGGTGAAAGATCTACACTTTTAGCGTAACTCGGGTGTGTTGTCCATTTGTCCCATTTGTAGCTCCACAAGGACGACACCGCAATTATGTTTAATATACTAGTTAAACATTGAATAGATTCAATCAAGAGTGATTCATGATTGTTGTCAGGAATTCTCTCATTAACGTAAAAGTGGCCAAAGTACCAAAGTTTTTGGGACTAACCAGGATGGTGAAAAATTGATAATTGAATTTGACCCCTGGATAGTTCTAGGATTATAGGAAATCAAATTATGTGAATTTATCATTTTGGATCGTACAATTCTGATGTACGGTTTGAGAGTTATGGTCAAAACAATTTTTCGGCAAAGGACGAAGTAGCCGCTGTTTTTACTTGCGAATTTGAGAGAAAATTAAATATTGGATTTGATTCCTGGAATATTTGATTAAGAAAATGATTATAATGATATTTCGAATTATGGTTATAGTGATTTTAAATTTTGAAAATATAAAGATTTGATTTATTAAATCTTTAAGGGTATTTTCTTAAAAGATTTTATTTGGATATATTCTTTATTTGATTAAATTATTAAATCAAGTATTTGAGTGAATATCTCCAAATTGGTTGAGATAATCTCTCCAAAGTGGTCGGGATCAGTTGCTTATAAATTGGGGATCCCTGGAACCCTAAATCTCACACAACACATCCTAAAAACTTTATAAAAGTCGTTTTCTATTAGCCTCTCTCATTTCCTGCGAATTTCTCAGAGAGAATTCTTCCTTATATTTTGCTTTTAGGGTTTAGAGGTTATTCTAGAAGAGCTAACGCTCTTGGCGACGTTATCCCAGAGTCATACATCAGAAGACAGATGGAGCTATCTTCTTACAGAAAATAGCAAAGAGCATATGAATCAGAAGGCACAGAGTTCTTGAAGATCAAAGAACGCAAATAGAATCGTCGAAGGTGCCAGGTACACGTTCTTGTATTTATTGATTATGAGATTATTCGCTTTTACTCAAGACTCAGACTAAAACCAATTAATTTGTTAATAAACTAAATTTAGTTAATTCATCATGATCGGGAAGATTAATTGTAAGTTGATTTTGTTACAGACGGTTTGAGCGGGTTTTTGGTATGGGACTCTAACCCAATAAATTTTTAATAGGTCAAACCGTGTATCTTAATCAAAGATTACAGTTTCTTAGATCTAGATCCGCAGGCACGGCTCGGAATGAGTATCAGGGTGATATCGATTCCAACAAGTGTTGGGTGTCTGATTCTCACCAATCACCCCTGATTAATATTCAATCACCTTAGAGGTGCGTAGGGTAACCTCGAAAAATATTTTCATACGAATTAGATTTCCATACAAATAATTCCTGTTACTCTATCCGACTCATAAGATTCAAAATTAATCATACATATCGTGATATTTAATTTTAAAAAACTATTTCTCACATATACACTATTAGTTGAGTCATTGAGTATTAATAAATAACTATCACAATCAATAAATACAATTGCATACCTTTTTTCATCCACGGTTCTGTTGCGCAATTATGATCTTCAGTCTTCATGTCTTGAGCTCTTGCGAATTTGCTTGTGAGAGAGACCTAAAGAAGTCCGAATTCAGTTCATCCGGGCGCTACAAAAATGTACAGAGACCTGAAGACTCACTATTGGTGTCCAGGTATTAAGAACGATGTTGCTAAGTTTGTAGAGCAGTACCTTATCTGTCAACAAGTTAATGCTGAGCATCAAAGACTAGCAGGCTTACTCCAACCATTAGCAGTACCCCAATGGAAATGGGAAGAAATCATGATGTACTTTGTCGTCGGGTTACCTCGATCTAGTGATGGACATGATGCAATTTGGGTTATCGTTGACAGACTCACGAAGTCGGCTCATTTTCTTCCTGTTCGCATGACCTACTCTATAGATCAACTCGCTCAGCTTTACGTTAAGGAGATTGTTCGGCTGCATGGGGGTACCATTATCTATTGTTTCTGATAGAGATGCGAGATTTACATCAGCATTTGGGAAGATGCTACACAAGGCGATGGGATCTAAGATAACTCTTGGTACAACTTTTCATCCTCAATCAGATGGACAATCAGAGAGAACAATACAAACTTTAGAAGATATGCTGAGGGCATGCATTTTGGATTTTCATGGATCATGGAGTAAATATCTACCATTGGTCGAGTTCTCTTACAACAATAGTCATCATTCTACAATTGGCACGGCGCCTTATGGAGCTTTATATGGAAGAAAGTGTCGATCGCCTGTTCATTGGGACGAAGTTGGCGAAAGGAAGTACCTCGGCCCAGAGCTTGTGCAAGATACTGTTGAAGCGATTGAGAAAATTCAAAAAAGAATGTTGACCGCTCAAAGTCAACAAAAGAGATATGCCGATCTAAAGCGTTGGATGTTGGAATTTGAAATCGGAGAGAAAGTGTTTGTCAAGGTATCTCCGCTGAAGGGTGTCATGAAGTTTGGGAAGAAAGGAAAATCGAGCCCTAGATTTGTCGGGCCATTTGAAGTCTTAGAAAGAATTGTACCGGTTACGTATAAGTTAGCTCTCCCTCCATCAATGTCGATGGTACACAACACTTTTCACGTCTCCATGCTGAGAAAATATATCTCAGACCCTTCTCACATATTAAGCTATGAACCGCTACAGCTTAATGAAGACCTCACTTACAAAGAGAAGCCCGTCAAAGTACTTGACACGAAAGAAAAAGAACTAAGAAATAAGAAGATTCGGTTAGTCAAAGTACTTGACACGAAAGAAAAAGAACTAAGAAATAAGAAGATTCGGTTAGTCAAAGTACTGTGGAGGAGTCACTCAGTCAAAGAAGCCACATGGGAAACAGAAGAGGAAATGAGAAGTAAATACCCAGAGTTATTCTGGTAAGCAAATTTGGGGGACGAAATTTTTATTAGGAGGGGAGTTTTATAATGCCAATAATCTCATGAGCAAGTTTACGTAAACACATAATTTTTTTAGCCTAATTACATGTTTCTATATTTTTGGGTATCATCGAAATAATTTACATGCAATATTAGCAAAAGGGTGTGCTAAAAATAACTCTTGATAATTAACCATATATGTATATTTATTTTTAAGAAATGTATCGTAAAACTCTAACGTTGGTTTTGAGTCTTGATACAGTGTGGGAAAGGCGGAACTTTACGTCAAGATCGGAGTGCTAAGTAAATGAACATATATATAAACAAATAACTTATAAGGTTATACTTTATTTATGATAGTGTGATTGGTGATGAATAAGTTTTGATGAGAAAGTTGTTCATTTAAAAAATAAGTATATTATTTGCTAATTAGTTAACCTAGAGGGACTAATATAGTATATAATAGAAAATTTTGTGATGATAAGGTCGTGTAACACATTAAGTATTCCACCTTTATAATACTATATAGTATACATACAGCGTGTAAAACAAAATATTGGCCCTTAATATATATGTGTTTTTACTAGAAGAAATAAAGAAGGAAAGCCTCTTGAACCTTCTATCAGTATCGTGAACATTCTCTAAGCTTTCCATATCCTTCTCATTTGCTTGCTATCTTGTTGTGTCTGGCTTTTTGATTCGCTCACTAGAGATTCAAGAATCGTACTACAGGTTAGAGCTTCTAAGCTATGGAAACCCTAATTTTTCTCTCAAAGATGAATTTTTATTTGAAAACCTAGGCTTGATCTACGAGTTTTTCTATGGGTGATAATTTTAATAAGGAAAACAGTAGGAAGTATAATCATATTTCATATTCATTAGCTATAATAATTTCGATCACTCTCTCTGTAGGTATATTGTTGAATTGAGTGTGTTTATTTATTTGTAATTAACAAATTAATGAAGTAAATAAATTTTATAAAATATATCACCCAAGTGTTTTTTTTTTTATATAAATTTGTGTTTATTTTGTTTGGTGAAATGCATGAACTAGTCAATAATTTATTTGATTAATATGTGCCATTATGATGATGTGGGTGAATATATTTCATAAATTCTAGTAATACATACACATTCCTCGATACCGTAACGTGTCTTAAATCTATAGTATATTTATGACCTTATTCAAACTAATAAAATTAAGTTCATAATCCTTGTAAGAGCATACTTAGTTGTTTTAGCGATGATATGTTTGTGCGCCTTGCATAACTCATGATTTTTGTTAAAGTACATATTAGCCATATATTTGGACTAGTTAATTTGATTCTTGGTAAAGGCGACAAGGTTTTAACATTCATTAATTGAAGTTTGTCATGTCAAGAATAAGTGTGGTAATTAATTTTACCTAAGGTTTATAATAAACAATTTTAAAAGTTATAAGTTATTATATCAGAGCTTGCACAGCGACTCTTGAGTGAGGTAGGCGCTTTCCCACACCGTCAAGGCAATTAAAGGCTTCGAGGTAAGTAAAGACTTACTTTACTTGCATTACGAGAATTAAATTGAATGGTGATTTAAGTATGAACGTATGTGCATATAATTGCATTGTTCTTCTGATGTTTGTTCACTAAAAATGGTGTAAATGTTAAAAGAATAAATAACAGTGTATCTCAGTTGCTAAGTTTGGGTAGGCGGCGTGCCTGTTGCGATGTCTCTATAAAGAGACTATGATATATGGCGCGGTGTGGGAAGCCCGACTGATCACCGGGAATTTAATTGAGAATTTTTCCCCACACGTCTGCGTGTAATGTTACGACCGGTCACATGTTAAAAGAATTGAAACGTTACGACCGACCGGTCGAAGTTAAAAGAAGTGACGAACGGGTCACATGTTAAAATAAGTGACGAACGGGTCACATGTTAAAATAAGTGACGAAAGGGTCACATGTTAAAAGAGGTGACAGACGGGTCACATGTTAAAAGAAGTGACGAACGGGTCACATGTTAAAAAAAATTTATGGGGAATGTGCAACAGGAGCGTCCATAACAACGTCTACAAGCCTTAGCATTTGAGATACACATTATGAAAGAGAATTGGATAATTCACTTTAATGTACTTTGTAGTATGACATGAATGAAAAGAGAATTAGACAATGCACATTAATTGTGTTATATGGTTATGATACGAACGGTGTTATATGAGTCGTTAAATTGTCTTTTACTTACTGAGCTTTCGCTCATTAGAATTCTTGTAATGCAGACATTGCAGGTAATTCAAATGACACTTGAGGTTGTTTGTTGAAGACTCGAAGCTAGGGATCTGATGCATATGAGATATTAACGACCGTGGGATAGCTACTTGTGTACTTGGGGTATTTTGAGGGTCGTTACGCTGTGTATAAATCAAAACAAAGGAGCAAGTAGTTTATGCTTCCTCGTTTTGGGATAAATACTGACAGTGGTTAGATATGGGAGTTTGACGTTAGTTAAATGTAAAATAATAATATAGCGTTTCAATATGTAGATATATAAAATAGGTGTATATATATCTATATATATAAGAAAGAAAGAAAAAAAATGTTTTTCAGTGGCTCACTTATATGAGTTTAAAAGAAAATATAATTACATAGGCCGTGCGGGGCGTTACATATACTATATAATATTAAATTTTAATTTAATTATTTTTATTGTAAATTTTGAACATTTGTATCATAAATAAAATTTTGAAACAAATAAAATTCAATGTTATTCATAACATCAAATCATATATATATATATATATAATTAATATCATTTATATTTAAACCAATAAAAATTCAATGTTATTCATAACATCGAATCATATATATATATATATATAATTTGTAATTATATTACATTAAATATAATTAATATAAAGCAATTTATGAATAAATAATTTAATAATTTGATAAAATAAAATCAATACATGTATTTGTATAAAAAAAAATTTAGGCCTTAATTATTTTGATTATTTAATTAATTATATAACTCATTAATTAATTATCATTTTAATTAAAAATTGAATTTATCTTATTAATAACTAATTTATGAAAAAAAAATTAATTCGAATGATTTAATAAAAATGTATTCGTTATTTATATTTTATATTAATTTATAATATTTTTATTTTCCTAATAAGTTCGTTCAATAAAAAATCATCAAAACTATAGCTTCTCACCTTTTATTAGATTTATCTCGTCGCAAGCTTTCCAAAGGTATATTATATAGCTAAATCCAATGTTTGCTTAAAGAGTTATGGAGTTTTGAAATTTTTAGGAGGAACGAGAAAAGTAAAAAGAGAGAGAGAAAGTGAGAGGAGATATGAAACGTGAGAAGCAAAATTTTAGCTGATTTAATGCTTATTCAAATCTATTAAGTTCTTCAGCATGCACGTAATAACCATATTTCTGACTAATTAAGATTTAGATGCTCATTAAGAACAAACAAACATACCCTAAGTCACAAATCATATTTGATCAGTTTTATTCTATGTTCTAAAAACATACTAATTTGTGGTTGCGAAGTTATGGAGCTACAAAGGGGACAAATGGACACACATACTTAAGCTTCGGTGAGAGTGAAGAACTTTCACAAACTTTGGTTACATTCCACTATAGCCCGAAGCTAAATTCTTTAGTACGTTATAATTATATATTCCTGACTTGGGAGTCTATTGATACAATTAGATTATCTGAATCCAAGTTTTTGTATTATTGTGATTCTCATCTTAGTCGGGTTGATCTCCGTATACACTTTAGATGACACTACCATTGTTCCGTGATATTACTCACCTAACGCTTTATGAAATCGTTAGGCTCCGGATGAGTACTCATTTGCTTCCCACAAATCACAACAGCAAAATCATAAAGCTATTATCCATATCTGTAGTCATGCAGTTTTGCTACAGTCAACCTTCCGATCCCAATTGTTGGGGATACTTGATTGTAAACTATAACGATTAAATCAAAGATCGTTTAAGTTAAAACGTACAAACTCATACTACCTCAGGACTTCAACTTATTCAATCTGATCATCGCTCAACTTCTTTACTAACTATCATTGACGGATTGATCGTTCATAGTAAGTCTCGTCCGTCTAATATGAAGACACTTCATACTTGAATTTATCTCAATAGCGCGGACCAACACCATGATTTGTTAATAGATCACCAGCAAATTGTGATTGAGTTTATCAATAATTTTTCACAATCATCGATTCCCATTAATGATCTGAACTATGAACATGTTTTTAGTTATTATATTGTGTATGTTTAACCTCGCCAGTTAGACCCAGTGTAATAACATAATACACTATTGCAAAACATAACAACTATGAACTCAAAACATTCATTATATTAATAAGAAAAACTGAAACAAGATTGTCACTGATAAGCTGTAAACCTAATCTTTAATTAAGGCAAAACCATGATCTTATACAAATGACATTAGCATCTGAATTATAGGGCATACTAATCAGGTACTTCCTGTTGGACATATGTGTCCTTAAACAAGATATTTAAACCATTTGTAAAAGATTATGACAAGTCATTGAATAAAGATGGTACTTATTATGTTAATCTTATTATAGTTTCTGTAGAGTAAAATAGAATGTTTGATTCCATAGTTCATAAAGGATGCAATTATGTTATTATTATCACAAAGGAGTCATGTGAGGGAGAATTAATAAACATAATAAATGAACTTAAAATGTCCGTGACCTGATTAACTGGGTGGGAGCCCATTAATCGGTAAGGTCATTAATGTGACTGAAGTGACAATCCTATTCTGGATTTTGTGTGTGTCTACACTCACTAGAAGTGCATTAAGTATGAAGCGTCTTCATACTGGACTGGACTTGACTTAAACTCAAGAAAGTTGTCATATAAGACCGTCACTGACAACTTGTAGTTGAGTCGCAAAATGATGATCAAATGGATATTAGTTCTAAGTCCTGAGTGGTCATGAGTCTAAGCTACTGGCTTGATTGTTCTTTGATTTAACCGTTAAAGAACACAAGACATTACCGCTGTTCCCAACACTATTATTTTGGGAACATGATAGTCAGTAGTGAAGGATTGGTTGATCATAGATATGGGCATCACACAGCTCTCTTCAGAGTCATGATGATTCCCTTGATTGTCAGTGGTGAGAAGTGAGAGGTACCCGTGCGCAACTTATGAATCGAAACCGTAAGTGGGTTGCTCATAATATTACTGGCTGAGTCAAGGATGAAAATGCATTGAGGGGCATTACGGTATAAAACGCCTGCTCATGTGTGAGTAATCAAGTGAAAGGACAATAATCGGTATTTGATTGAATCTAATGGACACCCTGCTGTATATAAGGGAATAATATATACCGTATCACTAAAGAGTGCAGCCTCGGGTCTATAGTGGAATCACTTCGAGGTTTGACGAACAACTAGCAGTTCGTTGGAGCTTAAGTGATACGGGTCCATGGTCCCCAGGATAGCTCCGTAACGGATGATACGTACGTGATTAAAATGCATTCTGGATAATGTTTAATCATTTGGCTCGACTTATAAAACTGACAAGTCTGTGACAGACGTCAGACAGTTTTATCGATAGCGTGGCAAAAGTATCATATTTTGGTACACGAAAGTAACTGATAAAAGGAAAGTTAGAATTTAGATTTTAGAACAGCACAATATTGTTCTAAATTAAATTCTAAGCAACTTTGCTTTTTTAACCAAGTCATTCTGACTTACGGTTTGTGATTTATGGATTTTCTAAGTTTATGACTCGGTTCGATAAACTTTGAAATTAAATCACATGTCACGAATTTAAATGATGGTGTAGCACCATGACATTTAATGTGTGATAAAGAGATCAGGATTTATTAATATAATTTGATTATTTGGATTTGATTATTAATATCTTATTAATAATTAATTAATAATTAAAGGATTTATATTAATGAATAAATAATATATATTCATGTATTATTTAATGTGTAATTCGAATTAGGGTTTGAGTATAAAAAACCCTAGATAAATTCGAATAACCAATCTTGAGAGATTTTATTTTTGCGGCATAAATACCTAAGGTCTGGTATAATGGCAAAAACCCTGAAATCAATTTAATCCATTGGATCGGTTATGATTGAGTATCAACCGTTGGATTGAGATAATTGATTCAAGCCCTAAAGTAATTCGAAATTGAAACTTGGTGACCAAGTTTAAGTATTTCGAATAAGCTTAATTAATTCTGTCAGTTGGATCGGTTTTGAGATCTTATCTTTAAGCCGTCGGATTAAGAAATTAATTAACATTATATATATGATATTAAATTCGAATACATATTAGGATAAAAGTTCGAATTAGGGTTTTATAAAACCCTAGGGTATTTGACTTTATCCCTAATTGATTTGATCCATTGGATTGGTTAAAGATTTAATTTTAACCATTGGATCTAGATAATCAATAACAAATTCGAATTTGAATATATATATATATATAATAAAATTCGAAAAATATATGATATGATCTTATCTTATATTATTCAATTAATTAAATCCCTGATTAATTATATCCATTGGATCTAGATGAGATTAAATCTGGATCATTGGATTGAAATAATTATTTATATTTAATTATAAGAATTCGAATAAAGGGAGGGAATATCTCCAAATCGGTTACAGCTTGAGCCTATAAAAGGGAAGCTCATTCTACACATTCAACACACCTTTCCCCAGAGTAAAAACTCAAGCTCTCCCTCTCTCTCTAGGGTCTGCGAGTTTTTTGCTTCTGATCTCTTTTTCTGGTTCGGCTTAGGAGATATTTTTCTCCGATAGCTTTAAAAGAACCTTCAGTTAAATTTTGCGACGGAGTCCTGCCAGCGAAGCCCATGCTTCGGTAGCGAGGAATCCAGGAGTCATATCCCGGAAGATCACGGGAGTTTCCCTCAGCACCGGCGGAGCCCTGCCCAATTTCAGAACGCGCAGCCGGAATCGTCAACTGAGGTACGGCCTTATGCATTGGGTAAATAAATGCGACCATTTACTGCTTTCTATTTATTTCCTATTTCGACTAGATTATTAATAATGAATATGAAAATATTGAATTCGAAATATTTATCATATCTCGATTTTGATTGTTACCCGATATCCGTGTCGTCGGTCCGATAACGGGATTTCCGCTTTAAAATGAATTTTTAAATGTTACCGGGACGGCCCGGAAGCTATTATCGTGGTAAGGAAGTCGACTTGATACCATCGATTTCCTACAATTGGTATCAGAGCTACGGTTCCAGGATAAATAATTTTGAAATTTAAATTTAAAGGTTTAAAAGAATTATTTGATGAACAAATTAATAATTAAAATTGAAATTTATTTCTAGGTATTTTAATTTTTAATTTAAAATTAGATTATTTCCCGACCCGAAAAATTCGTGACGGGAAGGTGGGGCGGGCTGCTAGGCGCAGCCCAGCCCGTGGCTAAAGGGGACCAGGGGCTGCCGCTGCAGCCCCAGGGTCGAAACCCTAAAAGCCATGGGCCAGGCCCGAGGCAAGGCCCACGCCAGGGGCGAGGCCCAGGGCGAAACCCTTGCGGGTTGCCCTGGCGCGCAGCGCCTGGGCCTCGCGGGCTGACCTGCGGCCCACGCTGCCTGGCAGCGGAATGGGCTAGCGGGCCCATCGCGAGATGGGCGCTGCCCTGGCCCTCCCGAGAGGCTGGGCGTGGCTTTTCCTAGGGACGTGGGCCCGGGCTTAGGCCCGGAGGGCCCACGTACATAATTTTTAATTATGGGTCGGAATTTATTCCGACCCGGATCCTTAGGAATAATTAAATATTAATTGAAATTGAACATATTATGAATCAATAAAATATGGATGTTATTTATGGATAAATAACATTGACTTATTTTATTTAATTCATAAAATTAAATATGGATATTATTTATTGAATAAATAATATATTCTTATTTAATATTAAAATATGGATGATAATTCTTTGGAATGATATCATTGACTTATTTTAAAATTTCATAAATAATTAATTATAAGCCATAGCATAAATTAATGATTATTCTTAGAGAATGGGAATCATTAAAATCTAATTATATATATTCATCATAGATATAATTTGTAGTAACCTATTTTCATAACCCGTAAACATAGTGCTTATGTTTAATCATTATTAATATGTCGATTTAAGGATAGATATGAATAGTAAAGAGTAAATGTAAAGTGGCCATTATTAATCGGAAAAATCTCAATCATACAATCTTGTCTGAGGAAGAGGGAATCAAAAGTGGGGCCGGTTCACCATCCACTTCTGGGTGACCGGTCAGGACCCCTCCCATCTACCTGGAGAAAGTATGATTGACCTATCACTACCGATGAAATAATGAACACTATAAACAATGAGGCCTTATGTATAATTACGTGCAGTAATTAATAAAGCCAAAATATAAACTTTTAATAGTCCTTAAAGGAAAGTTTATAATAAGTTTTAATTAACTTATGATAAAAGTTAAAAAACGTTATTTAACTAAAACAATGGAAAGTATAGAATAAATAATAAAAGGTCTCCATTATTACTGTCACATGGTCTGCTGACCACACCGCCTCGAGTCACCCTAGAGTGACCACTCCTCTTAAGGAAAGGTGTGCTTGTGGAAGGTTTGGCACCGTGATAGTTCCAAAAGAATATGGGGACGGAGGAATCTTGGAAATGGACCGTGAGTCACCTTAGAGTGACCATTCCTTAAGGACGACGTTTTCAAGAGGATTCCGAGAACCGAAAATAATGGGTTAAGCTTGCACGGAAGTTGGTACTTCCCGACCGTCTATGATGATAGTTAATAATCATAAAGAACTGTGGTGGTTCTTAACTTTGAATATTAACTTAAGTTTATGACTAAAACTTAGTTCAACCAAACTACACAGTTGATACCACGAGTCACCTTAGAGTGACCATGCCTTAAGGACGGCAACGATGTGTACAGTCGGTTGAATTATCATGAAATAGTCCAAGGGTTTATTAACGTTTTCCCGAGAACATGTTTGCATCATGTGACTATTTCGAACCAACTTAATTACCCAAAACATTCTACCTATAATAAAGTTTAATAAGTTTATTTTTCAATGCCAGTTAAAATGTCGAATCCAATTATGTCACTGCTTTCGAACAACACTCTACATGGAAGTAATTTTCCAAAATGGAAAAGCAACATCAACATTGTTCTCATCAGCGAGAACATTCGTTTTGTTCTTGTTGATGAATGTCCCACTGCACCGGGTTCTGGCAGCGCCAGAGGTGTGAAGGAACTCTATGATTCTTGGATGCAAGCGAATAATCGTGCTAAGGCATACATGCTTGCTAGCATGGCAGATTCGTTAAGAATCAAGTTAGAGGTCAAGGACACTGCTTTTGAAATCATTGAATCTCTTCAAGGGATGTATGGTAAGCAGTCTGAGCAAGCTCAACATGAAGCGACTCGTCGCTACATGAATGCCAAGATGAAATCAGGCACGTATGTTCGTGACCATGTCATGAGCATGACGAACTGGTTTAATGAGGCTGAGCTGCACGGGGCCAAGGTGGATGAGAAATCTCAGATCAGCATTATTCTAAATTCGCTGTCACCTGAGTTCGTTCCATTCACCAGCAATTACATTATGAACAAACTGAAATATGGTTTGACACAGTTGATTAATGAATTGCAAACCTTTGAGGACATCTCGGGTCTGATTAAGAAGAAATCCGAATTGAACATTGCGTTCAAGAAAGGATACCATTCTAACAACCCAAAGATGAAGAAAAGGCCTGGTCCTAAGAAAAAGTGGAAAAAGAATTTCCAGCCAAAAATGGGTGGCAAGAAAGCTGCTGCTAGAGGAAGTTGCTTCCTATGCAAGGAAGAGGGACATTGGAAAAGAGATTGTCCCAAACTCCAAAGTGAAAAGAAGAATGAAACTGTTGAGTATCTCACCTGATAAGTTTCTTTGATGCACATTGTTTTAGAAAGTCTTTTCTCCAAAGATCTAAAACTAAAAAAAATGTGATATTCTTTGTTTTTCAGCAGCAGCTAAGGAGTGATTGCCAGAAATCAACCGAGAGACTCGGAAAACCCTAAAGGCAGTTGATGAAGATTTGATTTTATTCTTTAAAATGTATGGATCCAAAATGGAAGGGCAATTTGAAAACCCTTCAATATTTATTTTTAGACAATTTTAATAAATTTCTGTTTTTCTGATCCTATACATCTTGAGTAAATATCTTAAATCTTCATATCTTAAGGATGAAGCTCTAAAGCAAGGGTTAACATCTTATCATAATGATGAAGAATCATTTTGATGGAAATTCATGGCAATAATTGTTGTTGTACTTAATTGATAACGGTGATAGTTGTCAAAAGTGAGAGTGGAAAAACACGGTCCCAGGATCAGAACCAAGTGATACTCAGACGTAGTGGGAGTTTGATATAAACAACACTACGAGTAGTCACTATAAGAGTTTTCATTAGAAACTCTGGGAATACTCATACGTAGTGGGAGGTTCTAATGAACGGTTAAACACTACGAGTAAACCCAGCTGTTTTTGACCTAGATGTTTCAAACACTAGTGTTGAAGATCCGACAAGCTTCAAAGAAGCTATGATGGATCCTGATAAGGGAGAATGGCAGGAAGCCATGAACCAAGAAATAGAATCAATGGATTCTAATGAAGTCTGGGAACTTGTAGACCTACCTGATGGTTTCAAAACCATAGGGAATAAATGGGTATACAAGAGAAAGAGAGGAGTGGACGGGAAGGTTGAAACCTTCAAGGCTAGACTAGTGGCAAAGGGTTTTACCCAGAGGGAAGGTATTGATTTCGATGAGACCTTCGCTCCAGTCGCTAAGTATAAGTCCATCCGGATTCTCATGGCCATAGCCTGTAGTCTCAATTACGAGATATGGCAGATGGACGTCAAAACCGTATTCCTGAACGGGTACATTGACGAGAACATCTATATGGACCAACCAGAAGGGTTCGTGCAACAGGGTCAAGAGGGGAAAGTTTGCAGATTACTCAAATCCATTTATGGATTGAAGCAAGCTTCCAGATCCTGGAATATAAGGTTTGATGAGACCATCAAGACCTATGGGTTCATTCAGAATGAAACTGAAGCCTGCATTTATAAACTCAACGATGAGTCCGTGGAAAATTTTCTTGTTCTATACGTTGATGATATTCTTCTCATTGGAAACAGTGTGAAAAGATTATCAGACGTGAAAGCGTGGCTATCTACACAATTCCAAATGAAGGATATGGGAGAAGCCAGTTATGTTCTTGGGATCCGTATTTTTAGGGATCGCAATAACAGGCTTCTAGCCTTGTCACAAGCAGCTTACATCGATAAGGTGCTTGAACATTTTGCAATGACAAACTCCAAGGGTGATAACTTACCAACCAGGCATGGAGTGTTCCTTAGTAGGAACCAGTGTCCAACTTCTCCGGAAGAGCAAGACGTGATGAGGCGGGTACCCTATGCTTCAGCAGTGGGAAGTCTGATGTACGCTATGCAGTGTACAAGACCAGACATCTGTTACGCTGTGGGAATGGTTAGTAGATACCAATCCAACCCTGGTATGCCTCACTGGATTGCAGTGAAGAACATTCTCAAGTATCTTCGGAGAACGAGAAACTATATGTTAGTGTTTTCAGGAATAGATCTGAATCCTCTAGGGTACACTGACTCTGATTTTATGTCTGACAAAGACGCGAGAAAATCAACTTCGGGAGCAGTGTACACCCTTGCTGGTGGAGCGATATTCTGGAGAAGCGTAAAGCAATCCTGTATCGCAGATTCCACTATGGAAGCTGAATATGTGGCTGCATGTGAAGCAGCCAAAGAATCAGTTTGGCTAAAGAATTTCTACTTGGAACTGGGTGTAGTCCCAGATGTAGATGGACCACAAACTCTATACTGTGATAACAGTGGAGCTGTGGCCAATTCGAAAGAGCCCCGAGACCATAACAAAGCAAAACATATAGAGAGGAAATACCATCTCATTAGAGAGATAGTACGTCGAGGGGACGTACGGGTTGTGAAAATAGCATCGGAAGACAATCTGGCTGATCCATTTACCAAGACGTTGCCAGAGAAAATATTCAGGAGGCATCTGGATAATATGGGCGTGAAAGACATGAGTCATCTTCTTTAACTACAAGTGGGAGATTGTTGGACATATGTGTCCTTAAACAAGATATTTAACCATTTGTAAAAGATTATGACAAGTCGTTGAATAAAGATGGTACTTATTATGTTAATCTTATTATAGTTTCTGTAGAGTAAAATAGAATGTTTGATTCCATAGTTCATAAAGGATGCAATTATGTTATTATTATCACAAAGGAGTCATGTGAGGGAGAATTAATAAACATAATAAATGAACTTAAAATGTCCGTGACCTGATTAACTGGGTGGGAGCCCATTAATCGGTAAGGTCATTAATGTGACTGAAGTGACAATCCTATTCTGGATTTTGTGTGTGTCTACACTCACTAGAAGTGCATTAAGTATGAAGCGTCTTCATACTGGACTGGACCTGACTTAAACTCAAGAAAGTTGTCATATAAGACCGTCACTGACAACTTGTAATTGAGTCGCAAAATGATGATCAAATGGATATTAGTTCTAAGTCCTGAGTGGTCATGAGTCTAAGCTACTGGCTTGATTGTTCTTTGATTAACCGTTAAAGAACACAAGACATTACCGCTGTTCCCAACACTATTATTTTGGGAACATGATAGTCAGTAGTGAAGGATTGGTTGATCATAGATATGGGCATCACACAGCTCTCTTCAGAGTCATGATGATTCCCTTGATTGTCAGTGGTGAGAAGTGAGAGGTACCCATGCGCAACTTATGAATCGAAACCATAAGTGGGTTGCTCATAATATTACTGGCTGAGTCAAGGATGAAAATGCATTGAGGGGCATTACGGTATAAAACGCCTGCTCATGTGTGAGTCATCAAATGAAAGGACAATAATCGGTATTTGATTGAATCTAATGGACACCCTGCTGTATATAAGGGAATAATATATACCGTATCACTAAAGAGTGCAGCCTCGGGTCTATAGTGGAATCACTTCGAGGTTTGACGAACAACTAGCAGTTCGTTGGAGCTTAAGTGATACGGGTCCATGGTCCCCAGGATAGCTCCGTAACGGATGATACGTACGTGATTAAAATGCATTCTGGATAATGTTTAATCATTTGGCTCGACTTATAAAACTGACAAGTCTGTGACAGACGTCAGACAGTTTTATCGATAGCGTGGCAAAAGTATCATATTTTGGTACACGAAAGTAACTGATAAAAGGAAAGTTAGAATTTAGATTTTATAACAGCATAATATTTTTCTAAATTAAATTCTAAGCAACTTTGCTTTTTGAACCAAGTCATTCTGACTTACGGTTTGTGATTTATGGATTTTCTAAGTTTATGACTCGGTTCGATAAACTTTGAAATTAAATCACATGTCACGAATTTAAATGATGGTGTAGCACCATGACATTTAATGTGTGATAAAGAGATCAGGATTTATTAATATAATTTGATTATTTGGATTTGATTATTAATATCTTATTAATAATTAATTAATAATTAAAGGATTTATATTAATGAATAAATAATATATATTCATGTATTATTTAATGTGTAATTCGAATTAGGGTTTGAGTATAACAAACCCTAGATAAATTCGAATAACCAATCTTGAGAGATTTTATTTTTGCGGCATAAATACCTAAGGTCTGGTATAATGGCAAAAACCCTGAAATCAATTTAATCCATTGGATCGGTTATGATTGAGTATCAACCGTTGGATTGAGATAATTGATTCAAGCCCTAAAGTAATTCGAAATTGAAACTTGGTGACCAAGTTTAAGTATTTCGAATTAGCTTAATTAATTCTGTCAGTTGGATCGGTTTTGAGATCTTATCTTTAAGCCGTCGGATTAAGAAATTAATTAACATTATATATATGATATTAAATTCGAATAAATATTAGGATAAAAGTTCGAATTAGGGTTTTATAAAACCCTAGGGTATTTGACTTTATCCCTAATTGATTTGATCCATTGGATTGGTTAAAGATTTAATTTTAACCATTGGATCTAGATAATCAATAACAAATTCGAATTTGAATATATATATATAATAAAATTCGAAAAATATATGATATGATCTTATCTTATATTATTCAATTAATTAAATCCCTAATTAATTATATCCATTGGATCTAGATGAGATTAAATCTGGATCATTGGATTGAAATAATTATTTATATTTAATTATAAGAATTCGAATAAAGGGAGGGAATATCTCCAAATCGGTTACAGCTTGAGCCTATAAAAGGGAAGCTCATTCTACACATTCAACACACCTTTCCCCAGAGTAAAAACTCGAGCTCTCCCTCTCTCTCGAGGGTCTGCGAGTTTTTTGCTTCTGATCTCTTTTTCTGGTTCGGCTTAGGAGATATTTTTCTCCGGTAGCTTTAAAAGAACCTTCAGTTAAATTTTGCGACGGAGTCCTGCCAGCGAAGCCCACGCTTCGGTAGCGAGGAATCCAGGAGTCATATCCCGGAAGATCACGGGAGTTTCCCTCAGCACCGGCGGAGCCCTGCCCAATTTCAGAACGCGCAGCCGGAATCGTCAACTGAGGTACGGCCTTATGCATTGGGTAAATAAATGCGACCATTTACTGCTTTCTATTTATTTCCTATTTCGACTAGATTATTAATAATGAATATGAAAATATTGAATTCGAAATATTTATCAGATCTCGGTTTTGATTGTTACCCGATATCCGTGTCGTCGGTCCGATAACAGGATTTCCGCTTTAAAATGAATTTTTAAATGTTACCGGGACGGCCCGGAAGCTATTATCGTGGTAAGGAAGTCGACTTGATACCATCGATTTCCTACACTTCCAACAGAAAGAACCCGAGCAGAATGAATCAAAGCTTCATTCAAACACTCCGAAGCCCGACCAGGATTCAAACCCCCACGACGCCAAGTCAAAGTCCACTACTGCGCTATTCTCTCGAGAAGTTGCTCACGTGTCAGCTCAGTAGTGAGTCAAGCACCGAACTCGGAGCCACTACCAACGTTCACAAAGAGCGGGCAGAAATCACGCACGCATTCACCTAAGAGAAGAGTTCGTGAGATTTGCATTTTTCAGAGTGTTTTTCTTTCATCTTTTTCAATCAATTTGGAATCGACTTATGATTCTGATTGATCTTTCTTCTTAAATCAACAAACTTAACTTACAGAAGACGTAGTCAACTATCGCATTGGGAGGAATCTCTCTAATAAACCTCGTGTTTTAACTATTCTTTTTATTTTTTCATCGTCAAAGTATCGACGATGCGGAGGTCAAGGTCCACGATAATTTATTAAATTCAAATCAAAATCCCATACACAAAATTTTGACTGTTGATGTGTGAAACCACGTTTCACACGTCAACAAGAATGTTCATGGAATCAACATACGGTGACTCCCAAAAATATGGACCCGAAAATATATCGATTTAATGTGGTATTCGGAAACATCAACAGAGTTACTTCTATGTGATTTGTTCGCATCAACTTGTATATTTGATGATTGGTGTCTAAAAATAAAAGTAATTATTTATTATTGTAATGTAAGAAGAAGATACAGCCTAACCCTAAAGACAAAAGTGAGAAAGTATTCGTTTGAATACATTATTGGGCTAAGCAATTAGCGGTATCGCGAAAAGGGAGTGTTTGCACTCAATTATTTAATGATAGAAAGAGAAGTGCAGTATATTATTGTGTACGTTCACTGTACATCACATATAAACTTTTGGCAATAATATATACGCGTATACATAATAAGTACGTACAAATACATTAGAAGCCTAAAAGATAGACAGCTTGAATGCACTGCACTTTCTTCCAAGACTCCTCCTTTACAGCCATTGTTTTATAAAGATGTATTTTGTGTTTTAACTATTCATTAATCAATTTGTCAATAAATATCTAAATGTACGTGGGTTTCTAATAAGCTATTAATTAAATATGGAGTTTGAAAAGAAGAGCATTAAGTTTGTTATAATCCCACAATGAATTTGTGCAGCCTAACTATGTTTGAACTTTGAATGCAAAGTCGCAAGGTAGGTGATCACTATGTCAAGTTATTTGCGGTGAAAATACTCCGTTTTGTGCCACGTGGCGGCTATGAATAATCTCTTACCATCCCACCAAATAACAGAACTTAGATATTTACGTGTATAAACACGTATAACGTAAGGTATAATAATATTGCATCAAATAACCCTTTAAAGCTATATATATATATATGAATATATATATATATATATAGAGAGAGAGAGAGAGCATCTTTGTGTGTTAGTAGGAAGGAAGAGAAGCGTTGGGGTGAATTGAAAAGCAGAGGACCGCAACAACTCACTCGTATATTATATAATACACATTATAAAGCATGCCTTTTTCTTTCTCGTAATTATTTGGCATAAGTTTCACTGAGAAGCAACCATCGCTGAACTTGAAAGGAAAAGCAGCATTGGATCTCAGCCATCGATTGATAAAGATGATGAGATAGTCTATAAATAGAGTCGGACCAGACCCAATGTACATCTCGTAGCTAGCACAGAGATCAAGAGCATGGGGAAGTCAGTGTGGTCACTCTGCGGCATGTTCAGTGCGTGCTTCTCGTCGAGCAGAAGCAGCCGATCAGGCGGCGACGACGACGAAGGTGTGTACATCAGGAGGAGGATATGCCCCAGCGACGAAGACAGGCTTCGCTGGGTCGCCGAGCCCGGCATCGACCGCAAAGCCTCCGCCTTCATCGCCCGCTTCTACGAGAACCGACTCTCCGCCACCGATCCTTAATTAACCACATTCTTCATTTCTTTCTTTCTTGTTTTGTGCTGTAACCGTTGATTAATTTTAATAACACGCACCATATTTGTGTCTGTCATAACGTGTTATAGATATATGACGTACGTCAATTCGTTTGTACCAAACACACAATATGAAGATATTAGATTAATATATACGACGCATGAATCCAAGAAAAAAAGAGAGACTAGTACTTGAGGCTTCATGAGCTTCATGAGACTAGTACGTTAAAATACGAAATGTCAACCTTAAGTTTTAAGCTTACCAACCATAGTGTATTTATAAATTTTGAACAAAAAGTGAGTTAATTATCACTACTAGAAATAGTTGAATACACGACAAACTTTACACAACAGTCATGAATATTTGTCGTAAAATGTGAGATTACACGACGATTTTGTTATAATTGTCGTTTTTTTGTTTTTAAATCCCGCTCGTTGCGACGTGTTATTCGATCGTTGCAACGAAAGGTTCTTTCTACGTCAAAAAAAATTTCCTGTCGTTTTTTGCATCTTTTTAGATAGTTTAGTACGTCACTTATTTAAATCTGTCATTTTTTAATTTTTAAATTCACGCTCGTTGCGACGAAAAATACACTCGCTGCAACGAAAGTTCTTTTTAATTTTTTTTCCCTTATCACTTTTTAAACTTTATTTCTTTTAACAACGAAACCCTAACCCCTCTTTCCATTTCATTCTCTTTCTTTGCTTTCATTCGCTGCGCCTTCTTTCCTTCGCTGCGCCGTATCCTTCGCCGCGACGTCGCTCCCTCGGCGCAGCAGAACGTCGCCTAACCAAGTTTCGCCGGTCGTAGCAGAACCACTTCTCATCGTCGTCGCCCTGCAAACTCATTCCACCGCTCTATCGACGTCGGTAACCATCGCCATTCTTGTTCCTCTAGCACCTTCATTATTGTTCGTCTCTCGTCTCTCTCTCACACCCTCTCTCTCTTTCTTGTCAGGTATTTCTTGTCTGTCGCTGCTTGCCTCCCTGTTCGTCTGCCTTTGGCCCAACTCCAGCAAGGTATCTTTTTTTTTCTTCATTTTCCTCCTTTAATCTATGAATGAATGTAAGGAATTGTGTAGATTAATTTTCATTTGCTTTCTTAGGATCTTTGTAAATTAATTTTGAGTTGGGTTGTATTTTGCTTGATTTAGATTTCTCAATCATCAACACTGTGATAATACTATCTGATTAGGATAATATGAGATGGGTAAATTAATTTTGCTTGATTTATCAATCATCAACATTCATTTTGCTTGATTTTCATTTGTAAATTAATTTTGAAGTTGGGTTGTATTTTGCTTTCTTTTGAGATTGATTAGGATAATATGAGTTTGTTTTGAACAACTTTCATTGCACTTTGTTCGGAAAAAGGTGTGGAATTCGCATACTCTGGTTGAGGCATTTTACAATCATCAATTACTATGTTGAGTTTGCACTTTTATGAATAACTGCAGTACAAAATTTATGGTAAAAGGAGTCCTATAAAACTTGGGTCTAATTCATTTGGTGTTTTTTTTTTGGGTACATTTATCATATCAAATCAAGCATATTTAGTATATTAAGCGAAGGATATTATGGTAAATTGCTCGAAGTCGTAAATGCTCATAAAGTATACTATATAATATGATTATTTATTATATGGTGAAATTGCGGATGGTTTATCGTTTATGTATAGCTTAGGCGTTGGAATTGTTATATAATGCTTCTTAACAAGTTTTTCCATCATTTATGCTTTGTGTTTGGATTTCCATTTCAGGTTTCGATATGCCTCCTAAAAAGCGAAAAGTTAATGCGAATAGAGGAAAATCTTCCCAATCCGACCCTCCGAAATATGACGATAATCTTTTCACGAGTGAAGCGGCTGAGAAACGGTTTGAAGAAATCAAGGACAAGGCAATGATAATGGAGCGGGGTTTTGATTTGATGCCAACGGAAACCGATGGAGTCATCGGACGCATCAACAATGATATTAAGCGTCTTGGATGGTCAAAGTTTTGTAAGCAGCCAGAAGGTGGTGGTCTACCGAACTTGTCACTAGAGTTCTTTGCGAATTACCCGGACAGATTAATTCCTGAGATTGGCGGAGACGATCGTTTGGTGACTGTCAGACGCAAGAGTTTCCAAATAAATAAGCATATCATCAATGCGCATTACGAAACAGAAGACTTCGCTTCCGGCGAAACTGACTTTGAGAAGTTTTGGGATGAACCGGATTACGAAGCCGTGAGAAGATCAGTGGGAATTCCCGGCGCAACATGGAATCTCAAAGACGGCGTCCCAAAGAGTATGATGCTCGGTAGTCTAACTCGTTATGCGAAAGCTTGGGCACATTTCATATCCGCCCGTCTATATCCGATTAAGCATATCTCTGATGTCGACATAGATATCCTATTGCTTGTTCACGCCATCTCCGAAGGAATGACGATCAACGTTGGCAGGACCATAATAAATGAGATGAAAGATTTGGTATTATCATCGCGTAACACGATTCCGTTTTTACGGCTCATCACAGAATTGTCTTTAAAGGCCGGGGTCGTCGTGGAAAAAACTGAGTTGAAAGTGTTTCCTAAGTCGGCAATTGGGGATAATATGATCATGAATTTATTGAAAGAAACGGAAGAGCAGCAAGGAGCGGCCCCGCAACCGCAGTGACGTAGTATGCCTCGACAACGTCAAGCTTTTCAGGCTGATGAAATGGAGTACTTGGTGCGCGGCGTGCGCTATTTCATTGAGCAAGTCGATGAAGTGAAGGTTTATTTGAAAACTGCAGCGGCGTATCATGCCAGACACAGCCCAGTCGATGACCCTTATCCTTTGTTTGTGCCGGTTTCAAATGTGTTGCCACCTGTGTTCCCCGCGCATTTGAATCGTCCGGAGGATGCCCAACCCGGTGCCAATGATCGCGCAGAACGTCCGGAGGATGCCCAACCACGTGCCGACATTGATATACCACTTCCGGAGGATGCCCAACCCCATGCAAAAGATCGCGCAGAACGTCAGTAGGATGCCCACACATGTGTCGACAATAGCCCACCATGCATGAGTGTCCTTTCCCAGTTTCACTTTTCATTTAGTTTATTTATTTTTCTCATTAAGACATTGTTTATGTTTATGGTTGTCTTAGGAACAATATGATAGTTTTTCTTTTCGCTACACCCGGGATTTGGAGCTTGCAATCTAAATTAAATTATGTTTATGTTTATGATTATGATGTTTATGTTAATGTTTGCAATCTAATTACAATTTGGAATCTGACTTTTATTTATATTTATGATGTTTCTATTGATTTTAACATAATTTGGAATCTGACTTTTGTTTATGTTTATAATGTTTCTATAGATTTTAACATAATAGTCTCTCTGTCTGAGCTTAGCCGCTGCAAGAAAGAATCTTGGTGCGACAAAATATGGATTTTTCCTATTTCTCTGCGCCAAATTTTATTCATTCCCAAAATTTCCCATTTTTCGCTGCACCCAGTATAAAGTCAGCTGCAACCAAATAAGTATTATTTTTTTTAAAAGAAAATCATCCCTCTGCCTGAGTCAAGTCGCAACGAAACTAAATGTTCTCGCGGTGATTTTTTTTTTGCTCGTTCGTTGCGGCTATATTATATTCCGCCGCAGCGAAAACTGAAACCTAGTTTATTAAATAATTGCGGATGTAAAACATAATTTCGTTTAAAATTATATTTTTCTTCAGAATTCTTATCAGAAACTCCATACCAAAGCGAAATTTCTTCACTCAAACATTAGAGGATTTAAATTTGTCGTGGCGGAATCCAGAAACTTTCAAAAGGTATTTTGGAACATTATTGTTTATGATTTTTTTTTTGTTTATTTTGATCTAATTCATAATATTCAATTAGAGTTTTAGTTATGGGTTCTCGAGAATGGATGGCGGAAAATAGAGACAGTGTTGCGTATGCAAAAGGCGTAGAAGAGTTTTGCAAGTTTGCCAGAGAACATATGGAGGTTGGTGAAGAGAGATTTTCGTGTCCTTGTATTCAATGCGGAAACAATCGGAAGCAACCGGAAGAAATTGTTAAAAGTCATTTGATTGCATATGGGATTATAAAGACGTACAATATCTGGTATTATCACGGTGAAGGTGTGGGTAGCTTATTGAAAAAGAAGTGCGACGACTGGCCTCGGATGGAATGAATCCTTTTAGTAACATGAGTACTCAGTATAGTGTATGGCCGGTTATACTCGTAAACTACAATCTCCCTCCAAATTTGTGCACGAAGAGAAAGTTTCTTATGTTAACGCTTTTGATATCAGGACCCCGTCAACCTGGAAATGATATAGATGTCTATTTGGCACCATTAGTAGATGATTTAAAAACTTTATGGGAGGAAGGTTTCGAAGTTAAGGATGCGTACCGTCGTCAATCTTTCAAGTTAAGGGCAATGTTGATGTGGACAATTAACGACTTCCCAGCGTATGGGAACCTGTCGGGATACTCTGTAAAGTGCTCAATTGGTTGTCCAATTTGCATCAAAGAAACTTCTTCGATCCGGTTAAAGCACGGGAGAAAAACAGTTTTCCTAGAGCACCGGAAATTTTTACCACAACGTCACTCGTACAGAAAGATGGGTAAAGCGTTTAACAAACATCAAGAACATAAGCCCCCTCCTCGAATTTTATCCGGTGAAGAAGTCTTCGAGATGGTTAGGAATGGGGATTATGACGTGCTGGGAAAGAGAAAGCGGAGTAAGTCTAAAGAAGAACATCTAGAAAACCCTTGGAAGAAAATTTCAATTTTCTACAAGCTCCCGTATTGGAAGTCTCATTCTGTTCGTCATTGTTTGGATGTTATGCACATTGAGAAGAATGTTAGTGAATCAATTGTCGGCACATTGCTTGATGATCCAATTAAATCGAAAGATGGGAAGAAAGCTAGATTGGATCTCAAGGATTTGGGTATAAGACCCAATTTGCATCCTGAAGAAAGAGGTTCAAAGACATTTTTACCGCCGGCAAAATACACTTTGACAAAGCCAGAGAAGACCAAGTTGTGCCAATGGCTTGAATCGATCAAAGTTCCTGACGGGCACTCATCTAACTATAAAAGGTTCGTTTCTATGAAAGATTTGAGACTTATTGGAATGAAGACGCACGATTGTCATGTGTTGCTACAACAAATGTTACCTCTTGCCTTGCGTGGAATTGTGGCTGAAGATGTCAGAATTCCTATATCCAAATTTTCTGCATTCTTCAACTCAATTTGTTTGAAGAGTATCGATCCATCAGATTTGGATACAATGCAGTTAGATTTGGTTGAGACTATATGTATGTTTGAGAAGATATTCCCACCTTCATTTTTTGACATCATGATCCACTTAAGCATTCACTTAGTACGAGAAGTGAAATTATGTGGACCGGTATTTTTACGGTGGATGTATCCTATCGAGCGGTATATGAAAGTCTTAAAAAGTTACGTGAAGAATTATAATCGCCCAGAGGGGAGCATAGTTGAAAACTACATAGCAGAGGAATCCAGTGGCGGGAGCACACTCAAGGGTGGGGTGGTTGAAACCACCCCCCAAGAAAAAAAAATAGTGTGATTATGGTATAGTTTTATATAATTTTAGTGTAAATACATATAAAATTTTACCTCAACCCCCCTAAAGTTTCTCTAAAATGTGTATATAACCCCTTCAAGTGCAATTTTTGACAAAAAAAATTAAATCTAACCCCCCCGAGATGAAATTCCTGGTTCCGCCACTGGAGGAATCAGTAGAATTTTGTTCGGAATATCTGGCCAAAGCGGATGCAATTGGGTTGCCAAAAAATGCACGTTCGGGATCAAAATCTTTATCAGCGGGTAAATAATATTTATAAACACATATATATATATATGACATGTAATTATATTTATAGTCTCAATTATAAATGATATTTATTACGAATTCGTGCATTTATAGGCACTCCTTCAATTATCGACTCATCTCAATGGGAGCAAGCAATTCTTTATGTGCTACACAATGACGCCGAGGTTGCACCTTTTATAGCAGTTCATATGAACGAGCTGAGAACGACATATCCATCGAAACCTGAAAACTTGTTACAAAAAGAGCACAACCAAACGTTTCAAAAATGGCTCAGAGAACTTCCGTCTGCACAGAAGCTACATTCAGAAACGCTTACGAAGATATGCTACGGGCCTTCATTATTGGTTACAAGGTATACCTCATGGTTTGTTAACGGTTTCACGTTTTACACACGAGTAAGAGATAACAAACACGCCGTTCAAAATAGTGGCGTAACATTATATGCGGAAGCATTGCATGTTTCGTCGGCTATGTATAAGAATAAAAAACAAACTTCTATGAACTACTATGGTTACATAGAGGACATTTGGGAACTTGATTATTGTGGATTGCGAGTTGCATTATTTAAGTGTATATGGGCGAACAACAATTACGTTAAAGTTGACAAAGAAGGAATAACAATTATCGACTTCAGAAGGACAGCTTATGAAGATGATTGTTTTATCTTAGCGACACAAGCAAATCAAGTTTTTTACGTATCGGATCCGGCAAATCCAGTATTATCATTGGTAGTCCATCTGAACTCTCGAATCATTGAAGACGCAACCGAAATAGATGAAGACATAGGTACTATTCCACCGTTCTCAAAGCAGTTACCACCAATCGAAGAAATCGATATCTTTAAAGATGATGTTTCTCACTTGCGTCGCTTAGATATTCAAGAATCGACATGCACAGACAAAGATTAATTATTTATATGTTGGAGACAATTTAATTTGTTATTATGAATTCCTTTTTTTTCTTGAATTATGCATTCGTTATTTTGAAATACAATTTTATTTCATTAATGTTGTTTTTCAAGGTAGTTTTGATACGACATGAATAAATTTGGCTGTGGTGAAAGTTTAAATTTTTTCATAATTGCTGCAACGAACGCGTTTTTGGCTGCGGCTAAAAACATTTTTTCCAACCCGAGAACATTAAATTAGTTCTCTTTGATTGCTGTTACGACGAGAGTAATTTTGGCTACAACGAAAGTTTAATTTTTTTCATAATAGTTGCAACGAACGCGTTTTTGGCTGCGGCTAAAAACCTTTTTTCCAACCCGAGAGCATTACTCGTTCTGTTTGATTGTTGTTGCGACGAGAGTAACTTTGGCTGCGACAAAAGTTTATATTTTTCATAATAGCTGCACCGAACGCGTTTTTGGCTGCGGCTAAAAACGTTTTTTCTAACCCGAGAGTATTTCTAGTTCTGTTTGATTGTTGTTGCGACGAGGGTAAATTTGGCTGCGCCGAAAGTTTAATTTCTTTCATAATAGCTGCAACAAACACGTTTTTGGCTGCGGCGAAAAACCTTTTTTCCAACCCGAAAGCATTACTGGTTCTGTTTGATTGTTGTTGCGACGAGAGTAATTTTGGCTATGACGAAAGTTTAATTTTTTTCATAATAGCTGCAACGAACGCGTTTTTGGCTGCGGCTAAAAACACTTTTTCCAACCCGAGAGCATTAAACTGGCTCTGTTTCATTGCTGTTACGACGAGAGTAATTTTGGCTACAACGAAAGTTTAATTTTTTTTATAATAGTTGCAACGAACGCGTTTTTGGTTGCGGCTAAAAACCTTTTTTCCAACCCGAGAGCATTACTGGTTCTGTTTGATTGTTGTTGCGACGAGAGTAATTTTGGCTGTGACGAAAGTTTAATTTTTTTACGTTAGCTGCAACGTGTTTATATTTCGCCGCAACGATCTGATCTGCGAATGAAATTTCAATTTCCCTCCATTTCCCCCAAAATTCTAAATCACGAAATTTTCTTTGATTTCCTCCGTTTCTTTTTCAGTTTTCTCTTTGGTCCTCCTCCTCCTCCTCCTCCTCCTCTTTCTTTCTTCTTCTTCTTCTTCTTCTTCTTCTTCTTCTTCTTCTTCTTCTTCTTCTTCTTCTTCTTCTTCTTCTTCTTCTTCTTAAATCTGTCCACCTCTTGTGTTTCTCTGACGCCATCACCACCACCGCCAAGTCGCCGGTGCGCGCGGCCACCACCTCCTACCACGTTGTTTGCTCGGAAATCGCCACCACGCCGCCGGTACGCCCCTTCTTTGACACGCCGTCCAACCTCGACAAAGCCCCAAAAAGTTAAAGGTTGATTTTTTAAACCCTAATTTTCTGCTCGTAATCAAGTTTACAGGTTTGATATCGCTCAATTTTTTTTTATAGATTTGAGTGTGATAATATAGATTTGAATTTGATAATTGTGTGATCCTGTAGATTTTTGTGAGTGTGTTAATATGTCTCAACCTTCGGGAAAACAACGATTGACATTTTCACAACCAACGCCGATTATCCGAAAGAAAAAAATTTCATCAAGACAGCCCGCACCATCTTTTGGCGAAAGACGTTCTTCATCAAAAGAACCGGACGTGCAGTTCCGTACGTCATCTTCACAACGGGCTCCATCCCCTAGCCATCCAACTAGCTCTCCGGGTATTATTTGAATCTTTTTTCATCGTTTGTTCTAGGTTTGATAAGTATGGGGTTGATTTTTCTTAAAATATATGTTTTAATTTACTATGTTATGTAGATAATGCAACCACTCTTTCTATAAGACCAAGAAAAAAACTTAGTTTGGAAGAAAATGGGAAAAGAGGAACAACGTTTTTGAAACGAGTTTACCGGCGAAGAAGTAGAGGTATAAAACTTAATGTGCGCTTTGACGGTAAAGGTCAACCAATGGGAAGTGAGGCCAACAAATTACTTAGTTATTTGGGCGTGGTTGCTAGAGAACACGTTCCGATTACTATAAAAGATTGGAGACAAAAAGACTTGGCTCAAGTGAAAGAAAGAGTATGGCACGACGTCCGAGAAGGATATATTGTGCCTGACCAATTCAAGGAAGGTTGTTTGAAAGTTATTGGCCAAGCGGCAAACACATTTCGACACGATTTATATGATTAATGCGTTATACCAAATATCAAGAGCCCTACCATTTTAAATCGACCGGCGAAAGTTTTAAAATATTATCCAAGTATCTCAGCTGCGCAATGGAAGGAATTTGTCACGTATAGACAAACCGATGAGTTCAAAGAAATATCTGAAAATGCAAAAAAAAATCCGCAAGTTGAATGTGTACAGCTCTAAAGCAGGTCGAAATGGATACCGAGTGCATGATCAAAAATATGTATGCCCTCTCTTTTTATTATTGAATCTGTTTTTTAATCTTAGTATTACTTCTTTACAGTTTAAATTGGCTTTAATTCAATGTCTGTTTTCATAATAGTATGCGGAACATGGAAAATGGGCTGATAGGTCGGTAATTTATATGCAAACTCGACGTTCTACCAAAGACGGCTCACTCAAGGATCAATCTTTAGAAGCTATTTCCGACAAAATAGTAAGTGGTTACATTATGGTTTGAATCATTAAAATTTGTATTATAATTTTTCTTATAGTTTGTTCATTTTGCAGGATGTCTTGACAACACAACAAGAAAATGGCCAGTGGGTCCCCGATGGAAGGAATGACATACTCCAAACAATATTGGGCACCAAAGAGCATTCAGGTCGGGTTAGGGGACAATCTAAATTTATCAGTCATACTAAGTATTTTCGTGGTCATCATATCTCTAACATCTCGAGCAAGACCGAGAAATTAGAACGCGAATTGCATGATTGTAAGTCAAAGTTGGCACAAGTATTGAAGTTTCTAGGTAAGTCAAATGTTGATTTGGGTGATTATGAGGATGGACATGAAGATCTAGAGAGTGATAATAAATGGGAAGGTTTGGGTGAGGATGAAGATGGTCGTGATGTTTTGGAAAAGGACGATGAATGTGAAGATTTGTGTAATAATGATGATGGTGAAGATTTGGCTAATATTGTTCCTATTAATGAAGAGAATGAAGTTTCTGAAAATCGCGAAGGTGTGAAAAACCAGAAATAAATTGGTGTGAAGCACAACAGTCGCCACGGTAGTTGCTCATTGGAAAAGGAGACATCGCCAGATTTTCCTCGGACGCCGCAGTCTCATGGTGTTGAAGAATGCACTCTATATGTCGACGAGGCTGATGGGCGCAAGACCGCAGTTGCATTTGGCCGAGTGAGAAAGATTAATCGACCGAATGATAAAGTTCACTGTGTCCCGCTAGGCCCGGGAAACGTACAAGTAATCATTGACGAGGTAACATTAGAAAACTCTCCAATACCTATTCCGACTTTTGGGATTGAAATACTTAAAGAAGCCGTTGGAGGTTTTCTAGCTTGGCCAGAGAGATTAGTTGAGAAGATCGCAGCTAAATGGAGTCACATTTCTGGTACAAAAAATCTCAATGTAAAAGATGATCATTTGACCAAACCGACCACGGAACTAGAAGGACTGATTTCAGAAGATGACGTTTTGCCAAGGTTCAAACTACTGGCGAGGCATGCCAATGGTTCAATGTTTTGTAATCCTTCGAATATAATTAGTGTACAGATCAATTCAGATTTTAACAGTTTTTCCGCAATCGATTTTCAAGACTTGTATGACCTGATGTATTTCAAGGAGATAGGGGAATCGTGGATATTGATCTACATGAGGCAAGCGTACTGATATGTTGAATTTTTAAATTTACTAAAAAAGTTTTTATATATTTTTTGACCATTTTTTGTGTAATCTTGCAGTTTGATGAAAATGAAAGTGAATGATGTAGGCAAGAGTGAGAAAATAGGTTTTGTACATCCTATTCAATATGCTAATAGCGAGGAGTCCCTCGGTCGACTTCACGAGTCATTGAAAATAGGATGTTCTACTAGCAGCGCCAGCTGGGCGTGGACGTAGACGTGGACGTGGACAACTCTTAGTTCCGGGTCTGCCCAATATACCCCTCATCCGCCGCCGAGAAAGGGAAAGAAATTAATGGCGCCAGTTTGGAAGACCGACTTCAGAGCCGAGTACATATACAACTATGAAACTCAGCTGGAAGATAGGTTCAAAATTTGCCGACACTGCTGGAAGGACTTTCCGGCCCATTCGAAGAACCACAGCAACACCCGCCTAGAAAAACACGCCGAAGTATGCAAAAAGAAAAAGAAGGCGGAGCAGGTAAGCCGCTTACTCGATGATGTATATATAATGATTTTGGCTCAGTGGACTATACACGATCTTGGAAAGACAATGTTAATGATGACTATACGCAATGTTAGAAAGGCCATGCTAATAATGATTACATTACAGTCGCTTAACGTTAGATTGATGGAAAGGTCATGCTAATGATGATTACATTACGGTCGTAGCTCATTTCATTAACGATAGTTGGCATATGGAAAAGCGTATCATAAGTTTTAGGCCGATGAGGGTTAGGCACACAACAGTAAACCTAGCGAGGCTATATTACAAGTTTTGTCGGATTGGTACCTTTCGGATAGAGTAGTTTCCATTACGCTAGATAACGCTAGTGCCCACGCCAATGCCATAGAAATAATGAAGGAAATTTTGACCAATTTTAGGGAGGATTATTTTCATCAAAGGTGTGCATGTCATATTATAAACTTGATAGTTCAATCCGGTATCAGTATTATTTCCAAAATTATCGCCAAAATTAAGAACACGATTTCATATATACGATCATCTGCTATTCGTACAGTTTCTTGGGAAGATTATTGCAGGGATCATAGTTACCAGGTCAAAAAATTTCAGCCAGATATGCCGATCCGCTGGAACTCGACTTACATGATGTTGGATGCTGTCTTACCATATCGAGAGCTTATTAAAACTAGATCAAATGCCTGGAGCACGAAGACCGCAAAGACCACATTCCAGATAATTGGATGACCCCTATCCAATTCCAGGATTTTCTTCACCTTTTTAATCAAATTACTATTGATTTATCTCATGTTTACTCACCCACGTATTGTTGATGTGCAAATTCGTTCCTCAATCGGAATATGAGGTCATTAACTAAATTTATAGTTTAAATTGATTATGGTCTAAGTTGTGAGTATAATTGAATATTCATATATAATTGGGCTTATGAAATACAAAGCCCAGAAGCCCACTATGCACTTAATCGTGTTCGGGTCCAAGTAAAGCTAAAATCCTAGAAGGAAAAATGTTCGCCCGAGAAGAATACACTCAAAAGAAGTTCGGACAGAGTTTTTCAAAGAATAATTCCGAGCAAAAGTCAAAGTCCCACTTCGAAACAACACTTGGTTAAATCCAACACCCAAGGCTCCTCCGAGACTGATTGTCTCAAAGGGACCCGAGTAGAAGCAGAATAAAGCGCTCGAGCAGAAGAAAGCCAAATATCCGAGCACGAGCAGACCAAGTCAACCACCTCAATTCAAACTCCCGAAGCCCGACCAGAAAAATTGCCACGATTCGAATTCAAACCCCACGACGACAAGTCAAATTCCACCACTACGCCAATCTCGCAGGACGTGGCCCACGTGTCATCTAGGCAACAAGTCAAGCCCCGAACTCGGAGCCACCACCAACGTACACTTCCAACGGGCAAAAACCAGACGCCTATAAAAGCAGGAAAGCAGCCCATTGACACGCACGCAAGCATCCTGTTAGCGTATATTATAATTATTATATTATCTATTTTCTTATTCTATTATTTATTCTATTGATTTTGTAGATATTCGTATAGAATATATTAGGAGATAGGAGTATTTGAATTTTCCCTATTGTTTAGGAAACCCTAAGCTCTAAGTTTTGTATATATATCCTCTTTTTCTATTGAATAAAATAATGAAGTAATTCTTCATCCTCTCTTCTTCGGTGTGTGTCATCTGTTATAGTTTCTCAATTTCACTGCTTTTATGGTATCAGAGCGTGAAATCTGATTGAGAGCGGAAAGGCTTATAAGCCGTGACCAAAGTACGCAGAAAAAAGATGTCGGACAACACTTCCAATGCCCACAACCGTGTGGAATGAGCCGTCAGTGATTTCAACAGGATCTCGGTCACAACATTCAGAATACAAGTAAAAAAACGAGCGGCATCGGGTCATGTGATAATTTTCACCTGAATGCAAAATCCAAGTTGTGAGAATCTGACTTGCTAAGGTTATATGAGAAGTACCTTGCTTAACAACATGACCAGAGACAGTGGTTGAATCTGAGGAAGGACTAAGCAATTTGTACAATTTCTCCAACTGGGAAGCGGTGAAGGCTGGCATGGCAGTTTTAGAGGTAGTCTCGAGGCTGGAGCTTTGAACTCCAGATGATGAACGAGCTGCCTAAGACTGGAGTCATTGCTGCCTACTATCAAAATGTGGTCGAGACGAATTTGAAGAAGGGCGCCCATGGAGATCCCAACATCTATCCTTTGTGTGGTTGGTACGCTTGCAGTGCTCGCACCAAAGACCACTGCGGCGTTGCAATTGCGATTGACGATTCGTCGTAGAACCACGAGTGACAAGAGCGGATGGTTCAGGCGTGGATTTCCTGGAATCACCATGCATTACACGTTTGCGATTATCTTCACACCAAATTTCAACAAAAACAGCATCACTAGTCAGAACTGGTTTCATCCCAAGAATTCAATAACGAACATCATCAAGATCGGTGCGCAAACCAGCCAGAAAATCGTAAATACGTTCTTGCTCAATGAATTTTCTAAACCGATATGCATCTTTGGGATTTTCCCATTCCAACTGAAGAAGAGAGTCAATCTCAGACCACAAGCGCCGAAGAGAAGAGAAATATTCTGTAACATCGAGTTCCCCTTAACGAAGATCACGATCTTTATTGCGAAGCTCAAATAGTTGAGCAGAGTCCTCTCGATTAGAAAAATTCACGTTGAGGGAATCCCATAACTCCTTGGCTGTAGAGTAAAAGAGAAAGGATGCCTTTATGTCATCTTCCATGGATTGTAGAAGCCATGCCATAACCATTGAATTTTGAGAATCCCAGAGAACAAAAGAAGAATCATTTTCAGCCGGCTGCTTAGTAGCGCCAGTGAGATACCCGAGTCGGCCTTTTGTACCGATGACAATCAGAACCGAACGAGACCATTGGAGAAAATTTGTCCCGTTAAGGAGAGGAGAGGTTATTTGAAGAGAAGAGTTTTCGGGGCTGTAAATTTGAACGGTGGAAGCACTCTTAGAAACAGAGTCAGAGTGTTTTACTTCGTCCTACAATGGAACTCAGATTAGTACTACATGTTCCAACTTTCCATTGCAATCTTATCACTGTGAAACAGTTGACTGTTGATTTGAGTTGTAAGGCTACTTTCATATGATTGTTCGTTTCAGGAATGGATATCGGGGACGATGATTGGCAATGCTAAGGAACTTGGGGGTTTATACTACATGTCTGAAGAATCTTTTTTGAATAATCATGCTTCGGCTACGGCATCCTCTGTATCCACTCCTCGGGAAAAACAAGTCCACCTCCTTCTGTTTGACATGTGTGTCCTTAAACAAGATATTTATCCATTTGTAAAAGATTATGACAAGTCGTTGAATAAAGATGGTACTTATTATGTTAATCTTATTATAGTTTCTGTAGAGTAAAATAGAATGTTTGATTCCTTAGTTCATAAAGGATGCAATTATGTTATTATTATCACAAAAGAGTCATGTGAGGAAGAATTAATAAACATAATAAATGAACTTAAAATGTCCGTGACCTGATTAACTGGGTGGGAGCCCATTAATCGGTAAGGTCATTAATGTGACTGAAGTGACAATCCTATTCTGGAGTTTGTGTGTGTCAACACTCACTAGAAGTGCATTAAGTATGAAGCGTCTTCATACTGGACTGGACCTGACTTAAACTCAAGAAGTTGTCATATAATACCGTCACTGACAACTTGTAGTTGAGTCGCAAAATGATGATCAAATGGATATTAGTTCTAAGTCCTGAGTGGTCATGAGTCCAAGCTGCTGGCTTGATTGTTCTTTGATTTAACCGTTAAAGAACACAAGATATTACTGCTGTTCCCAACACTATTATTTTGGGAACATGATAGTCAGTAGTAAGGATTGCTTGATCATAGACATGGGCATCACACAACTCTCTTCAGAGTCATGATGATTCCCTTGATTGTCAGTGGTGAGAAGTGAGAGTTACCCGTGCGCAACTTATGAATCGAAACCATAAGTGGGTTACTCATAATATTACTGGCTGAGTCAAGGATGAAAATGCATTGAGGGGCATTACGGTATAAACTGCCTGCTCATGTGTGGGTCATCAAGTGAAAGGACAATAATCGGTATTTGATTGAATCTAATGGACACCCTGCTGTATATAAGGGAATAATATATACCGTATAACTAAAGAGTGCAGCCTCGGGTCTATAGTGGAATCACTTCGAGGTTTGACGAACACCAAGCAGTTCGTTGGAGCTTAAGTGATACGGGTTCATGGTCCCCAGGATAGCTCCGTAACGGATGATACGTACGTGATTAAAATACATTCTGGTAAATGTTTAATCATTTGGCTCGACTTATAAAACTGACAAGTCTGTGTTAGACGTCAGATAGTTTTATCGATAGCGTGGCAAAAGTATCATATTTTGGTACACGAAAGTAACTGGTAAAAAGAAAGTTAGAATTCAGATTTTTGAACAGCACCATGTTGTTCTAAATTAAATTCTAAGAAACTTTGCTTTTTGAACCAAGTCATTCTGACTTACGGTTTGTGATTTATGGATTTTCTAAGTTTATGACTCGGTTCGATAAACTATGAAATTAAATCACATGTCACGAATTTAAATGATGGTGTTGCACCATGACATTTAATGTGTGATAAAGAGATCAGGCTTTATTAATATAATTTAATTATTTGGATTTAATTATTAATATCTTATTAATAATTAATTAATAATTAAAGGATTTATAATAATAAATAAATAATATATATTTATGTATTATTTAATGTGTATTTCGAATTAGGATTTGGAGATAACAAACCCTAGATAAATTCGAATCACTAATATAAAAGATTTTATTTTTGCGGCGATAGTACCTGAAGTTTGGTATCTTGGCAAAAACTCTAAAATCAATTTAATCCATTCGATCGGTTATAATTTAGTATCAACCGTTAAATTGCGATAATTGATTTGAACCCTAATATAATTCGAAATTGAAACATGGTGACCAAGTTTAGGTATTTCGAATTTGCTTAATTAATTATGTCCGTTGGATCGATTTTGAGATTTTATCTTTAAACCGTCGGATTAGAAATTAATTAATATTATATATGTGATATTAAAATTCGAATAAATTTGAGATAAAGGTTCGAATTAGGGTTTTGTAAAACCCTAGGGTATTTGACTTTATCCCTAATTGATTTGATCCATTGAATTGGTTTAAGATTTAATTTTAACCTTTGGATCTAGATAATCATTAACAAATTCGAATTTAAATATATATATATATATAATATAATTCGAAATATATATAATATGATGATAAGATTAAATGTTTTAATCTTATCTTATATTATTCAATTAATTAAATCCCTGATTAATTATATCCATTGGATCTAGATGAGATTGAATCTGGATCATTGGATTGAAATAATTATTTATATTTAATTAAAAGAATTCGAATATTGGGAGGGAAAATCTCCAAATCGGTTACAGCTTGAGCCTATAAATAGGAAGCTCATTCTACACATTTCACACACCTCTACCCAGAGCAAAAAACTCGAGCTCTCCCTCTCTCTCTAGGGTCTGCGAGTTTTCTGCTTCTGATCTCTTTTCTGGTTCGGCTTAGGAGATATTTTTCTCCGGTAGCTTTAAAAGAACCGTCAGTTAAATTTTGCGACGGAGTCCTGCCAGTAAAGCCCACGCTTCGGTAGCGAGGAATCCAGGAGAATATCCCGGAAGATCACGGGAGTTTCCCTCAGCACCGGCGGAGCCCTGCCCAAGTCAGATTGCGCAGCCGGAATCATCAGTTCAGGTACGGCCTTATGCATTGGGTAAATAAATGCGACCATTTACTGCTTTCTATTTATTTCCTGTTCGACTAGATCATTAATAATGAATATGAAAATACTAGATTCAAAATATTTATCAGATCTCGTTTTGTTGTTACCCGATATTCGTGTCGTCGGTCCGATAACAAGATTTCCGCTTTAAAATGAATTTTTTAAATGTTACCGCGACGGCCTGGAGGCTATTATCGTGGTAAAGAAGTCGGCTTGATACCTCCGATTTCCAACACCTTCATCGTTGTATGGGTCACCCTAGTTTTCAGTATCTTAGGCATTTATTTCCTCATTTGTTTCGGTCTACTGATAATTTCTCCTGTGAAATATGTCAACTTGCTAAACATGTTCTTTCTTAAAATCCGTTAAGTGTTGATAAACCTTTGTTACCTTTTAGTATTGTTCATAGTGATTTATGGGGCCCTTCAAGAATCCTTACCAATAATAAAAAGCGATGGTTTATTACGTTTACTGATGATCATTCTTGTGTTTGTTGGGTTTATTTATTACAGGATAAATCTGACTCCGTCACTGTCTTTCAAAATTTCCATTCAATGATAAAAACACAATTTGATACGTCCATTAAAATTATTCGCACTGATCGGGGTACAGAATACTTTAATAAAACTCTTGGTCAGTATTTAAGTACTCACGGGATTGTTCATCAAAGTTCATGTGTCATAACTCCTCAACAAAATGGAGTTTCTGAGCGCAAAAACCGTCATCTCCTTGAAACAGCTCGAGCCTTATTGTTCACTAATAATGTTCCTCGTTCTTTCTGGGGAGATGTCATTCTCACTGCGTGTTATCTCATAAACCGAATGCCATCTAAAGTTCATAATTTTACTCCGCAATTGGATGTATTCCTTAGGTCTTACCCTCGTTTGCGCTCTTTCCTTGCGATTCCGCTTAAAACTTTTTGGTGTACAGCATTCACTCACATCTATGATCATGAACGGAGCAAATTAGATCCCAAATCTCGTATGTGTGTATTCCTCGGCTATTCGCCCACTCAAAAAGGCTACCGTTGTTATTCCCCAGAGACTCGTAAGTACTACACAACCATGGATGTTACTTTTTTTTAGTCTACCCCTTTTTACCCATAAATTCTCCTCAGGTGGAGAAAAAATCTGAAACAAATGATCTAGATGAGAATTTTTAGATTGTTGATTCTATTCCCACTCCAAATCCACCACTGCCACAATAAATTTCAAAGGTAGATACACAGGTTGGCGAACCATAAGAGCCTCGTGAATTGCGTGTTTACTCAAGACGGGTTTCTCGGAACGTAGTTGAACCTCCCATGCTTCCACAGCAAAGCCAAGAATCTGACTCAAATTCAGTTAATGAACTTACAAATCAATAGATTGATAGTGACATAGATCTTCCCATTTCTCATCGGAAAGGTGTTAGATCATGTACCCAACATCCTATATCTCATTATGTGAACTATGATCGCTTGTCTCAGTCCGTATAGGATCTTGCTACGAACCTTTCCACTATTGAGATTCCGAAGTCTATCGACCAGGCTCTGCAGGATTCCACATGGAAGAGAGCTGTTGATGATGAAATTTCAGCGCTGAATAACAACAAGACATGGCAGATTGTCGACAAGCCTCAAGACAAACCAATTGTGGGGTGCCGATGGATTTTTACAGTGAAATAAAGGGCGGATGGTTCAGTAGAAAGATACAAAGCACGTTTGGTTGCTAAAGGCTATTCACATACTTTTGGCGTTGATTACCAAGAGACGTTTTCACCTGTTGCGAAGTTAAATACGATACGTGTCCTTTTATCTCTTACCGCCAACTTAGACTGGAAGCTACACCAACTTGATGTTAAGAACGCCTTTCTTAATGGAGATGTAGAGGAAGAAGTCTATATGAATCTTCCACCCGGATTTGACGATGAGAAGCAACATGGGAAAGTATGTAGATTGAAGAAAACCTTGTATGGGCTCAAGCAATCACCGCGAGCATGGTTTGGAAGATTTATGAAAGCCGTTTTCCAACAAGGATATAAATAGGCACATGGAGATCACACAATGTTCTACAGACACTTAAATGGAAAAATTACTATTTAATTGTCTACGTTGATGATATTGTGCCAACGGGTGATGATTATGTTGAGACTGAAAGGTTGAAAAAGGCACTTGCAAAAGAATTTGAAGTAAAAGATTTGGGAGCTTTAAGGTATTTCCTTGGCATGGAAGTTTCACAGAACAAAACCCGTATTTCAGTTTGTCAAAGAAAATACGTGTTGGATTTGTTGAATGAAACATGTATGCTTGGTTGTAGACCATCTGATATTCCTGTGAATCCAAAACACAAACTCGGACTGAAAGAAGAAGGTACTCCTGTAGACAAGGGCCGTTACCAGCGTCTTGTTGGAAAGTTAATTTAGTTGTCCCATACCAGACCCGACATTACATATGCTGTTTGTATTGTGAGTCAGTTTATGCATGATCCGTCTGAAGAACATATGGATGTTGTCTACCAGATTCTTCGGTATCTCAAAGGCACACCTGGACTAGGTTTGTTCTTTGGGAAGAATCGAGAAAAAAAGGTTAAACTATTCACTGATGCAGATTGGGCAGGTTCTGTGAAAGATATAAGATCCACGACCGGTTACTGTACGTTTGTCTGGGGTAATCTAGTTACTTGGAGAAGTAAAAAACAGCCAGTAGTATCCAGGAGTAGTGCTAAAGCTGAGTTCCGTGCTCTCGCACTTGGAATTTGTGAAGTCACATGGCTCAAACTTTTGTTGCAAGAATTGCATATTGAAATGGAAACTCTGATGACCGTTTATTGCGATAACAAGGCTGCCATTGCTATTTCCCATAATTCAATTCATCGTGATAGGACTAAGCACGTGGAAATTGATCGGCATTTCATAAAAGAAAAGATTGAAAGAAGATCATTGACTTGAAGTACATCTCCTCATCCAATCAGACAGCGGACATCCTGATGAAAAGCTTATTTCGACCAGATTTTGAGAAGATGATAAACAAGCTGAAACTATTCAATGTGTATAGTTCAGCTTGAGGGGGGGTGTTAGCGTATATTATAATTATTATATTATCTATTTTCTTATTCTATTATTTATACTATTGATTTGTAGATATTTGTATAGAATATATTAGGAGATAAGAGTAGTTGACATTTCCTTATTGTTTAGGAAACCCTACGCTCTAAGTTTTGTATATATATCCTCTCTTTCTATTGAATAAAATAATGAAGCAGTTCTTCATCCTCTCTTCTTCGGTGTGTTTCGTCTGTTCTAGTTTCTTAATTTCACTGCTTTTACATCCACCATTGAGAGAAAAGAGTCTATGAGAATTCGTGTCTTTAGAGTGTTTTTCTTTCATATTCGATCTATCAGGAATTGGCTTGTGGTTCCGATTGATCATCTCTTCTAAAGCAATAAACGTACAGAGGACGTAGTCAACTACTGGATTGGGACGAACCTCTCTTAAAAACTCTGGTGTTTTTTGTTTGTTTTCTTCGCCCTTTATATTCGTGTGTTATCATCAAAAATATTGACGACGCGGAGGTCAGGATCAATAAAAATTTAGCATATTCAAATTGAAATCCCATTCACAACTCCCTGTACTATTGGGTGCGAAACCAGGTCAACAATTTGGCGCCGCTTGTGGGAAAATATTTGATCTCGCTAACACTGTTGTACTTAAGACACAACCATGAGCTCCGAGCAGAATCCTACCTCTGACGCCCTGGTCGAGGTAACCCCCGACCAAAATGCCAAAGAGAAGGCCCTAAGAACTCAGCTCCAAGAATAGGCTGCTGAAAATGCTGAGCTCAGAAGAAAAATTGAGTTCCTCATGAGGAGATAGACCCGGTTTGAACAAAGACCTTATTCTGTGAACGAAACCGGGCAGAACTCTGGGCAAAGGGAGGTTAAATGTGGTCCACTTTCCCAGAGAACCAACGATCCCTTTACCGCCTAATCACGACATCCCTCGATTCTGATTCCGGGCAGAATACTCCCTACCAGCAATCCCGCAATCGCCCGATTGGAGTTCAGTTCTCGAGTCCATGCCCAAACTACCTCGCCCCCCATGGGTCAAGCAGTTAGCCCCGGCCGTTAGAGAGTAATCAAGTGAGCCCATACTCCCAGCGCACTTAAACTGAGCCAGCGCCCCGAAACAATTTCGAGCTAGAAGAGCTCAAACATACCATGAAGAGAATGGGAGAGAAACTCTCCAAAGTGGACTCCCAAGTACAGCGAGTTGTATCTGCCACTCCCGAGATCAAGCGTCTGGCCAAAAAATCGACAATAACTCCATTCTCAGCGGCAATCAAAGACATTCGATTAAGGCACGGCGGGCAGATTCATATACCAAAATATGACGGGACCATTGACCCAAAGGTACACCTGATGGCATTCCGAATCGCCATGGGACGGGCTCACCTGGATATCCACGAGATGGATACTGGGAGATGCCAGTATTTGCTGAAAACCTCACAGGAGCAGGAATTGAATGGTTCTATTAGAACTGAACTCGATCGATAGCTTTGGTCAGCTGACCATGGTGTTTTTCAAACACTTCTCCATGTTTATGGAGACTAAAACCACCATGGCAAATTTGTACACCCTGCATCAAAGGCCAAACGAACTTCTCACGGACTTCATGACGAGGTTCAAAGCCAAGACGGTCCGAATCAACGGAGTAGTAGATGAAACGGCCATAGCCGCCCTAACCAGTGGGTTATGGTATGATTCCCGATTCAAGACCGATATGCTGGTCAATAGGTACACCTCAATAGAGGATGTGATCCATTGTGCATCCAATTGGATTAAGCACAATGAAGAACACGAAGGTCTAAAGAGGAAGTTCGGGCCGTCCCCGAACACACCAAGGCTCGAGGCGCACCCATCCCAACCAAGGAATGGGAAACCACCCCCTTTTAAGGGCCCCAGAAACCATATTCCTACCAGAGGGTCGAACTGTCAGCACGGGAACTTCTAGCACGGAGTATCCCACCCTGGGGGAAGAGCACACCCCCAGAATCATGTCTACAATCTGAACTCGGAGGCCAAGGAAGAAACCAAAGCCAACAAGCAAGGAGAGCTGTACATGAGCGCCGGTGACATGGCGCCCAACAATATGGACATGAGCGCTTGGTGCGATTTCCACCAAAGGTATGGCCACCATACCAGGAATAACATGGTACTACGGGCTTGGTTAGCCGATAAGTACCTTAAAGGCCAACTCGGAAATCTCCCGCTGGACTTCTTCAGGTCAGAAGGCAAGCGTACAGAGCTAACCCAAAAGTCCAATGCCGGACCGAGCACTAGTGCAAATCCCGAGCAGAAGCAACCGGCCAGACCAAACAACGCTCCTCCCCCAAAAGAGGAAAGATCCTCATTGCAGAATAGCAGGCCGACCAAGAGTCAGAAGATGTAGAGGAGCCAATGGCCGAGGAAGCCATTGGGCGAATCTACACCATAGTTGGAGGATGTTAATTCTATGGGAACTTGATCAACTCCATCAAGGCCCATCAGAGGAGATTAAAGGCCGGACCCGTGGTTTTCCCACGGAAGGAACCCGACTACGAAATCTTCTTCATAGACAATGAGGCTTCCACCTTGGTCGGGCCTCACGATGACGTTCTAGTCATCACCCTTCTAGTCTCCGGCTACGCGACCGAAAGAATTTTAGTCGACAATGGTAGCTCGGTAGACGTCATCTTCCTGTCATGCTTACGCAAGATGGGAATTGATGACACGGAAATAAATAGAGGGAACATCCCTCTGACCGGTTTTAATGGAAAAACGGTCGACACTATAGGGACAGTCAGACTATCCATCGTTGCCTGTGGAATAGGCAAGATAAAAAACTTCTTGGTGCTAGATTGCCCCACGACTTACAACATAGTCCTCAGGAGACCATGTATTTATTTAATGAAGGTCGTGCCATCTACCTACCACCAAACCATCCGCTTCCTAAGAGAGGATGAAAAGATAGTGGAAGTAAAGGGCAACCAGAAACAAGCCCGAATCTGCTACATGACATCATTCCGGATGTCACACACGCCCCAAACGCGGGGACGACGGCAACGAAGGCCCGGACTTGAAAATGACGCACCAGGTCCATATCGACCCTCAGAATCCGGACCACAAAGTCAGAATCGGGGTCAAGTTGGACAACGACGTCAGGAAGAAGCTGATTAAATTCCTCACAAGGAACCATGACTGCTTCGCATGGTCCCACAAAGACATGCCGGGAATTGACCCGAGCATAACCGCCCATCGCCTCAATGTAGATCCAAGCTACAAGCCGGTGAAACAAAAGAGGAGAAAATTGGGACCTGACCAGGCCCAGGCGGTAAATGACGAGGTCAAAAAACTACTAAAAACTGGTTCCATACGTGAGGTGAAGTACCCAAGTTGGTTAGCCAATACAGTAGTAGTAGTTAAGAAAAAGAACAGGAAGGCGCGAGTCTGTATTGACTTCACCAACCTAAACAAAGCATGCCCCAAGGACAGCTTCCCCATGCCCCACATCGATCGGCTAGTGGAAGCAACCTGCGAGCACAAAATCTTGTCCTTCATTGACGCATTCTCGGGATATAATCAAATCTTGATGCACCTCGAGGACTAAGAGAAAACCGCGTTCGTCATTGAACGGGGAATTTACTGCTATAAGGTAATGTCATTCGGGCTCAAGAACGCGGGGGCGACATATCAACGATATGCTCGTAAATTCGACTTAGGCCGCAGACAACGTATCTCACTTAGAGGACTGCTTTGCGATACTTAGAAAGTATCAAATGAAGCCCAACCCCGCTAAATGCACCTTCGGAGTAACTTCCGGAAAATTTCTCCGTTACTTAGTAACTCAACAAGGAATAGAGGCCAACCCGGATCAAATCAAAGCCCTCGTGAACATGCCCTCTCTGAGGACTGTTCGAGAGACACAGAGGCTGACCGGAAGAATAGCGGCACTCAACCGGTTCATCTCCAGGTCTACAGACAAATGCCTTCCCTTCTACAAAATCTCGAGGGGCAACAAAAAATTTGAATGGACCAAAGAATGCGAAGAAGCATTTCAAGACCTCAAAAGGTAACTGTCTACTCCACCGGTCATGGTAGAACTGTTACTGCTTTACTTGGCGGCATCCCTCTCAACCGTTCGCGACGTAATTGTTCGAGAGGACAGAGGCGAACAAACACCGATATTCTACGTCAGCAAATCGCTGGAGGACGCAGAAACTAGGTATCCCGCTATGGAAAAACTAGCTTTGGCTATGATAACCTTAGCGAGAAAGCTCCGGCCGTACTTCAAGTCTCACACCATCGTGGTGATGAAGACTCGGCCTTTAAGGGTAATCTTCCATAGTCCAAATTAGTCGGGCCGACTGACGAAATGGGTTGTCGAATTAAGTGAATTCGACATCAAATACAAAATTCGAACGTGCGTTAAGTCACAAGTGTTAGCCGACTTCCTGATTGAACTCCCGATGGAAGACCCAACAAGGGAAAAGAGGAACAAGGAGTGGCGTCTCGAAGTGGACGGGGCATCAAACATGGGCGGATCTGGAATATGGATATGCTTGATTTCCCCAACCGGTGAGGTCTTGGAACAGTCTTTCAGGCTAAGATTCCACGCTACAAACAACGAAACGGAGTACGAGGCACTGATAGCCGGTCTAAACTGGCTAAGGCAGTCGGGGCCAGAATGGTTAGAGCACACTCTAACTCTAAACTGGTCGCCAGCCAAATCAGTGGCGAGTACACCACCCGGGACGATCGCATGGAGAAATATCTTGTAGTGGTCAAGGATCTGATCACCCAATTCGAACCGCGAAGCAAAAACTCTTCGGCCGACGCACTGGCCGGACTAGCTTGCACTTCGGACCCCGAGGCAAAAAGGATAATTCCAGTGGAAGTGATAGACGAACCAAGTGTAAGTTTACGCATCCACAATATCTAGACAGGTTTGGAGGATTGGAGAACTCCCATCCTGAAGTATATCTTGACAAGAGAAAAAACCCAGGATAAGCACAAGGCCCAAAAATTTCAAAGCGCTCGTTTCTGTCTAATAGACAGAAAACTGTATAAACAAAGTTACACTGGACCCTACCTAAGATGTTTAGGTAGAGACGGGGCTAACATCGTGCTGCAAGAAATACATAGCGAAGAATGTGGAAATCATTCCGGTGGGAGATCACTCTCCAACAAAGCAAAGCGGCAAGGCTTCTTCTGGCCAACTATGCTGACCGACGCAGAAGCCTACTCCAGACGGTACGACAAATGCCAGCGTCATTCGCCGGCCATGAAGTGCCCGACAAAAAATTTATCTTCAGTTTCGGTCCCGTACCCATTTATGAAATTTTCCATGGATATTGTAGGACATTTTCCCTTGGCACCAACCGGGAAAAGATTCTTACTAGTCGTAACGGATTATTTCTCAAAATGGGTAGAGGCTGAATCATACGCCAACATCAAAGACTCGGATGTAGAGCACTATGTGTGGAAAAACATCATGTCGCTTTCGATTGCCCAAAGAAATCATTGCCGATAACGGACCCCAATTCATATCGAACAGATTCCAGAACTTCTGTTATAACAGGAAGATTTCCTTGAACACATCCACCCCGAGATATCCCCAAGGGAACGGTCAAGCAGAAGTCTCGAACCGGACTATTGTGGATGGTATAAAAAAAGGCTTGATACCAAAAAAGGGCGATGGGAGATTGTTGGACATGTGTGTCCTTAAACAAGATGTTTATCCATTTGTAAAAGATTATGACAAGTCGTTGAATAAAGATGGTACTTATTATGTTAATCTTATTATAGTTTCTGTAGAGTAAAATAGAATGTTTGATTCCTTAGTTCATAAAGGATGCAATTATGTTATTATTATCACAAAGGAGTCATGTGGGGAAGAATTAATAAACATAATAAATGAACTTAAAATGTCCGTGACCTGATTAACTGGGTGGGAGCTCATTAATCGGTAAGGTCATTAATGTGACTGAAGTGATAATCCTATTCTGGATTTTGTGTGTGTCAACACTCACTAGAAGTGCATTAAGTATGAAGTGTCTTCATACTGGACTGGACCTGACTTAAACTCGAGAAAGTTGTCATATAAGACCGTCACTAACAACTTGTAGTTGAGTCGCAAAATGATGATCAAATGGATATTAGTTCTAAGTCCTGAGTGGTCATGAGTCCAAACTGTTGGCTTGATTGTTCTTTGATTTAACCGTTAAAGAACACAAGATATTACTGCTGTTCCCAACACTATTATTTTGGGAACATGATAGTCAGTAGTAAGGATTGCTTGATCATAGACATGGGCATCACACAGCTCTCTTCAGAGTCATGATGATTCCCTTGATTGTCAGTGGTGAGAAGTGAGAGTTACCCGTGCGCAACTTATGAATCGAAACCATAAGTGGGTTACTCATAATATTACTGGCTGAGTCAAGGATGAAAATGCATTGAGGGGCATTACGGTATAAACTGCCTGCTCATGTGTGGGTCATCAAGTGAAAGGACAATAATCGGTATTTGATTGAATCTAATGGACACCCTGCTGTATATAAGGGAATAATATATACCGTATAACTAAAGAGTGCAGCCTCGGGTCTATAGTGGAATCACTTCGAGGTTTGACGAACACCAAGCAGTTCGTTGGAGCTTAAGTGATACGGGTCCATGGTCCCCAGGATAGCTCCGTAACGGATGATACGTACGTGATTAAAATACATTCTGGTAAATGTTTAATCATTTGGCTCGACTTATAAAACTGACAAGTCTGTGTTAGACGTCAGATAGTTTTATCGATAGCGTGGCAAAAGTATCATATTTTGGTACACAAAAGTAACTGGTAAAAAGAAAGTTAGAATTCAGATTTTTGAACAGCACCATGTTGTTCTAAATTAAATTCTAAGCAACTTTGCTTTTTGGACCAAGTCATTCTGACTTACGGTTTGTGATTTATGGATTTTCTAAGTTTATGACTCGGTTCGATAAACTATGAAATTAAATCACTTGTCACGAATTTAAATGATGGTGTCTCACCATGACATTTAATGTGTGATAAAGAGATCAGGGTTTATTAATATAATTTGATTATTTGGATTTAATTATTAATATCTTATTAATAATTAATTAATAATTAAGGGATTTATATTAATAAATAAATAATATATATTCATGTATTATTTAATGTGTATTTCGAATTAGGGTTTGAGTATAAAAAACCCTAGATAAATTCGAATAACCAATCTTGAAAGATTTTATTTTTGCGGCATAAATACCTGAAGTCTGGTATAATGGCAAAAACCCTAAAATCAATTTAATCCATTGGATCGGTTGTGATTTAGTATCAACCGTTGGATTGAGATAATTGATTCAAACCCTAATGTAATTCGAAATTGAAACTTGGTGATCAAGTTTAGGTATTTTGAATTAGCTTAATTAATTATGTCCGTTGGATCGGTTTTGAGATCTTATCTTTAAACCGTCGGATTAGAAATTAATTAACATTATATATGTGATATTAAAATTCGAATAAATGAGATAAAAGTTTGAATTAGGGTTTTGTAAAACCCTAGCGTATTTGACTTTATCCCTAATTGATTTGATCCATTGGATTGGTTTAAGATTTAATTTTAACCATTGGATCTAGATAATCATTAACAAATTCGAATTTGAATATATATATATAATATAATTCGAAAAATATATGATATGATCTTATCTTATATTATTCAATTAATTAAATCCCTGATTAATTATATTCATTGGATCTAGATGAGATTGAATCTGGATCATTGGATTGAAATAATTATTTATATTTAATTAAAAGAATTCGAATAAAGGGAGGGAAAATCTTTAAATCGGTTACAGCTTGAGCCTATAAAAGGGAAGCTCATTCTACACATTCCACACACCTCTCCCCAGAGCAAAAACTCGAGCTCTCCCTCTCTCTCTAGGGTCTGCGAGTTTTCTGCTTCTGATCTCTCTTCTGGTTCGGCTTAGGAGATATTTTTCTCCGGTAGCTTTAAAAGAACCTTCAGTTAAATTTTGCGACGGAGTCCTGCCAGCGAAGCCCACGCTTCGGTAGCGAGGAATCCAGGAGTATATCCCGGAAGATCACGGGAGTTTCCCTCAGCATCGGCGGAGCCCTGCCTAAGTCAGAACGCGCAGCCGGAATCGTCAACTGAGGTACGGCCTTATGCATTGGGTAAATAAATGCGACCATTTACTGCTTTCTATTTATTTCCTATTCGACTAGATTATTAATAATGAATATGAAAATATTAAATTCAAAATATTTATCAGATCTCGGTTTTGATTGTTACCCGATATCCGTGTTGTCGGTCCGATAACAAGATTTCCGCTTTAAAATGAATTTTTAAATTTTATCGGGACGGCCCGGAAGCTATTATCGTGGTAAGGAAGTCGGCTTGATACCACCGATTTTCCAACAAACTGGTCCTCAGAAAGGTCTTCCAGAACACGACCGAGCTCTACGCCGGTAAATTGGGGGCTAATGTGGAAGGACCATATATTGTTACCAAAGTAGTAAAGCCCAGTGTATATAGACTAGCTACCCCGGACGGATCAAGAATCCTCCGTAGCTGGAACGCTACGCACCTCAAAAAATAGTACACATAAAATTCAGAGACTAACTTCCCATGAACTACGTCAAGGCTTGATCCCCAAAGAATGGGGTACGTAGGCAGTTCAACCAAAAAGAGAAAACGGTGGAACACACCCTCAATACACCTCAACCTCAAACAGAGATTTGAAACCAAAAGTCAGCTCTCGAATTCAACAAAATACGAGGATACTACCCGAGTAGCCGCCCGACTACAAGTAAGTAATCTCACCCTATACTAAAATTTTCAAGCAGAAAAGCAAACATAAGCATCACAATTATGTAACTATCCTCAAATTATTCATCCTTTTCGTAAGATTTAATTCTCTTTTCAAAATTCTAGCATACATGCTCGGGTACCATACCCTTCATTCGCAAGTAAAATACTTGTTCGAGTACCATATGTTGGAAATTGGATATAGCTCTGATACAAATTGTTGGAAATCGCATCTAGTTCCGATACCATTTATTGGAAATCGGATATGCTAATATGCCAATTTACCTTGAAAAATAACGAAATAGTTTCTATTGCAAATTCATTAAAAATACTTTTAACGACACGTCCAAATTACCTCGAATATTCCGCTCTCATCAGTCTGTCCGGGTAACTTCAAAAATAATTTTAAGTCGGAAAAGTTACACCGTAGCAACGTACTGACATCGAGTAATTTGGATAAAGCGACCAGATAAATAATTGGTAATTTAATTATCACAATTAATTTCATAACAACATTATTAAATCTAATGTCTATGGAAAATAAATAAATACAATAAAAGAAATTTTGCATTTATTGACCCAATGCATAAGGCCGTACCTCATTAACGACTTCCGGCTGCGCGTTCTGACTTTGGCAGGGCTCCGCCGATGCTGAGGGAAACTCCCGTGATCTTCCGGGATATTCTCCAGGATTCCTCATACCGAAGCGTGGGCTTCAAAGGCAGGACTCTGTCGCAAAATTTAACTGATGGTTCTTTTGAAGCTACTGGAGAAAAGATCTCACAAAGCCGAATCGGGGGGAGAGAGAAGAGTCAATTTTTGCATACCCTAATAAGGGACCACAAAATTTTGAGCTCTGAAGGTGTGTAGAAAAGTGTGAAATGAGGCTCCCTATTTATAGAGTTCAATTCCAACCACTTGAGAGAAATTCCCTCCATCCAGATCATCTGATTGGTCGAAAACCAATGGCTCAGATTAATCCTAGGGTTTATTTCGAATTTAAATGATAAAATAAATCTAATCCAACAGTCCAGATTAAATCTAGATTAATTCAATGGATTAGATTGACTGAGAGATTTTCTCAACCACCAAACTTGGTCACCAAGTTTATAATATTTATTAATTTCGAAATACCCTTCTAAATAAATAAAATATTAATTTTCAATCCAACGGTTAAGATTAAATCTTAGACCGGTCCAATGGATTAATTTAATTAGGGAAGATTCAAATACCAAGACTTGGTAAACAAGTCTAAATTTGAATTCCCTATTTTATTTAAGAAATTAATTCCTAATCCAACGGTGAAGATTAAATCTAGACCGATCTAATGGATTAAATTAATTTCAGAGTTTTATCTCAAGTATCTAAACAATAGGTACTTATGGTGCAAATATGTAATAATTGCATATAACCAATTCTCGTGAATCTGGTATTGTGCGACACGCACCCCTATGCAGCAGGTTTGACTTTTCTCCTTTATATATATATTATTAATGTATATACACGAATCTGATTGTTGTGAACAATCTTCATGTATTTTCGGTCACGCTCAAACTTGCGCGCACCTTTTTCTCAAATATATATTAATGTATAATATAGGTTTATTAATTATTAATTAATTATTAATAATTCGGAATAAATCTTATTAATAGTTAAATTCAAATAATTAAATTATATTATAATTTATTCTCTCTCATATCACACATTAAAATGTCATGGTGCCACACCATCATTTAAATTCGTGACATGTGATTTAATTTCATAATTTGTCGTACCGAACACAAATTTAGAAAATTCATAAATCACAAACCGTAAGTCGGAATAACTTGGTTCAAAAGGCAAAGTTTCTTAGAATTTAATTTACAACAACACGGTACTGATAGAAAATCTAAATTCTAACTTTATTTTTATCAGTTAATTCCGTGTACCAAAATATGGTACTTTTGCCACGCTGACGATAAAACTATTTGACGTCTACCTCCTTTACGGCAGACGCGTCCTGCTGGGATTTCTCCAGCGCCTCTAGGGCATAGTTGTGCTCGATCTTCACCAGCACGAGCTCATCGCTTAGCAACCTGAGGTCTCTCTCTGCCCGGCCCTACTTGGCATCGAAAGCAGTGAGCATCCCGATGACCTTGTTCTCATTCGCCTGGGACTCGTAGACTAAGGCGGAGGCATTGGAAAGCTTCTCCCAGAGATCCACCTCGGTGATCTCCAGAGCCTTGATACTGCTCTCTCGAGCTGCGATCAAGCGCTTCAGCTCGAGGATCTCCTTGTTCCTCGAGGCCAACTCCCCGGAGCTTTCTTCGAGCTCAGAATTCACCAAACTGACGGTCAAACTGAACGAACGAACCAAATATTGGAGGATATGCTTCGAGCTTGTGTTCTTGATTTCAAGGGTTCGTGGTGCAAGTATTTACCATTGATCGAATTTTCGTACAATAACAGTTATCAATCAACGATCAAGATGGCTCCCTATGAAGTGTTGTACGGGAGAAAATGCCAATCTCCGGTCCACTAGTACGAAACTGGCGAAAGAAAGATTATCAGCTCAGATTTCATCGAAGATGCAACGAAGGCAATTAAATTGATTCGTCAATGTATGGAGGCTGCCCAATCTCGACAAAAGAGCATTGCCAATTTGCGAAGAAGACCCCTTGAGTTTAGCGTGGGTGATGCTGTTTTCATCAAAGTTACGCCGATGAAGGGAGTAATGCGTTTTGGTAAAAAGGGAAAGTTAAGCCCAAGGTATGTCGGGCCGTATAAAAATTTGGAACGCGTCGGAAAGGTTTCCTATAGGCTTGCTTTATCACAAGACTTGGTTGTTGTTCACAATGTCTTTCACATTTCGATGCTAAGGAAATACATATCTGACCCATCGCACATCTTAGAGCCTGAGCCTATCCAGCTAAGTGAAGATTTATCATACGAAGAGCGACCAATAGAGATTCTTGATCGCAAAGAGAAAGCATTGCGTAACAAGACTATCGCTCTCGTCAAGGTTCTTTGGAGCAATCACTCACATTCCGAAGCAACATGGGAAAAAAATGATGAAATGCGATCCACGTATCCCCGTTTGTTTTAGATTTTTGAGGACGAAAATTTTATAAGAAGTGGAGGATTTGTAATACCCACAATCATTAGACAAGAAATTGTGACGTTTACTTGTACGATGCGGCATCGACTCGTTTTCTTTCTGCATTAACGTCACATGTGCATTAATATATAAGAATATATATTATATGATATCTTTTAGTACCCTTATTTATATATATATATATATATATATGAATAAATAAATAAAAAAAGAGAGAGAGAGAAAGACTAACCTAGCTCATGATGTAGCTTCTCCTCATGATGACCTATAGAGGGCATGTTACAAAATTCTCCATACACATGTGTATAAGAAAGGGTCAAGTGCCCCGTTCATAAGTTTATTATGTCACCTTTGCCCATTCCATTTTTTCTACGAGCTTGTATATGCGCCCAACATCTCTTCTCAAGAAACACTTTATATAATCCCTCTCTTCTAAACTATCTCACTCTCACTCATATATATACTTGAGTTCTCAAAAAAAAAATATTTGTACAACACCCAAAAGACCTACGTCCCCATGTGTGTCCAAGTACCAAGCCCGAACTCATACAAGTAGCCACAGCATGTTCCAAAAGTGCAGTGGTGAGTTCTAAAGTCCGTTGGAAAGCTTTCCGTAACATTTCGGCGAATTCCCGAAACATACCGGCAAGTTCAGATATCCATCGGTGAGTTCCCGGAGCGCGGCGACGAAACCAAAAACTGTGTCGACGAGTTTTGGAGTGCGTCAGCAAGTTCTAGGACCGAAACTTAACTATCTCGACGGGATTCGAAGCCCGCCGACGACGCCCTGAAGCACCGCCGACAAAGACCCAAGCTTCGCGGTGACTTTCGAAACGCGCCGACGAGAGCCGAGGTGCCGCCAACGAGAACCGAAATCACCATCGAGTCGTCTTCCTGAAGCCCGACGGCTGAGTGGTGAGCTAATCCCGACTTAAGCTTTCGTACGTGTGATTAGGATTCTAACGGCAAGAGTAATATAGTACGTGCTATGATGCATGGGCATGCAAAGAGAGATAATGTTTATAAATATATAGGTGTTCATGAGCATACAGAGTCACGAATATATGGTTTGGTTTATGCATATTATGATCATCGTACGAATATTATAGTTAAGGTCATGCATGAACGACTTATTATAATTTTGTGGATATATATATATATATATATATATATATGATTTTTGCAAAACTCTTATGAAAGAAGATAGGTTATTAATATTGAAGGCTTGTGTACTAACATAAAGAAAACTAGTACTTTTTCTCGCTTTCTATAATATTCACGTTACTCACTAAATACTATTTGAATTTTCTTATTTATAATCCGTAGGCAATAGTTGGCTTTTATTTAAATATATATAATGGTAATTATTTTTGGTCTTATGTGGTTAGAGAATATTTTTCAAAACTATATAAAAGATTCCTATATTTTTCCAACGTGTATATATATATATATACTATGTATAAGATGTATATATAAGAAAATGAAGAGAACTAAGTTTTAAGATATATTTATATTTATATATATATATGTATTTTTCTTATCTAATATTACGTATATATGCATGTCACTCTTAATCAGGTAAAGTAAAACCATTTAATTTATATGATATATATATATATATATATTATATGTCGGTATAGGGTATTATTATATTCATGTATATGCATTTCCCTTATCAAGTTCAAGTCATTGCATCATAAAGTTGCATTTTGAGTTTGGGAAGAAATACACTACGTGTGGAGCATAGAGTTAGTATACGAGTAGATAATGAAATGAGGAACTTATGTTATAGAATATGGAGACTGATATTCGAAGCTAAATATCAGGAAACTCATGCTCCGCAGACAATAACTTGCATAGGAAATATTTCGTAAGGGCTAAGGTACGTACAAGTACTCACCTACATCACAACAATAATATTGTGTGCATGAATATTTTCAGTATACTTGATGAAGCATGTAGATCGTGCTTATATGATACGAAAGACACGTATTTTTACGATAAAAATGATATATATAAGTAAATATATTATTTTTACAAGAAAAGTTTTTAAGGCGTCGTACCGGTGACGAGTCTCCTTATGTTATGATTATGTTAAGATACCACGGCTTGATTTGGTTTGGGTCGCTCCCCCAATCTCCCGTTGGTTTTGCGCGCAGGTACGTACGCAGGGCCCAAATTATGTTAAGAATATGTTTATGAAGTATTATGATATGATATAAGATGATATGATATATCTTTATATACAACTTAATATGATGTTGTATTAAACATCATGATATATGAATATATATAATTCTAAACCATGTTTGCATTGTGAGTTATATAAGATTGTACATACTGGGCGTTAGCTCATTATAGTTGTGATGTAGATCCAGGAAAGAAACCACTTGGAAGTTAGGAGCAGATGAAGCGGAACCAGCATCGTGGCATATACAGTGCATAGTGGTGGAACCGATCCTTGAGATTTCATTTTCGCAAATTTATCATTTTCGTACTTTATTTTCGAAACTTATTTTCAAACCTCTGTAGAGGATTATCACTATGAACCTAAGTATTGTATTAACGACATTTTATCGGTTGGCTTTAAGTTGTTCGCTATGTGTTATATATCGATATGAAATTTCGTCTTAAGCATATTATAAGATGTTTCTTATATAAAAAAAAATGACAATTTTTAGAAACTTTATTTTCAATAAACAAAAGATTTTGACAAGTTTAAGTATAAGAAGTAACGGCCGAAAAGGCGGGTCGTTACAGGGGCAAAACCACAGGCTCCGGAGTCCCCACCGCTGGCAGAGGGGGCTCTTCGTCGGAGATCTCGACGAATTTCCTTTCTGCAACGGCTCGAGCAACCTCTTACTCAGCCGCGGAGAGAGTGGTCCCCAAGACCTTCGCAGCAACCTCCGAGCTAGGAGCTGCTCCTTTCCCTTCCACGGGCAGAATGGGAGTTGACCTCCGGGTATCTCCCTCTTTGTGAACTTCCTTGGCCGGATCAAATGCCCTCTTTTTTCCCTTGGTCGCTTCAACCCGACTAGAGGTCTATTTGGAGACTTGAACTTCCTTGCCTTTCTCCTTGGCCTTCTCCTTCTCAGCAGCTTTAGCACCTGCTCGTTGAGCCCTAACTTCTCGATAGTTTAGCTCCATCGAATCTACCCACAAACAAACTTTCAGCAATTTCCCGACCATGAACCAAAATACAAAATCTTACTCAAATACGTACCTTCCTCGTCGCTGCTCGAAAGTAACAAACCGGCGTAGTAGGGAACGTAGGTACTATTCGGGCCGGGCTTCAACAACCCAGCGACAAAAAAACTCTCCTCGGAAAGCTCCTTCCACTCTATCCCTCCTCCCGGAAAGAGAACTTCGTTCTTAGCTTTCCACCCGGCTCCGAGAGGAATCGACCTCACCTTTTTACCCTTACGATCTGAAAACACACCAAAAAAAATACGATCAGAAAAAAATACCCGAACAGAAAAGAAATCTGAACAAAATGAAACAAGAAAAGTTACCAATCTCGTGCGCCCATTTGTTAACATATACAGTCCATGTGTCAAAAGACTCCATACATGGCTTAAAAAAGAAATACATATCCTGCCAATTATCATCCTTGTTCGGGATCCCCCGAATAAAATCACCCTTGTGGACCTTGACCGAGATATAAAACCTACCCGCAGCCTTAGATTTTTTCTTGGTCGTAAATACCTGAAGAATATCGAGCAGAGGAAACTCAATATTCTTCTCCTTACACCTAACTAGGTAGGCAATCGAAATCCTATATGAATTCGGGGTCAATTGAGCCATAGTGATATCCATTTGGTTGACATACCTAAGAATAGCCTTAGGAATTGGAAACCTTAGCCCGCAGTCTAGGAAATACCTTTCGTAAATGCAAACCCAATAATCCCTGATCGAATCCGCAAAATCACTAGAATCTGGTACACGAAGAGGAATAGACTCCGGGATACATAGTCCGACCTGAGCCTAGGAATATCACCCCCCCCCCCCCCCCTCAATCGGGACCTAGGAGATTCAGTCTGGATAAACTCCGAGACCAAAATCGGAGCCTTAGACTTACCCCTCTTAACCTTACTACTGTCAGCCATGTGTACGAACCCAAAAGGCCTGAACGCACAAGACCTAGATAATCAAACCCTCGAACCCAGATATTCAACCAGAAACCCTAACTTGGAACCCAGAAAACAACACAAACCAAAGCCTGAAAATTACCTACTCTTGCTCAAAAAAGGCAACGTAACCTAGAACAAATATCAAAGCGAGAAAAGGAACTTGGAAAACCTAAGTCGAAAAAAGCTCGAAGATATTGTAGAGGCTCAACAATGGCGAAAGCAAAGAAGCTCTGAATTTTTCTCCCGAGTGCAAAAATGAAGAAGAAAGAGAAATCATTTCTTAAATAGAGAAGACAAGGAGCAGTTACTTGAATGCAAAGAAACGTCCCAAGCAGATTAAAAGTGTGACTGATTGGACTTCCACTAACAGCAATCGAGTGTATTTATACTCAAGAATCGCCCCTCATCGCAAGGCTAGGGTTCCCTCGAGTCTCGTGCCTAATCTCATCCAACGATTGACATTGAGCACCTGGTCGGAACACGTCAGCAAAGGTCAAGCTAACCAAATCAGCAGAAGTCGAAGAGGTTTAAACCTTCTTCGAAACTCGGGCAGAGCGACACGTGTCGCAACTGTTCCCTCCAAAAGATTCAAAATCATTTGAATTTTGAGATATTCTCAGTTCGGCCCCGGAAGAATGCAGTATTATCATAAAAACAGTTCTGATGTCCTCCAATTAATTCAATTTTGCGGCAAAAGTCATGAAAGTTTCGGCTTTCAAAAATTTAATTAATTTTCATCACGAATTTTTACATGATTATATCAAATTTGATACTAAAACAATACTTCATATTTTTTATAGTACGGGGCTATATGTTATGTGCAAATTCGTTCCTCAATCGGAATTATGAGGTCATTAATTAAATTTATAGTTTAAAATCATTATGGCCTAAGTTGTGAGTATAATTGAATATTCATAAATAATTGGGCTTATGAAATACAAAGCCCAGAAGCCCACTATGCACTTAATCGTGTTCGGGTCCAAGTAAAGCTAAAAGCCCAGAAGGCAAAATGTTCACCCGAGCAGAATACACTCAAAAGAAGTCCAGACAGAGTTTTTCAAAGAATAATTCCGAGCAGAACTCAAAGTCCCACTTCGAAACAACACTTGGTTAAATCCAACACCCAAGGCTCTGTTGGGAATCACGTCTCCGATTCCGTGTAAATTATCACGAGATATATCTCCGAACCGTCCGGGTAACATTTAAAAAAAATTTAAAGCGGAAAACTTGTTATCCGTACAACGGTCCGAATATCGGATAATGTCCATATCCCAAGATCTGATAAGTATTATGCAATTTAATATTCATAAATCATTATTAATAAACTAGTCATAATAGTAAATAAATAGAAAGCAGTAAATTGTTGCATTTATTAACCCAATGCATAAGGCCGTACCTCTTATGACGACTTCCGGCTGCGCGTTCTGAATCAGGCAGGCCTCCGCCGGTGCTGAGGGAAACTCCCGTGATCTTCCGGGATATTCTCCTAGAATCCTCGTACCGAAGCGTGGGCTTCGCCGGCAGGACTCCGTCGCAAAATTTTAACTGATGGTTCTTTTTAAGCTTCCGGAGAAATAGTCTCATAAGCCGAACCAGAAAAAAAAAGAGATCAGAGAGAAAATTCGCAGACCCTGAGGAAGAGGGAGAGTTCGAATTTTTCTCTGGGGAATGGTGTGAAAAATGTGTCGAATGAGCCTCCTATTTATAGGCTCAAACCGTAACCGAATTGGAGAATTTCCTTCCCTAATTTTTCGAATTCTATTAATTAAATATAATTAATTATCTTAATCCAATGGTCCAGATTTAATCTCATTTAAATCCAATGGATATAATTAATTATGGATTTAATTAAATAAGAAGATTTGGATAAATCAAAAATCCAATCTTATCTTCTTATCTTTATAAAATTCGAATTATCATTATCTAGATCCAATGGTTGAGATAAATCTTCAAACCGATCTAATGAATCAAATTAGTTTAGGATAAAATCAAATATAAAAAGATTTATTAAAAACAATTTTGAATTTATCCATAAACTATAATTCGAATATATATATAAGTATATATAATTAATTAATTTTCAATCCGACGGCAAAGATTAAATCTTAGACCGATCTAACGGATATAATTAATTAACCAAATTCGAAAAATGAAACTTGGTCACCAAGTTATTAATTTCAAATTCATCAATATCCTAATCCAACGGTTGATATTAAATCATAACCGATCCAATGGATAATATTGATTTTAGGAATTTGCTAAAATACCAAAACATTTGGTACTTATGCCGCAAATATGGAAATACCAAATCATACCATTCGAATTTAGCTAGGGTTTCATATATCAAACCCTAATTCGAATTTACACATATGAATATATATAAATATATATTTTTATTTATTAATATAAATCTATTAATTATTAAATAATTATTAATAAGATATTAACAAATCCAAATAATTAAATTATATTAATATTTCCTGATCTCAATATCACACATTAAAATTTCATGGTGCCACACCATCATTTAAATTCGTGACATGTGATTTAATTTCAAAGTTTATCGAACCAATCATAAACTTAGAAAATCCATAAATCACTAACCGTAAGTCGAAATGACTTGGTTCAAAAAGCAAACTTGCTTTGAATTTAATTTCCAACAACATGGTGCTGATATAAAATCTAAATTCTAACTTTCTTTTATCAGTTAATTTTGTGTACCAAAATATGGTACTTTAGCCACGCTAACGATAAAACTATCTGATGTCTGCCACATACTTTTTCAGTTTTATAAGTCAAGCCAAATGATTAAACATTATCCAGAATGTATTTTAATCACGTATGTATCATCCGTTACGGAGTTATCCTGGGGACCATGGACCCGTATCACTTAAGCCCCAACGAACTGCTAGTTGTTCGTCAAACCTCGAAGTGATTCCACTATAGACCCGAGGCTGCACTGTTTAGTGATACGGTATATATTATTCCCTTTATAACAGCAGTGTGTCCATTGATACAATCAAATTCGGGTTGCTGATCTTTCACTTGATGATCCACACATGAGCATGCGGTTTCTACCGTTATGCCTCTCATTGCATTTTCATCCTTGACTCAGTCAGTAATATTATGAGCAACCCACTTATGGTTTTGATTCATAAGTTGCACACGGGTACCTCTCACTTCTCACCACCGACAATCAAGGGAATCATCATCACTCTGAAGAGAGCTGTGTGATGCCCATGTCTATGACCAAGCTACCCTTACTACTGACTATCATGTTCCCAAAATAATAGTGTTGGGAATAGCGGTAATATTTCGTGTTCTTTAACGGTTAAATCAAAGAACAATCAAGCCAGCAGCTTGGACTCAAGATCACTCAGGACTTAGATCAAATAGTCATTGCATCATCTACTAGTGACTCAACTACAAGTTATCAGTGACGGTCATATATGATAACTTCCGGAGTTTAAGTCAGGTCCAGTCCAGTATGAAGACACTTCATACTTAATGCACTTCTAGTGAGTGTGACACACACAAAATCCAGAATAGGATTATCACTTAGTCACATTAATGACCTTCTACAATTAATGGGCTCCCACCCAGTTGATCAGGTCACGGACATTTTAAGTTCATTTACTATGATTATTAAATCTTCCTCATATTGACTCTGTTGTGATAATAATAACGTAATTGCATCCTTCGTGAACTAAGGAATCAAACATTCTATCTTACTCTACCAGAAACTATAATAAGATTATCATAATAAGCATCATCTTTATTCAACGACTTGTCATAATCTTTTACAAATGGATAAAATATCTTGTTTAAGGATACATTTGTCCAACAGGCTCCTCCCAGACTAATTGTCTCAAAGGGACCCGAGCAGAAGCAGAATAAAGCGCCCAAGCAGAAGAAAGCCAAATATCCGAGCACGAGCAGACCAAGTCAACCACCTAAATTCAAACTCCCAAAGCCTGACTAGAAAAATTGCCACAATTCGAATTCAAACCCCATGACGACAAGTCAAAGTCCACCACTACGCCAATCTCGCAGGACGTCGCCCACGTGTCAGCTCGGCAGCAAGTCAAGCGCCGAACTCGGAGCCACCACCAACGTACACTTTCAACGGGTAGAAACCAGACGCCTATAAAAGCAGTAAAGCAGCCCATTGACACGCACGCAAGCATCCACCATTGGGAGAAAAGAGTCTGTGAGAATTCGTGTCTTCAGAGTGTTTTTCTTTCATTTTCGATGTATCAGGAATTGGCTTGTGGTTCCGATTGATCATCTCTTCTAAATAAAATAAACATACATAGGACATAGTCAACTACCGCATTGGGACGAACCTCTCTAAAAAACTCTGGTGTTTTTTGTTTGTTTTCTTCGCCCTTTATATTCGTGTGTCATCGTCGAAAGTATTGACGACGCGGAGTTCAGGATCCACATAAACCTTAAAATCTTCAAATCGAAATCCCATTCACAACTCACTTAACCGTTGGCGTGCGAAACCACGTCAACACGTATCTGAGAGCTTTGCCCGTTATTTTTTATATTCTTTGTCATTTTGAAAACGCAAAAAGTAATGCTTTATTACCGATGTACTAACCCCGATGATTGCAAAGTTCGAGTATTATTGGGGTTCTGAAAAGCTCCCATTTTTATATTACGCCGATATAATCGTGGAACCGACACTTAGGCTGTGTTTGTTTGGACTTATTGGGCCACTTAATCTTAACCAATCAGATTTATACCCATTAAGTCTATTTGTTTTTTTTTTAATTAAGATCTTAATACATCTTATTATCACTTATTCGGTCAGATGTCACCATTCCACATAATACCTCTTGATCCAACTATAATATTTTTTCTCGGTCTCTTTATCTCTTCTTTATCCCAGCAAACACTCCCATCGTCACTTTTCTTCATCGACAAAGCTCATCTGAGCGGCGGCGCTCCTCCGACGGACGACGCTCTTCTGACCAACATGTGCTCTCTTTCTTGTGGCTGGGTTTGGTCGTTTGGGGGTTTTAGGGTTTGGCGATTTGGGAAAGATTCTGCCATGGATGTTTGGGCAGTTCTGTGACGACCTTCGGGGCTTGTTTAAATTGAACCTAGAAATCTAGAAAACCCATTACAAAGAACATATATACTATAATAGGAAAACCCAGAAGGGCAGAAAAAAAAAGATGAATTTCATAAATTGAAGAGGTCAATAATTAGGTTGAATAGTTTGACTATGATATTAAAGTTAAAGCACTGAATTATGCTTGATGAAGAATGATGCAGCTAGACTGCATATGTGCTCGTGATTAAGCAATTCAATGACTTGTGTTTTTTTAGTTAGATTGTACTATGGGTCTGTTATTAAGCGATTCAAAAGCTGGTTTGATTAGGATTCTATGTTATTTGTTTTTACACTATTTAATTTTGTTGTAGTGAATGGAGTAATCTAGTGAAAATCAAAGAGCGGTTTGGAAGAAACTCGAAATAGAAAAAACGTTTTTAGAGACGTGTATTCAAGAAGTATCTTTGAATGGTAGACTTGGAAGTAGTTTTAAGCCAACTTCGTGGACCAAAGTCAAAAAAGCTTTAGAGAGTACCCGTGGTTTAACGGCATTGCAAAACCAAATGAAGAATCACTATGATTATTTGAGGGACAAATATCAAGGTTGGTTGCCGATATCTAGGAAAACGGGAAATGTCTATGATCCTACAACTAACACTATTCATATGTCAAATGCCGAGTGAGATGAATACATAAAGGTACGTCTATCTATTTAAAAAATTATTATAACTTTATATATTTAATTTTAAACTATATATTGAAATGACATATGTATTGATTTTTTGATATTAGGCTCATCCGAAAGCTAAACCATTAAAAAGCTCTCCTTTACCATTTTTGGAACTTTGTACAACATTGTTTGATGGTACCACGGCAACCGGAGTTTATGGTTGGAGCCCTAGTTGTACAACTCGTAGACCTCGTATGGCGATTTCATCCCGGTTATTGAGCTAGATGCTTCTTTCGAGGAAAATGGTGAATATGTTGATGTTTTCCCTTCTCAACACCCTACTCCTTTGTAGGAACCAAAAAGAGAATGTCACTCATTTAGAAGGACCAAAAAGAAAGAAGGTAATTACAAGATACCGAAGAAAAAATCTTTAACATGCTCGAGCCGTTGGTTCAAAATCAACCCACAATTGGCCCTACCATAGAGGCATGCATGGCAAAATTGGACGAATTTGGATGGGAAGAGCCTTTATATTCTACCGCCTTTGGTGTACTTTGTGAAGGAGAGAGTTATAGAAAAAGCATGGATGATTATGAAAGACGTGAAGGCTATGGAAAATTGGGTTAAAGCTGTTGGGAAAAAGTTTGGAATTTTCTAATTTAGTATTTCTATGTACCTTTTTTTGTGTCATGAACATGTATATCGTGTCATGAAAAAGATATTTGTAGTTTTTGTCATGAACATGTATATTATGTCATGAAGTAGATAATTATTGACTTGAACAAAATCTTGGCTATAATTGTTGGTATAAAATATATTTTGGGTTATGAAAATTGTTATGCATTTTATGTTCAAGCTGATAAATGTTCACAATTAAAATATATTATGCTTGAATGGATAAATTTTATGATTATTATACATTAATTTTATAATAAATATGTAATTAAATAATTATTTTAAGTAAAAACTGTATTAAGATGTTCAAAAAAACAAACAGACTTAATTTTTAGTCATTCAGATTAAGAGGTAACATCTTAATATTAAGATCTGCAATAAGATTCAGACGTCTTAATCTTAAAAAAAAAAAAAAAACACAACCTTAATCTTTCCAAAGTGTATGATGTCTTATATGAGATGGAATCTATGACGGGGGAGCCCTATATGACACACAATTACTTCGATGCGCATCAGAAGATGAAGTCCCTTTACCGAGAGTACGAGCAATAATTTACCGACTTGGAAGATCAGATGGAGGAAACGAATCCTCAACAACAAACTCAGGTGATTTTTTTTAACTCTATTTCTTAAGATTAATCAAAATTTTAATTTCTTAACATTACTTTAAATGTTAATATTTTTTTGTTTAATATAGGGCAGACGCGGGGTCGGTGGTTCACCATACATGTACAATCGCCGGTTATTATACAACCTTACGGCTATTGGGCGCGGTGGCGGCGGTAATACGACATCGACTTCTTCACCGGTTCACAAGGAAGCGAACATTCAGGATATCGTGTTCTTGGTCGATGTCAACGGCGCAACACCGTCGACAAGTACGCCCGGTTCTTCAACCTTCCTCTGACACCGTGCCCTAGAGAAGGCCTCAACATCCTTCCACGGTAGCACACAAATCAATATGAGTATCCGATTTTATCCTTGTTGGCTCGTGACATTCTCACAATCCCGGTCTCAAACGGTATCATCGGAGGCGGCATTCTCAATGGTCGGAAAGATGTTAGAGCCTCACCGAAGGTCAACGAAGTCAATGATGGTCGAGATACTTATGCTTTCGAGAGATTAGATTATGACTAACAAGCGACAACAAGAAAATACAACTGAAAAATGACCGAGAATTGGCAAATTACTTTTTGCATATTCAAATGTAATTCGTTTTTAATTGTTCGTTTTCTCATTGTACTTTGAAACTTCCTTTGCCTTTCGACCTTTGGTTATAGTTGTACTTTCCGTATCTGACCTTCGAGTTTGTACAGTCCGGGAATTTTTTTCTCCGGATACGGACCTTTTTTTTTTAAACGGTAGCTTTGAGTACCTGCTATGTTGGGGACTAAGGCTCCGTTTGTTTAGTCTTAATGAACATCTTAATGCCACTTAATCTTATTGGGACAGATGTAACCCTGATAAGTTCATTTGTTTTATTTTTTTCAAAACCACTTAATATAACTTATTGGGTCTTATTCGGTCAGACTCTGCCCCTTCACTTATTCTCGTTCAGATCTCTTTATTTTCTTTTCTTTTATCTCTCTCTTTCTTCTTTCCTCCCTCTTTCTCCCTTTGTGCAGTCTCAAGTCTCCCCCATCAACTTCGGCAAAATCTTCTGGGCTTCTCTGACCATCGGCGTTACTCCGACCAGCGGAGTTCCTCTGGTCGGCTGCTCCTCTGACCGTCGCGCTCTCTCAGGTTCTCTTTCTCTCTGGTTCGCTCGTGTCTTTGTCTCTTCCGGGCTTCTCTGACCATCGGCGTTACTCCGACCAGCGGCGTTCCTCCGATCGGCGACTCCTCCGACCATCGCGTTCTCTCAGGTTGTCTTTCTCTCTTGTTCGATCGTGTCTTTGTTTTGTTCTTATTTGCGAGCAATGTCTCAGAGAGGGGTACGTGAAGCTCTCTCACGTTCCTGCTTGTTGGCCATGGCGTATTTTGCTGTTTAGTTGGTTTTGATGTTTCTCCAAGTTTATTTATAAATTAATCTTTGGCTTCAAAAATCAAAAGTACGTTTCTCGTATTAGATTTTTCTATTGCTGATCTTTTGCTATGTAAATTTGTGTCTTGATTCATGATGATCTAAGTTGTAATTCTTTCTCAACTGATTAAGAACTTTGTTTTCATTTGTTTTTGGTTTGCCCAAATCTGATTTTTAGTGATGAGTATCCTCTGAGAGAGAATCCAAGCTCTGTATGTCAGTAACCTAAACAACAATTTGCTCAATTGAGCATCAAATATATTATACTTTTATATTCAAACTTTATTTTGATATACATCATTCACATAGATAAACAATTCAATCATTCAAATTGGATATTTATTTGAATACCATTTCTCTTAGGGATCATGTGCTCTTATGTTTTCATGAATTTGTCCAATACATTTCTTGTTTCTAGTTATTTATATTGTATACCTGGGTTCATGTCAATGGTTTTTATATCTCATGACAGGTATTACATGAACTCGGAGTCGTTGTACTTTATGAGAGAGATAATTATAGAAAAGCATGAATCAGAATGGAAGACACCAATGCTATAGATAATTGGGTTAAAAGTGTGGGAAAAAAGTTTGGAAATGTGTAATTAAGCATTTTGATGTAATTTATTTTTGTCATCAACATTTATTTTGTGTTATGAAGAAGAAATTTGATGTATATTTTGTCATGAACAAGATCTTTGATGTGTTGTTTATTTATCATAAATATGAACAATATCTTTGATTAATTTTTTGTTGTTTTTTCTTTTTCAATATATTTACATTTATAGTTTATAGAATTATTAGTGCAATATCTTACATTTGAATTTTATGCTCGTATAATTTTTAAAGTAATTAATTATTATTAATAGTATACAATAAAACTTATTTCTAAAATAAAAATGCATTCAGATCTTTATTCAGATTTTAAAAACAAACAGACTTAATTTTTATTCATTCAGATTCAGATGTCACATCTTAATATTCAGATCTGCATTAAGATTCAGACGTCTTAATCTTAATGTAAACAAACACAGCCTAAATTACACGTGCTGCGAATCTTAAGCTTAAACGACAATCTTGTGTTTCAGTTTCCAACAGACCAGACCCCTTCGCTCTTCATGTCTTCCGTACCGTAACAGTCAACCCCAACTTCTGACCCCTGACTCTCTCTCTCTCAGACTCTCTTCACCATTTTTTCGCGTCATCAGTCTCTTCTTCTTCATCGTCTTCGCATGCATGCAGAATTGAAAGTTGAAACCAAGTGCAATGCGCGTTTAGGGTTTTGTATATTCTGAATTAGAAGCCCCTCAAAGCTTTCAAAAATGGTGGGTGGGTTTTGATTATGTGGAATTAATCCATTCGCAAGTGCTCAAGAGTTGCGCTTTGCAGGTCGATGGCTCAACCAGTAAGACTCCGTCGTCTTCCTCGGCTCACACGCCATTGCTGCCCAAGCAAGAACTCGACAATTCTCACGTTGCAGGGGTATACATTATTATTATAATTATTACTAATTTTCATATGAATTAAACTGGACTTTTGGTTTGATTTGATTCGTATTATATATTGATCAATCTGCAGGACAATGCGGTGGCCAATTTGAGATCTTCCCTCATAGGGATGGGTTTTGTACCAGCTCTCGTTGATAAAGTCATCCAAGACAAGGGTATGTATGCATCAATAATGCCCATTTCCATGTTAGATATTCAGACACTATTAAGTTTCGATTTTCATTTTTCGGCTAAATCTAGGGGAAGGCGATGTCGAATTGTTGGTGGACACGCTCGTTTCGATTGCGGTAAAAGAATTATTTTTCTTCGATTTTCAGATGCGTGTTAGTTACTCTAGTGGAAATACATAGAAAATGCTAAGTAGTTTCGTTGTTTCGGAAATGACAGGGTCCCCAAAAATCCAACTCGGGATCATCGGATTCTTTGGATAGCTTATTTGATGACGATGGTGTAAGCAGCCCTCCGGAAGTATCGCAGTTTATCGAGCCGAAAGAGGTATGTTGAGCCGGCCAGCTGCCTTTGCCCTTTGAGGATAATAATTAAGTCCATCGATCTAATTTAAAGCGATTTTTTGCAGGAACCCGACATACCGAACGACGTTAGTGATGGGAAAAGGGCTTCCTTATTGATGATGAAGTTTTCTCTTGACGAAGTAAATTTCGCGATAAAGAGGCTCGGTATTCTTCTTCTTTGTCTCTCTCTCTCTCTCTCTCTCTCTCTATATATATATATATATATATATATATATATATATATATATGAGGCTCGGGGGTGTTTTCTTTTTCTTTCTCTGCGTATATAATTCCGATTGCATGGCAGGTGAGAACACGCCTATTGATGAATTGGTGGACTTCATTGTTGCTGCCCAGATGGATAAGAAGCTTGAAGGAGTCGACTCTGATGCTACCAAAGAGAAAGATGCAGACATGAATGATTCAGTTCAGTATAAACAAACGGCTCACTCACAATTTTTCTCGAATGTTTCTTCTTTCCGTTATTTGTCTCACCCGCTTTTGGTTTCTCAGGTGATTACCAACGAGATCTTGTTTGGCACAATGGATAAAACCCTCCATTTGCTTGAGATGGGCTTCTGCGAGAAGCAGGTTTCTTGGGCTATCGAAAAGTTCGGTTAGTTATTTTCTTGCTTTTTCTATGTCTCTGCACTTCCCTTGGCCCGAATACAGATTGGAACAAGCTAAACATTACTTCGTGATTTTTTTTTTTTTCAGGCTCGGAAGTACCGATCTCAGAGCTAGCTGATTCAATATTTACTGGCCGGACTCCTGATTCTTGTAAACGAAAAAAGAAGGTTTGTAAATTCAAATATTGTTATTCATAGTATAGTTGTTATTTTGCTTTCTTTAAGCATCAAGATCTTGATTTTATAGTCTTTTAATTCATAAGTTTGTGACGTGTCTCGCTTAACCGTGGAATTTTCATCTGGTGCAGCAGGAAAACTTTACAACTACAAATGGCCATAATAGTACAAGTGAATGCAGATCTTTTTCTTCGGGAACGGAAGGTGTCCGAAGGAATAGCTTTTCTAATCCGGTCAAAGTAGATACAGAGGATTTTCACACCAGACCAGTTTCTCAGCCAATGGGAGTCAATGTCGGCATACGTCAACCTAAGCAAGAGATCCTTGACGACGGCTTTGAAGATGCCCCTCATTTCAGGAACTTAGAGCGCGAGGAGATTCGAAAAGGAAAAAGACCGAAACAAGAGGATGTAGATGATTTCGGTTTTCCCCTGGACCCGGCTTACATTGAAGAAAAGTTCGACCCCGGGTCTGTTCAATATGGAACGCCTGAACTCGTGAAAAAAATCCCCCGAAAGTCTCTCACCGGAAGTGTTGCCAGGCCTCCGTATTTTCTCTACGGAATTGTTGGGAACGCAAGTCGTGAATCTTGGGTGAAAATATCAAAGTTTTTGTATAACGTGGACCCGGAGTTTGCAGACACTCAGCTCTTCTCGGCTCTGTGCAGGACGGAAGGTTACATACACAATCTCCCAACCGAGAACAGATTCCTAATCGTTCCGAACTCGCCCATGACCATCGAAGAAGCAATGCCACAAACAAAGAAACACTGGCCATCTTGGGACAATCGGAAACAGCTGGATTGCATAAGCTCAGAAGTTAACGGAATTTCTCAGCTTTGCGATAGGCTAAGAAAAACGCTCGTCGATGCACATGGACTGTCGGCTGAGAAGCAAAGGAACATACTTCACCACTGCAGATCGTTAAATCTCGTTTGGACCGGAAGGAACAGGCTTGGGCCGATAGACCCGGAGTTCTTAGAAATTATTTTAGGTTACCCGTTGAATCACACAGAAACGTGTATTAGTTTAGTCGAGAGACTCGAGTCGCTGAGATACTGCTTCCAGACAGATGCACTGGGATATCATCTCTCAGTGTTGAAGCCTATTTACCCTTCGGGCATATCAGTTTTATCGGTTTTCAGCGGACTCGGTGGGGCGGAGGTAGCGCTGCACCGGCTCGGTATTCGTCTGAAGGCTGTCATGTCGGTGGAGACTTGCGAGAGCAAAAGGAAGATTCTGAAGAAGTGGTGGCAGAGCAGTGGGCAAACTGGGGATTTGACCCAGTTTGAAAACATTCAGAAGCTCAACTACAACAAACTTTCGGGATTCATGGAGAAATACGGGGGTTTCGACTTGGTGATCTGCCAAAACCCGTGTAGTTTTATCGTGCAGAGCTCGAAAGGCGCTGTCGAGGATAACACGATGAATGGTTTTGACTACTCGCTGTTCTGCGAGTTTGACCGTGTTCTGAAGTGTTGTGTGTACGGAGTGCAACAGGAAATAAGAGATGACCCCTTTGCCATTGAAGTCAAAATATGCATAAAAAGAGCAAGCTGTAACTTTTTTGATAAGCTCTATATGATTATGAGTTATTAGACAACCAATAATAATAACTTACTCTAATTTTATTCACTTTTTTAGCTTCACATGATGTGGGAATTAAAATTATTATGTGCCTGACACGATCGCGAGTTGCGTTAATAAATATGGTTTGATTGTGTAGGAAGTAATGTGTTAAATTCGGGAAATAGGCAGAGATCACTCACGTAGTGACGGTTAATTATATTAATAGAACTTTCACGTATAGCGGAAGAGAACTGAAATACGTTATTATATTTGAGATTTATAATTATTACATTAAATTTAACAAAACAGACACGGATCAAGTAACACAATTTTTTTTTATTTTTTAAATATGTTAATATGCGCATTTTAATTTTGTTTAATTAAATAGACATTTTACATTTTCATGAACCTGATTAAAATTTGTATAAATATGTAAAAAAAAAAAGAGTAGAATGTTATTAATAATAATAATGCAAATAGACATGGCACATGAACCACGTTGCTTGTCATAAACAAAATTCTTTGGCATGAAAATACCCCAACTTTTGGCCACGTATTCATTTATATTGGAAATTATTTTTTCGCAAGTTTTAAGTTTTTTTATATATATAAAAACAACTATTGGATTTAGGCCCACAATCGAGGGGAATCGGCTCTTGTGGATCTCATCTCATTTTCCTTTGTTGAATTCAAAGGATATTTGTCGTTTGCCCTTTTTATTTTCTTAAAAATGGTTGGATCTTTGTCCTTTTCCACTCACGTGGATTTCCTATTTCGTTTAGACAAACATTATTGGATATTAACTAGTAAATAGCGGCATAAATATCTTTAAGTTATAAAAAAATACAGTTAGAAAGTAAAAGTAGTAAAAAGTAACAACTAACAAAAATACTTTAAAAAGTGAAAATTTATTTATTTATTTACGCCGTGACTTTCCAAAATTTAAATGACATGTGTGATGCTTTGATGATGCGGAGGTCATTACCTTGTTTGAGCCAATTTTCACTTTTTTGACGACGTTTCAATATGTCATTACATAAGGGTAAAGCTATAAATTTAAAAACTACATAATGACAAAGAGAAAAGAGAAAAATTATATAACAAGTTTTGTGTTGAAATTATAGTAAATTATCATAGTTTATTGACCACAAGTTTCAACTTCTCATCTACGATGACAAATTAAAATTTAGTTAAAAAATGAAAAATTAACTTCAATTAGGAGATTGTCTCATTCTATTTGTTTGGCATCAAAAGAAGCATTTTTATGATAATTATGAGTGTGTAATTCATTTACTAGACACCTAATACGCGTTTCCAAATAATGAAAGAAGAGACTGAGAAGAAGCCAGCTCGTGATGGACTGTCTCTTCTTCACTCTCAACTCTCATTCAAACTTCAAGCTCTAAAGCTTGCTGGGTTCCACTGGTACCTTTCTCTCTCTTCTGAATCTACAGTGTTTCCATGTCCTTTTGAGAGAAAGGCATTGCCTTTTTGGACCTTGAGCTGAACCCACTTCGGATATTCCCCCAACAGATGCAAATCTGCACTTTCAAGCTTATCTACCATCTGGGTTCTTGGTTGTCATTGATTATTGTTTGTCCCAAATCATCTCAGTTTCTTTTTGTAGAAATACACTAAGCCATGGAAGACACGTTTGTTCCATTTAGAGGAATCAAGAATGACGTTCGGGGGAGGTTGCTCTGCTACAAGCAAGACTGGACGGGTGGATTCGCCGCTGGTTTCAGGTCGGTTCTCATACGCCGGATTTGCCCGTTCGTCGCGGTTTTCGCACAAAGTTAGAGCCAGAGCTTGAACTTGTTTAGTTTCTCTCAGGATTTTGGCCCCCACAACGTATATATTCTTTGCATCAGCCATACCCGTCATCGCCTTCGGAGAGCAACTGGACAGAAATTCAGGTAACTTATGGTAAATTAATAGATTGAAGTGCCTGGAAAATGATAGTATTTACCTACGAGATTTGTCGCGTTGATAGATGGCGTAATCACGGCTGTTCAAACACTGGCGTCCACCGCAATATGTGGAATCGTGCACTCGATCATCGGAGGTCAGCCACTGTTGATTCTTGGAGTTGCAGAGCCAACTGTGATTATGTACACATTTATGTTCAACTTTGCTAAAAGCAGACCGGAGTTGGGCTCCGAACTTTTTCTAGCCTGGACTGGCTGGTAGTTCTTTCTAATTTCGTCACCGACCACTCTGATATTCTTTTGTTCGAATAATGTGTAATAATGTTTCTTATGATGTGTAGGGTTTGCGTGTGGACTGCCGTATTGCTGTTCCTGCTTGCGATATTAGGAGCGTGTTCCATCATAAACCGGTTCACTCGTCTCGCAGGCGAGTTGTTCGGCTTTCTTATTGCAATGCTATTCATGCAAGAAGCTATCAAAGTACTTCACATCTCCTCATTACAAGCTATGTATTGATCAATAACTTCATCGCCTTTCATTAAACGAAATGCTTTCGTTTGCTAGGGACTCATTGATGAATTTTACGTTCCTAAACGAGAGAACCCGAGATCTCCCGAGTTCCAGCCTTCATGGAGATTCGCCAATGGGGTCTTTGCATTACTTCTGGCATTTGGCCTCCTACTTACTTCGTTAAAGAGTAGAAAAGCAAGGTCTTGGCGATATGGATCTGGTAGGTATTTTCCCATCGAAGAACGTGCCTCATCCGAATTGAAAGTATTGTTAAGATTCTTAAATTTTCTGCAGGTTGGTTGCGAGGCTTCATAGCAGACTATGGCGTGCCTCTGATGGTGGTGGTGTGGACAGCGGTCTCGTATATTCCCCGAGAAAGTGTGCCGGAGGGAATACCGAGACGCCTCTTCAGTCCGAATCCATGGTCGCTCGGTGCATACGAAAATTGGACCGTCATCAAGGCACGGCTCTGTCGCTGTTATTTTCATCCATTGAGAACTTCACGTTTTCTAACTGGTTTTTATACGAAACTGCAGGACATGCTCAGAGTTCCAGTTCTTTACATTGCCGGAGCTTTTATTCCGGCCACAATGATAGCCGTGCTTTACTACTTCGACCACAGTGTAGCTTCTCAACTTGCTCAGCAGAAGGAGTTCAGTCTTAAGAAACCGCCTGCGTACCATTACGATTTACTTCTACTCGGATTCATGGTAAGCGAATGTCCGTCGATTAAGTGGTCTCGACTTCCAAACTCAGCTTGTTCTATGCTTATTGTTGAATTTGGTTGGCTTTTGCGCGCATGCCAGGTCATCGTATGTGGTCTCTTAGGGATTCCCCCGTCCAATGGCGTAATCCCGCAGTCTCCGATGCATACAAAGAGCCTAGCAACGCTCAAGCACCAGGTAACTAATTTGTTTCGTTTTCAGCACCGCAACCGTGCTTTGCAAGTCCTGTTAGCGTTTACCTCGAGCTACGTTGTTACAGTTGCTTCGCAATCAATTAGTGACGGCAACCAAAAAGTGCATGAAGAGAAACATAAGCTTGGGCCAAGTCTACGAAACCATGCAAGAAGCGTATGCGGAAATGCAGTCCCCGCACGCGTATCAAGAACCTCTGTCCACGGTACAACGATTAAGTTTTTTTTTTTTTTTTTTTTTCTATCTTTACACATCCATTTTAAACTTGTTTTTTTTTTTTTTTTTTGTGTTGGAACAGGGATTAAAGGACTTCAAAGACTCGTCCCTTCAACTAACCTCAAACCCGGACGACGTACACGCCCCGGTTGATGAGGCAGCGTTTGACATCAAGAAGGAGATTGATGATTTGTTGCCCGTTGAAGTGAAAGAGCAGCGCCTTAGTAACTTGCTTCAAGCTGCGATGGTTGGGGCGTGCGTCGCAGCAATGCCTCTGATAAAAAAGATCCCGACTTCCGTTCTCTGGGGATATTTTGCCTTCATGGCCATAGAGAGCCTACCGGGAAACCAATTCTGGGAAAGGATTCTGTTGCTCTTCACAGCTCCGACCAGAAGACACAAGTAGCGTTTGGGACCTCTTTCTTCATCGCCACGTTTCCAACAGCAACTAAAAACCGTGCTTGTTTTTTTTCTTCTTTTTCCTTTCAGAGTGCTTGAGGAGAGCCACGCCACATTTATGGAGACGGTGCCTTTCAGGACGATTGCCGGGTTTACATTGTTCCAAGCCGCGTACTTGCTCGTTTGTTTTGGACTCACATGGGTTCCGATAGCCGGGCTTCTTTTCCCGCTGATGATCATGCTTTTGGTTCCAGTGAGACAGTACGTGTTGCCCAAGTTTTTCAAAGTTGTTCATCTTCAAGATTTAGATGCTGCGGAGTATGAAGAAGCGCCCGCGAGATCGTTTAGCCTAAACACGGTACGGTCAGTAAATTTCTGATATTCGATTGATCAATGCTGAACTCTGAAGTGTTTTTCTGGTTGATTTTGTTACATTAGGACGTGGAAACGGGAAGATCTGCTTCGTTTGCGGAGGATGGAGAGATTTTAGATGGCATAGTGACGAGAAGCCGAGGCGAGTTCAGACGAATGTGCAGTGTGAAGCTATCAGGGTCCGGTGGAACTTCTTTCAAGCTGCCGGGCTCCGGTGGAACGTCATTCAAGGAGTTGCAAAGTCCTCGCCAGTCCGATAAGGTGTACAGTCCGCGCGTAAGCGAACTGAGTCCGCGCGTAAGCGGAAGAGGCCCGTTTAGCCCGAGAATCGGAGGAGAAGGCAGACAGTCTAACTTGGGAAAGACTGGCTAAATATCATCATCCAAAGCTTTTCAGCTTCCCATAGGAGGAGCAAGTTTTTGATATAATGAATTGAAAACACTATTATGTATAAACCAAACAAACCATTTATGATCTTTATTTCTATACAAGTGTAATTCCTAGGCTCTTAACTTTCTCTGCATCAGTATACAATACAAACTCTCGTTAAATTAATAAGCTCTCGGATAAAATCGATAATATAATAAATTTCTTTGTTCGCAACAATACTTAATTATAAAAGTTTTAATCTATAATTTCAAAAAATATATAAATTCTAGATGCTATCGCCAAAACTGTAGATAGGCGATCCAACGAATGCGTTCGTCGAGAAGCTGACCCTTGTGGGGGCAACAGCTCAATGTCGGACACGGCGTTGTTGGTGCAGGTCACTGCGTCACAATGGTACCATTGATGACTCTGCATTCCGCTTCCATCATGCTAACAACCGCTGACGTGTGGTCGGCGGCTCGGCGCAGCCCTTGTCTTGCCTAGATCACGGAGTTGACAAAGATAATCAAACTTTTCGGCTATCTTAGACACAGATAACCGAATCTTAATTTTCGGTCATCTTAGTAAAAAAAATTTACTTTTTTAATTTATTTTTCGATCATCTTAGACAAATATGACATAAGGTTAATGCTATCTTCGAATTTTATCAATCACGGCTATTTTATCAAGTTCCCCTTCTAAAACGGAACAAATTTTTCCAATTTATTTTATCCATATATTTAGGTTGCATGACGGTTTTTACGGTTTCCGTGATGCACGTTTTTACGGTTCCGTAACGGAGTGATTGGCCGGCGGCCGGCAGTACAATGTGATGATCGGTTCCGGCAGAGTGGAGATGACTTTACAAGGATTCTTCATAAACAATCATTTGACATTAATTAAAGTGACTTTCAGATGCCCAAAATGTCATTTTCCACGCCCAATAAATAATATTATATATATATATATGCTTGAAATGCCAGGTGGGCTGCGACAAATTGCCGATCAAACCAGACAAGTACGGACTCAGCAACGCCCTCTCTCTCTCTCTCTCTCTCTCTCTCTCTCTCACCGTTCTTCTTCTCTTCTCTTCTCTGCTCGGCGAGGGTTTTAGTTTCACTCTCCGAGGGATCCTCTCTCGCATGGCGGCTCTCCGTCGCTCCTGATTCTCTCTCGCCGCTGCCCACCGCCCTCGTTTCGCGGCAATGTTCGAAGCTCACGTAAGCCTCGCTCTCCGATTCGCGCGCTTACTCTGATCGCTTCGCCCCATCACTCCCTTGCTTTCGTTGATTTTGATTGTTGTGCTAGGCATTGATGGCTATATATATATATATATATATATATATATCAATATTTGTGTGGCGACATTTATTGATTTCGTTGTGGTTAGGTGCTACACTTGCTCCGAAGGTATTTGGGTGAATATGTCCATGGACTCTCCGCGGAAGCTTTGAGAATCAGTGTCTGGAAAGGTTTTCCTTCGATCTTTCGTACGCTCGTTTCCTCCCGAATTTCGTTCTTGCTTGTAATCGTCTGCGGGTTTTGGAATTGTGAGCAGGGGACGTGGTTCTTAAAGATCTGAAACTCAAGGCAGAAGCACTCAATTCTCTGAATCTTCCTGTCACTGTCAAGTCTGGTTTTGTGGGAACTATAACTCTAAAGGTACCGTTTTTAACTGTACATGCTTCGGTCGTATTATGCAATGTATGCGATATGAAACGTCTTTCCTTCAATGCTTTGATAAGCCTCTAGTCATGCTCACTTCTTATCGCGCGTTTAAATGAAAGGTCCCCTGGAAAAGTTTGGGAAAAGAACCTGTCGTTGTTCTTGTCGATCGTGTCTTTGTTCTTGCTCATCCTGCTCCCGATGGCCGAACACTTAAGGTAGGAAGCTTTTTCGTTAGTTCAAGGTTTTTTTCTTCTCTCTGTATTCAGCGTACAGCGAGTTAGTGTTGCTGCTATTGGATCATTTATATAGTTTTCATTTTCTATGAATGCTTTTGTAGGAGGAGGACAGAGAAAAATTATTTGAAGCTAAGCTTCAACAGATTGAGGTAATTTATTAGTTATTCTATCTGTGGTTTGGTTCTGCATTTTAAAATGGTTTAACCTTTTTCATGACTGCTATTAGATGTGAGTATATTCTGCTGAGAAATCATTTAAAACGTCAAGAAATGTTAAGATTAATCATTGTACTTGAACTTTAAATCATTAGCAATTTTAGGACTAATCATTTCTTATATGCACACAGGAAGCAGAGACAGCAACCCTTGAAGCAATATCAAAGTCAAAGCAAGGAAGTGTATGATTTTTAAATCGGAATACTCTAGCTGAAAAAATTAGTTATCGTTTGAGTTATTTTTGTAGAGCTATTTTCCCGATTATACCCTCTCTCCCATCCTCCTATTGCCAAATACCAAAAAAATAAAAAGTTTGAGGGCTTCGTAGTTACCATTATTTATACTGAACATGCCGTCATATGGTCAACTAAAGGGTGGTTGTTTGTAGGCATCTGCCGGCAACTCGTGGCTAGGCTCACTAATTGCTACTATTCTTGGAAATTTAAAGATTACAATTAGCAACGTGCACATCAGATATGAAGACTCAGTCAGGTTTGTGCATAAATGTTTTCCTTGAAGTTCTTGTGAAGTTTTTTTTTTTTTTTTTTTCCCGGATAATTTCATTTTCTAATTGATGATATCTAGATGTTCTATGTAAAAAATAACTTTATTTTTTGTAGTAATTCTGGGCATCCTTTTTGTGCGGGGGTTACTTTGGCCAAGCTTGCAGCAGTTACCATGGATGAACAAGGAAATGAAACCTTCGATACCAGTGGAGCTCTTGATAAATTGCGGAAGGTTTGTTTTGTTTAAGTATTGACATTACAAGATAGTCGCTTGAAGAACTATATTTGATATTATATTATATATTAACTGCCATACAAATATCTTTTTGGACCCAATCTCAGTCATTGCAACTTGAGAGACTTGCTGTGTACCATGATTCTGATAGTCTACCGTGGAAGATAGAGAAGGAATGGGAAGATCTTAGTCCCAAGGAATGGGTTGAGGTTTGTTCCTGCGTAGTTGGATTACAGTTTAATTTTTATATTTTTCATATAAGATTGATTGAGACACTCAGGCATTGTTCCGCGTTTATTGATTTTTTTTTTTTTTTTGTTTAACATATGTACCAGATTTTTGAAGATGGTATAAATGAGCCTGTTGTTGAAAGTGGAGTTGTGTCGAAATGGGCTGCAAATCGCAATTATGTGGTCTCACCCATTAATGGAGCCCTAAAATATCATCGCCTCGGGAACCAAGAAAGAAATAATATTGAAGTTCCCTTTGAGAAGGCATCTCTTGTCATAAGTGATGTCTCTTTAACAATTACAGAGGTCTTAGTTCTTGTTCTTTCTTTTTTGAAGGAATCTCTAAATTCTATCTAATATGTGATTTTCTAACTTACGTTTTCTTTTAGGCACAATATCATGACTGGATCAAACTATTGGAACTTGTTTCTAGATACAGGACACACGTTGAAGTGTCCCATTTGAGGCCTATGGTACCAGTTTCACAAGATCCTCGCTCATGGTGGCGTTATGCTGCCCAAGCTGCACTGCAACAGAGAAAAATGTGGTAATATATTATATGTTTTTCGTGTTATATATATCAGAGATCTTATTTCTGTTGCATAATATGTTTATTGGTGTAACTGGACTTTAAATTACTGATAAGGACATAAGCATTTATAACCTTTTGGGTTTATACTAGTAACTTCTCTATCCTGCTTCAGTTATCGTTTCTCATGGGACCGCATCAGACATCTCTGTCAGCTTCGTCGAAATTATATTCAACTATATGTTGGTGTTTTGCAACGTCTTGCAACTGCTAACGTTTCAGAAATTCGAAAAATTGAGAGAGATTTAGACATAAAAGTCATCCTCTTATGGAGGTAAATGATTTATATTCTCCCTATGTTTTGTTGTGCCCTTTTATATATCTTTCTAATTTATATGGTTTTTTCTTAAGGTTACTTGCACATGCAAAGGTTGAATTTGCAAAATCGAAGGAAGAAGCTGCACTGAGGAGGACAAAACAGAAAGGCTGGCTTTCATTTAGTTGGTTTGTCAAAACTCTACCCTTTCCTCGAAAGCATTACTTCCTTTTGTGAATTTACTGTGGTTTTTGGGTCAGGCGCACACCTTCCGAAGAAACCCCTGTTCTAGATACCTCTGAAGGACCGCAGTTATTAGAAGAAAGACTGACAAAAGAAGAATGGCAGGCAATCAATAAGCTACTAAGTTACCAGTATGAGGATGAGTTGGCATCTCTATCTGGAAGGGACATGCAAAACGTGATCCGGTTTTTGGTGACAGTCTCTATTGGTCGTGCTGCTGCCAGGATCATCAGCATCGATCAGACTGAAATTATTTGTGGTAGATTTGAGCATCTAGAAGTATCAACCAAGTTTAAGCAGCGCAGTACTCACTGTGATGTATTATTGAGGTTTTATGGCTTATCTGCACCAGAAGGCTCACTAGCTGAGGTTTGCTTTACTTTTAACGTCACAGGATTAAGACTATGGGCAGTATAGTTTACAAATCTGATGAAAAGAATTACAAATAGTTTAACTTCAGGGACTAAAAACTTCTGGCTCTGAATCTTTTCGCTGTTTGGAATTATAATGAATAAAATGGTTCTGTTTGCAGAGACAATAAAAATACAATACCTTAAATATGGATAAATCATTGATATTATAGTAATTTCTTTTGCAGAGCTTTTGTAATGAGCAGAAGTTAAATGCTCTGACTGCTAGTTTTGTATATTCACCACTTGGTGAGAATGTTGATTGGAAGCTATCGGCCACAATTTCTCCCTGTCATGCTACGGTAATTACTATGTCTCAAAGAAAAAAGATATACCTTTTTAGTAATGCCTATTTCTTTAGCGTTATTGAGTAGCGATGATATACTTAGGTTCTAGTGGTATGGATATTTTTATATGTTCCGTAATAGGAGGCATCATGGGCACTTTGTTAAAAACACGTAATATTGGGTATCATCCATTTTTTGTTACCTTCTTGTTGTTCACATTGTTCAAGCCCATTTATTAGAGGATCTTAGAAGTATATTTGTATTTCTTCAGGTTCTGATGGAAAGTTATAATCGGCTAATCGAGTTTGTGAAGAGAAGTAAGGCAGTTAGTCCTACTGTTGCGTTTGAAACAGCTTCTGCTTTGCAGGTAAGTTAGTATTTAGATACAGCAGAATTGTACAAATTGTTGCCTAATGCCTTTAATTTTACGAGCAGATGAAATTTGAGAAAGTGACACGTAGAGCACAAGAACAATTTCAAATGGTATTAGAAGAACAAAGCAGGTAACTATCTTTTGTTTTGTTCTTCTTGTATTTTATTTATTTGATTCTGTCATTTTCCTTCATACTATTACTTTGTTTGTAATTCATCAGTTTGAAACAAATAGTTTACTGGATTTGCTTTGTGCATAAATTTCATAATAATGTAATGTAATTTTCTGACAGATAAAGCATAATATGGTGATATCATCATGAATGTGTGCGCTTTCATGATCTGTGAAAATTGCATATGAATAAGGAAGTATTTATAGAAAAAAAAATCAATTGGTTTAGTTAGATCATGGCATTCACATTTCTATCGTTCTGTTATTATCTTATTTCCTGAAAGTGTATGACAATGAATTTTGAATGTGACACTATTTCCCTTACAATTTCAGATTTGCACTTGATATTGATTTCGATGCTCCCAAAGTTAGAGTCCCAATCAGAATTTCTGGCTCGTCAAAATGTGACTGTCATTTTGTATTGGACTTTGGTCATTTTACAGTGCATACCGCGGTATGTTTCCATGGTTCGTCTGAAGCTTACTATGCTTTAAGTTGATTCCTGAATCAAGTGGTTCAAATTTTCAGGAGAGTCAATCTGGTGATCAGAGGCACAATCTGTATACACGCTTTTTCATAGCTGGTAGAGATATTGCTGCTTTCTTTACTGACTGTGGTTCTGACTCCCAAAATTGCACCCTACTCGAGCCAAAGGATCCCATTCTCGATGAAGATAAACGTTTTGATTCGCTCATAGATAGGTGTGGAATGGCCGTACTTGTTGATCAGGTTATTCTTCCATTTTTTATTTTTTTTTAGTCGAAAGGTTTTGTGTTCCTTTCTGCGTATTGTAAATGAGATTCTGAGGCTCTTCTTTTGAATTGAAGATTCAAGTGCCTCATCCGAGCTATCCATCAACTCGAATTTCTATTCAAGTTCCAAACCTTGGAGTTCACTTCTCACCCTCAAGATATCGCCGTCTTATGGATTTGCTAAACCTATTCTATGGTACCATGGAGACCTATAGTGACAATTCTCTGGACGAGCTTACTCCATGGATTTCTGCTGACCTTGCATCAGATGCTAAAATCCTTGTCTGGAAGGTACGCCCATAACTCGTAAGAAAATTATAAAAACAATATGGAATGCGACTTGATATTCTATTGTTGAATGAATCCAGGGAATTGGTAATTCTGTGGCAACGTGGCAACCTTGTTTCTTTGTATTATCCGGACTGTATTTGTATGTCTTGGAGTCTGGAAAGTCTCCAACTTACCAGCGCTATCTGAGGTTCTTACTTCTATTTTTTTTAATCTTTATTTCAGTTTTTTTCTTCACTTGGAACTTGCTCCAAAAGCATTAGACATTCCTGACCTTGTATTATGTTTCGGTGTTGTTGCAGCATGGCTGGCAGACAAGTGCTTGATGTTCCTCCAACAAATATTGGTGGTCTGCCATTTTGCATTGCTATTAGTTATAGGGGGCTGGAGATACAAAAGGCAAGTCAAATTTGTTTGAATCGAGTTTTACGGTCACGAACTGTTAGCATGTCTTTCTAATTACGCACCAGCCTCTTCCATCATAATATGTTTATTATGTGTGCGGAGGCACGTCGGAGAATTATCTTGTTTATGTGAAAGTATAGTGTTCTCCTTTTTTGCATGCGATTCCTTTTAATATACAATTTCAGAGATTCTATCTGTGTGTCAGCGCATTATTAGTTGTATTTACTTTTTTCTACTTTCTATTCAGGCTCTAGAATCGTCTAGTACTTGGATACTTGCATTTCGGGATGAGGAGGAAAAGATCACCTGGTTGAAGGGGCTTGTATTAGCCACATATCAAGCTTCTGTATGACATTTGTTATAACCATTTTTTTCTATGGTTTTACATCTTTTTATCTCAGTACTCAACTTGTTATGCTCTATATAGGCACATCCTTCAGTAGATGTATTGGGACAAACAAGTGATCAAACGCCAGACTTCAGTGAACCTCAAGCTACCAATCAAAAAACTGTTGAACTTGTCATAAATGGAGCCGTGGTGGAGACGAAATTATTTCTCTATGGAAAGGTTAGAGATCCTATTTTTCTTAATCACGTATGGTCATGAGCCATTTCTCTTTTAGTTTATTTCCTGTAATATTGCGCAGACGGGAGAAGAAGTTGATGTCAAACAAGATGAGAGTCTTATTCTTGATGTTCATGGTGGCGGAGGCAAGGTTTGTGCCTCTTAGCTTCCCTTTTTGTACTTAAAATTTGAAGTTTTCAACTGAGAAAATATTTATTTTTTATTTTTATAGATTTTAAGTATTTTTCTCTCATGGAGTTGTGCAAAAATGTGGAGACTTGTATTTTTTTTTCTTATTATAAAGAGCAGTGCGTATCATTATGCTTTAATTGCTCTTTTTTAGTAAATCATCTTAGGTAAAAGTTGGGTTTTTGGAATATTTTAATATTTAATTTCAATTTTTTTTTCCAGGTGCACATGATTTGTTCTGAAGGTGATCTGACCATCAGGATGAAGTTGCATTCTTTGAAAATTAAAGATGAGCTTCAAGGCTATCTATCTGGAAGGCCACAGTATTTAGCTTGTTCTGTACTCAGAAGTGATTCAATGTTTCCTTCCCACGATGAGACACCTGTCGCACATCTTGATGACAATGACACATTTACTGATGCTCTGCCTGAGTTTGCTGACACTGGTGCTTCTCAGAATTCGCCTCTTGGGTTTGAATCTGCCGAAGAGTTAATCAATGAACAAGATCTGCTTACTGAAAGAGGCATTCCCGGTGAGATCTTTTACGAAGCAGAAGGGGGAGATTGTTCAGATTTTGTATCTGTTATCTTTTCAACTAGGAGTCCGACTACTCACGATTATGATGGAATAGATACACAGGTAACTTTGCATCACTATCTCTTATTTGGTGGTTTTTGATAACTGGGGTTTGTGAGGTTTTTCTATTGGTTCGGTATTTTCAGATGAGCATTCGTATGTCCAAGCTGGAGTTCTTTTGCAACAGACCTACTCTTGTGGCTTTGATTGGTTTTGGTCTCGATCTGAGTGTCGTGAATACTGCAGCAACAAGTTCTGAAGATAAATCTGTGATAAATAAAGAAAAGACTGAAGACAGTGGGCGCGTTAAAGGGTTGCTGGGATATGGTAAAGATCGGGTGGTATTTTATTTAAACATGAATGTGGACAGTGTGTCTGTCTTTCTTAACAAGGAAGATGATTCTCCACTTGCAATGCTGGTGCAGGAAAGTTTCATACTGGATCTTAAGGTTAAGAGATTCTTCTTTCTTCAATTTTTTTTAGGATTTCACTTGTCTTTTTGTTTGAAATTATACTAAAGCTGTTCTTTATTTTTGAAGGTCCATCCCAGTTCGATTTCCATTGAAGGGACATTAGGAAATTTTAGACTCTGTGATATGTCTCTCGGAACAGAGCACTGTTGGGGTTGGCTCTGTGATATACGCAATCCTGGGGTTGAATCCCTTATTAAGGTACATAGACTTCTTTCTCTTTTTTCATTTTCTGTCTATTTTGTAACTCGGCTGTTCAATTGATGATACATATCTTTTTTCATTTTTTCAGTTCAAATTCAATTCATATAGTGCTGAAGATGATGATTATGAAGGTTATGATTACAGCTTGCAAGGACGACTTTCGGCCGTTCGTATTGTTTTTCTCTACAGGTTTGTTCAAGAGGTATGTTAGACTTTGTTTGCTAATCCTTCGTTATATCCTTAGTTCCTAGACATCATGGTTTATATTTATTGGGCTCTAATGTTTTCAGTTTTAGTCCTTATTTTTACTTTTACAAGGACTTGAGGATTTTTCTTGCTCCGCTTCCCCTCATTTTTTTTTAAATGACATCTGTCTCTACCACCCTTTTTATGCAGATTACGGTGTATTTTATGGAACTTGCTACACCTCATACGGAAGAAGCTATTAAACTTGTTGATAAAGTGGGAGGCTTTGAGTGGTTCATTCAGAAATACGAAATAGACGGAGCGACAGCCCTCAAACTGGATCTCTTACTAGATACTCCGATTATAATCGTTCCAATGAAATCATCGAGCAAAGAGTATGCAATGCCACTTTTTAAGCTTATTTTGTCCATTTAATAAGTAGAAACTAAGTTAAACTGTTTGAAAAATTTAGATTGGTTGAAAAATTGTGAAGGCAATGGAATAAGATCTGTAAAGAGTTGCTCTTTAGGATAAGAAAGGATGTAAAAGAAGCACTCTGATTGTGTGATTTCACGGTGATAATGCATGATTTAATATCAATTGCAGCTTTATTCAACTTGATCTGGGCCACCTACGAGTGACAAATTCATTTAGGTGGTATGGTTCCCCTGAGAAAGACCCTTCAGCTGTCCATATCGATATCCTGCTGGCGGAGGTGTACTTACTTACTTCACATGCTGTTGTGATTTGATATGATTAACTCTTACTCAGCGATCGTATTGCAGATTTTGGGAATCAACATGTTTGTAGGAATTTCTGGGTGTATTGGGAAACCAATGATTCGGGGATGCAAAGGGCTCGACATTTACGTCCGTAGAAGTTTGAGAGATGTCTTCAAAAAAGTCCCAACATTTTCGCTCGAAGTGAAGGTAAACTTTTGCTTGATGCATTTTGTTAACAAAGAAATGGAGAGTAAAATGTTGTTTATTTCATTGAGGGTAGAAGGCTATTTATACATGTACAAGTGTTCTAGATTATTCTACTTCTAGGTTATTCTAAAAGTAATAAATGCATTCTAGATAATTCTAATTCTAAGTGATTTTAATTAAATCTAACCTAGATTGTTCTAGATAAACATAATCTATAATACTCTAAATAAATCTAGAATATTCTTTAACACATTTTACTTTCAAGAGCGGTTCTTGCATCGTGGCATTCTTTGTCTTTCAGATTGCTTCTATAACTGCTCTTTTACTGATTGATGTACGGCAATCTCGTTAATATTTACGATCATCCTGTTGTAGCATTCTTATGGAATTTTATTCACCCAGGTTGCGTTATTGCATTGTGTCATGACTAGCAAAGAATATAAAGTCATCCTTGATTGTTCATATATGAACTTATGTGAAGAGCCAAGGCTGCCGCCTAGTTTCCGTGGTGGAAAACCCGGCACAAAAGATACAATGCGGCTGTTGGTTGACAAGGTCAACACCAATAGTCAAATTCTTCTATCACGCACCGTCACAATATTTACGGTTGTGGTTGGCCATGCTTTTCTGGAGCTCTATAATGGCATTCACGACGACTCGCCGTTGGCTCATATTGCTGTGAGTATATAAATTTTCTGTTTCTGAGTATATAAATTTTATGTTTCTTCAGTTTACACTTATTCCATGTTCATGATTTTAGGGAAATGGGTTAAATTGGTTTTAGTCCTGTGACGATACCTACAACTTGGGACTATAACAATTTCTTTCTCTAATATAGTTATTTTTCTTTCCTAATTGCAGCTGGAAGATCTTTGGGTTAACTATAGGATGACTTCGCTGTCCGAGATGGATCTCTATATTACTATACCAGAATTTACCATTCTAGATGTTAGGCCTGATACAAAACCAGAAATGCGCCTCATGCTTGGCTCGTCTACAGATGCGTCCAAACAAGTTTCTGCTGGGAATATTCCTTTTTTCCTAAATAAGGGAGGCTTGAGAACCGAGGCTGAAGCTGGTCACAATGGGGATCTGCCAATTTCTACAATGTTCTTGATGGACTATAGATGGAGAAGATCTTCCACTTCATTTGTGATCCGGATTCAACAACCTCGAGTTTTAGTTGTGCCGGATTTTCTCCTTGCTGTGACCGAGTTTTTTGTGCCGGCTTTGGGTACGATAACTGGAAGAGAGGAAACCATGGATCCAAAGAATGATCCCGCTTGTAAAAACAGTAGCATTTTACTTTCTGAACCGGTTTACAAACAACGTGAAGATGTGGTGCACCTCTCTCCCAGTAGACAATTGGTGGCAAATTGCTCAAGCATCGACGACTATACGTATGACGGCTGTGGGAAAACTATCTGCTTAAGTGAGGAGGCCGAAGCGAAAGACCCTAATTGGGCAAGGTCTCATCCAATCATAGTTATTGGCAGAGGAAAGCGGTTGCGCTTCATAAATGTCAAAATTGAGGTAATGAGATGCTCCCAATGATTTGGTGCCTGCCTAAATTATTACATCAGAAACTCATTGGCGTAATGAGGATATCTTCTATTAAACTATGAATTTCACGTACAAAATTGAATGTAATGACCATAGCATATATAAAATTCGTGTTTTTAAAATAAAAGGCATTTAAATGATTTTTACAATAAGAAAATAACAGTTTGCAATTAATTCATTATCATAGAAGTACGAAAAATTCTGACTGGGCTAACTAAGCTTGTTACTTTGCCTAATATTCACATAGGAAGGTTTGATTATGAATTTCGGAGCTTTGACCGGATTCAGTTTCTAATTTGCTATTTTTACATGTATCAGAATGGCTCTATATTGAGGAAGTATACATACTTGAGTAACGATAGCAGCTACTCTGTATCATTTGAGGATGGTGTAGATATTATGTTGGTTGACACGATTTCATCTGATGAGAAAGAGAGTCGGAAGCAGATTCACCAAACCTCAGACGCCACTTTGTCTTCACTTTCTCAGTCTAGTCCAGATCAGATTCCAAGTTTCACTTTTGAAACTCAGGTACTTTATCCCTTTTTCTGAAGAATTTTGACGATGCTCAGCAAGCTCTAATCGAACCATATTTTTGATGTTCGGTTTCATTCTAAGAACGGAACATTATTTTTGTGGACACATTTAGAATGCTAGTGTGCGGGAGATTCTCTTATCTTTTTATTTATTTAAAGTTATTCCGCATTTTTAAATATAGTTCATCGTGTCTCAAAATAAAACTTGAACCATATACTCGAAAAGAAAATTCTTTTCATGCGCCTTTCATTTTTATTTATTTATTTTATATATATTTATAGTTCACAATATTATGCTCATAGGTAGACCACTTTTCCATTTACAGGTTTTCTCTTCTGAGTTTACCTTTTATGATGGGACCAAGTCTTCTCTAGATGACTCGTCATATGGGGAGAAGCTTCTTCGAGCAAAGTTGGATCTAAGCTTCATGTGAGTAAAGCACCAAGCATTGTATTGTGATGAATTTTACTTATTTTTTATCGTCGAGTTTATAATTCAGGTCCGCGTGTATTGCTTGTTCATTTGAATAATGTCATTGATTAGATCTTTGGTGAAATTGGAGCTCAAAGGTTTACTAGTGACATGCTAGGATTTCAGAAATTTTATTGATTTGCTATAACTTGAGAAACAAAGTGTTGGTACTACTTGTTTACTAAATGTAGGACTTGTTTTTCGAACAGGTATGCATCTAAAGAAAATGATACGTGGATTCGAGCCTTGGTGAAGGATCTTACCGTGGAAGCTGGCTCTGGTCTTATTGTTCTTGACCCTGTGGATATATCAGGAGGATATACTTCTGTTAAGGACAAGACAAACATATCTCTAGTATCGACCAATATACGAGTCCATCTTTCATTGAGTGCCATTTCTCTTATTCTTAGTCTGCAAAACCAAGCCTATGAAGCATTGCAATTTGGAAATGTAATTCCCTTGGCTCCTTGTATTAACTATGATAGAATTTGGGTGTCGCCGAAAGGTATTTTCCGAGATCAACCTTTTCTATTCATATGGTATGCCAATGCTTTTTGTTTGGGTATTAATAAACTGTTCTCTTGTCTGAAGAAAATGGACCGGGCTACAACCTTACCTTTTGGAGGCCACGAGCTCCATCCAATTATGTCATATTGGGCGATTGTGTGACGTCAAGGTACTTGAAAGTTTATTTACGTCATGTTGATAATATGACATTGATAATTGTACTGTCTGTAAGTTCTAGATTAGGGAGGCAATATACTTTCTGATTCCAATAGTGAAGGGACTACATCATATATATAGACAAAGAAAGTATTCCATTTTTATGATTCTCCCGCTCATAATAGTGCATAGACGATATCCATTCCCAGCTTGGAAAAACTGAACTTCTCTCGTCTGATACGTTGGAGTACTCGCTCTTGCACATTTTTTTGTAATTTACTTTTTGTCCGTTTGTACCGGACTTTCTGTAAGTAGTAAAACGTCAATTCTCGTATTAAAAAAATAGAGGCTTATTCTTACCATAATTTCTCCAGGCACGCTACGCTGATTATGCTCTATCTTGACTTTTCTTCTGGTTTTCTTTTAAGGTCGATCCCTCCATCACGGGCAGTAATGGCATTAAGTAATGTGTATGGGCGTGTGCGGAAGCCAGTTGATTTCAATCTGATCAGTAGGTTCTCAGGTATTCTAGAACTTTCTGGAGGTGATGGCCAGGGAAGTGTTGACGATGACTGTTGTATCTGGGAGCCTGTAGCTCCACCAGGTTACATGGCAATGGGATGTGTAGTGACTAAAGGAAACCAGGCACCATCTAATCACGTTGTATACTGTGTACGCTCTGATCTTGTTACACTGACAACATATTCAGAATGCCTATTATGCTCTCCCTCAAACCCCCAGTTTCTGTCCGGATTCAGCATCTGGCGCTTAGACAATATTGTCGGAACATTTTATGCCAATAAATCTTTGGAACGCCCTTCAGGAGATAACAGTTGGGACCTGAATCACCTTCTTCTATGGAGCTCGAATGCAAACTATTCTCCTTCTAGAGAGTCTTCATCTGGTTTCGCTGTGGAACATAACAATGAAGGTCAGGAAAGTGGCAATGAGGGGGTTAACCCGTCCAAATGGGACATGGTGAGATCTATTTCGAAAGCAACGAGTTCTTACATGTCAACCCCAAACTTTGAGAGAATCTGGTGGGACAAGGGCAGTGACATTCGCCGACCGGTTTCAATATGGCGCCCTATTCCACGTCCTGGCTACGCAGTATTGGGAGATTGTATAACTGAGGGGTTAGAACTTCCTTCTTGTTAAATTATTATGCTTGCAATACTATGTATGAATATTTCAGTTGCTTGTCATTAAACTAGCACTTGTATTCTTCTTCTTCTCAGCTTAGAGCCACCGTCTTTGGGAGTAATTTTCAAGGCTGATAACCCTGAAGTGTCGGCAAAGCCTGTGCAGTTTACAAAAGTTGCCCATATCGTGGGAAAGGGTTTAGATGAAGTTTTCTTTTGGTATCCAATTGCTCCACCGGGTTACGCTTCTCTTGGATGCGTGATCTCGAGAACAGATGAAGCCCCGCGTATCAATACATTTTGTTGCCCTAGGATGGATCTTGTGAACCAAGCTAAGATTCTTGAGGTGCCTATTTCAAGATCTTCCACTTCAAAGCCCTCCCACTGCTGGAGCATTTGGAAAGTGGAAAATCAGGTTTGATGTTCATTCCGTTTTGAGTGTCCTTTAAATGTGTTCACCTTATGTCTAATAACTTTTCTTTTCTTTCCTGTGGGATGGAAGTGAGTATGATTACCAAATGTTTGTGTAGGCCTCTACTTTTCTTGCACGTGGTGACTTGAAAAAGCCATCGGGACGGTTGGCTTATACCATCGGTGATTCGGTGAAGCCAAAGGCTCAAGAGAATATAACTGCGGATATGAAGCTGGGTTTCTTCTCTTTGACTATTCTAGACAGCTTATGTGGAATGGTTTGTGCTCTTAAAATAAAAAGACCCTTATTATGCATTCTGTTTTCGGTTTCACTTCGTTCTTGTTTAATAATTTCTGCTCTTTTTTAGATGACGCCACTATATGATATGACAATCACAAATATCAAGCTTGCGACACATGGTCAAGTTGATGCTATGAACGCAGTACTGATTTCATCCATCGCTGCATCAACCTTCAACACTCAGTTAGAAGCTTGGGAGCCACTTGTGGAGCCGTTTGATGGGATTTTTAAGTATTGTTGTAATTTAGTACATTTTTTTCGTAGTAAATTTATATATTTTGATAATGTTGTGTCTAATGAGCCTTCTTATATTTGTTTTCAAGGTTTGAAACTTATGATACAAGTGGGAATCCTTCAACCAAACTCGGGAAGAGAGTGCGTATTGCAGCTACTAGTATTCTTAATGTAAATGTCAGCGCTGCCAGCTTGGAAACTTTTATAGGCAGCGTTCTTTCATGGAGACGACAGATAGAATTTGACGAGAAAGCAACTAAGTTAAATGGGGTAAGTTCCTGACTATATTTTCTGAAAGAAAAAAAAGAGTGAATATTTTATGTGCCTTATTTATGTCGCTATCTTTCCAGGAAGCTGGTAACCTTCATAAAGATACAGAAGATCTTTCTTTCTCTGCGCTGGATGAGGATGATTTTCAGACTCTGAGAGTAGAAAATAAACTTGGCTGTAATATATATCTCAGAAGGTTTGAACAAGATTCAGACACGGTTAATCCGTTGCAGCATGGTGAATCACTTTCCGTATGGCTTCCAGCTCCAAGGTTTACAGACAGATTGAATCACGTGGATGACACGAGAGAAGCACGCTACTATATCTCTATACAGATACTTGAAGCGAAGGTTGTGAATTTGGTTATGCTCGTGAATTTTCCACTTTTATCAGATTGAATTATGTAGATAACACTAGATGTATCATGTATCTATACAGATACTTGAAGTGAAGGTTGTAAATTTGGTTATTTTCTGCAGGGATTACCAATTCTAGATGATGGCAATGGTCAAAGCTTTTTCTGTGCCTTGCGCCTCGTTGTTGAAAGTCAAGCGACCGATCAGCAAAAGCTTTTTCCTCAGAGTGCAAGAACAAAATGTGTTAAACCGTTGATTTCGGTGAACCATAATATGGTCGAGGGCACTGCCAAGTGGAACGAGCTTTTTATTTTTGAAATTCCTCGGAAGGTACCAATGAGAATTCATCGGTCAAATCAAACTCTTTATTTTCATTTACTCTTAGAATTTATATATATATTACTATTAATTATTGAGGAGCTGCAGTTTTATAATTTTGTTTAATTGTTCTTTTGGCATTCAATCTGGCTGTAATTGGAGTATGGTCTATACTTCTTACCTATGTATCATAATGGATAGGTTTAATTATTCACTGACTTACATCGAGATAAACATATACACAAACGCGATTCAAATATCTTTGTTTTTGTATGACTTGTTTGTTTTTTGGATGTGGATGTTTGCAGGCAGAAGCAAAACTGGAAGTGGAAGTGACAAATCTTGCTGCAAAAGCAGGGAAAGGTATTTTATGTTCGGCGGGCTATATTCTTATCTGAAAAAAACATCACTTACTTTTTCTTGAATGATTATTATATACGTATTGAGGAGGTGTGGCCGAATTAAGTTCTCAATGTGAATTACAGTAGTCTAATTTCCGTGTAATCTACCAAATTAACTGGGGCTGAGAGTCAATCTTTGTAGACATACTGATTTCATTTTCTAATATATAGGGGAAGTTGTCGGGGCACTCTCGTTTCCAGTTGGGAACAGCGCACATACACTGAAAAAGGTAGCTTCAGTGAGGATGGCCCATCAAGCTCGTGAACATCAGACTATGGTTTCATATCCACTTAAGAGGAAGGTGGGACATGTCTTTGTCTGTAATCGCAGTAATACTATTTTTTTTGTGTGTATTGTCGGTTAAAAGTGATCTTTAATCCAGAATGTGTGAACTTGATGGTAGAAAGAGATTCTTACTATACCCTTATAATAATTTATAGTAAATGATTTTCAAAATTATCCATGTTAAGCCTTTCAATTTCTTCCGGACTTCTAATATTTTGTCGGCTTTCTAATTAATACTTTCCAATGCATCTGACCTTGAAGTAACCTAACACCATCATTGTCAATCATAACGATTTTTGTGTCTATACATTTGGACATTTAGATTCTGTTAACTCAGGTGCCTCAAATGTGGTAATTTTTTAGGTTCCGGATCAGCAAAACACTGTGGACGAAGCTCATAACTGTGGGTGCTTGCTAGTTTCTACTATGTCTTTTGAGAGGAAAACAACTCCTGAAGTTCAAACAGATGTTGGAACCAAGAATATTGTGGATAGAGATGTCGGTTTCTGGGTAGGTCTTGACCCACATGGAACTTGGGAGAGCATTCGCTGGTTGCTTCCGCTGCAAGTCATACCCAAATCATTAAATAATGATTTTATTGCTATGGAAGTTGTCATGAAAAACGGCAAGAAGCATGCAGTATTCAGGAGCCTTGCTACAGTGGTCAATGAGTCAGATATCAAACTCGATATTTCTGTGTGTAATGTCTCGAGCTCAGAAACAAGCAATGATGGAGTGGTTGAAGAGAGGTTTCAAAATCAACGTTTCCGATCAAATTCTGGTTGGGGAAATGACGGGTCTGGTTTTGGCAGTGACGAACCAGGGCCTTGGAGCAACCGGGACTTCTCAAATCCCTCTAAGGTGAGTTTACTGAGTGTCTCTTTCTTTTAGTTGACTTCTGAAATTGGTCAAACTCATCCTTCTCTCTCTGTTTTTCTATTTAGAATTTCAACGAGCCTTCCCTTCCCAATGGATGGCAATGGAGAACAACATGGACAATTGATAAAACTCAGTATGTTGATAAAGATGGATGGGCATATGGGCCTGATTTCAAAAATTTAAGATGGCCTCCAAATTCTTCAAGGTCGTGCTCGAAATCTTCTTCCGATTATGTGCGACGAAGACGTTGGGTTCGTAGAAGGCAGCGAGTACCAAGAACTGACACCTCTATCATAGATCCTGGAGCTTCAGTAAATCTACCATGGAGAAGCACGTGCCGAGATTCCAACCAGAGTTTACAAATCCGTCCCTCTGTGGATCATTCCCACCCTCCATATTCTTGGGGCAATTCGGTCAGTGTTGGTTCTGGCTATGCATGTGGCAAAGATCAGGCTCTTGTGGAACAAGCTTCACTTTCCAGATTAAACCAGGAAAATAAGATGTCTAATTTTACCTTCAAGTTAGATAAACTTGAGAAAAAGGACATGCTTTTGTGTTCTTCTTCAGGGAACAAACAATTTTGGTTGAGCATTGGTACCGATGCCTCGGTTCTTCATACTGAATTGAATGCACCTGTATATGATTGGAGAATATCTGTTAATGCCCCTTTTAAGTTAGAGAACAGATTTCCTTGTCCGGCAAACTTCACGATATGGGAGAAAGCAAAAGAAGGAAACTTCATCGAGCGACAACAAGGAATGATATCATCACGTGGGAGTGTACATGTGTATAATGCTGATATCCAGAGGCCTATTTATCTTACGTTGCTTGTGCCGGGTGGTTGGGTTATGGAAAGGGTAATAAATTTGAACGTTTAACTTATGGAAAAACAAAAACGTAACCAAACATATTATATATAATGTTTTTCTGCCTCATATTTTTTTTCTTCCGCCAGCAGGATCCCGTTCTTGTATTGAACACAGCCTTCAACGATCATGCCTCATCGTTCTGGATGGTGCACCAACCGAGTAGAAGGTTTGTGATTCTTCATAGATCTTTTTCGTTATAAATGATCATAATTAATTATCTGGGATAGATTGATAGGTAGCACTCGTCTATGTACCATGAGCTTGCATGATTTTAGCTTTTTGATGATGTTCATGTTTTCAAACTCGAATTATGTTACAGCATCTAACACCGTTGGTTATGTTATTTCTCCAAATCGAGAGCAATTTTATGGGAATTTGTTGTGTTCATGGTTATATAATAAGATAATGAAGAAGTGATTATTTATGTCAACAATTTTTCATGATTTATATGATGATATCTGCAGAAGACTACGGGTAAGAATCGAACATGACATGGGAGGAACCACCGCTGCACCTAAAACACTTCGGTTCTTTGTTCCATATTGGATTGTAAACAATTCATCTCTGCCATTGTCATATCGAGTGGTGGAGGTAGAGCCATCGGATACAGCCGATATGGATTCACAAATACTCTCTCGAGCTGTCAAATCTGCTAAGATGGCCTTGAAAAGTCAAAGCCCGACTAACACTGTGGAGAGGAAGCATTCCACTCCAAGAAGAAACATTCAAGTGGTTGAAGCAATTGAGGACTCGAGCCTGTTTCCTATTATGCTCTCTCCACAAGACAATGCGGGACGCAGCGGAGTTGCTCTGTTCCAATCTCAAAAGGATTCACATGTTTCGCCGCGTGTTGGAATTTCCGTTGCCATGCATCACTCTGATAATTTCAGCCCGGGGATATCTCTTCTTGATCTAGAAAAGAAGGTGCCTACATGGTTTAATATGATTTTTATTTCACTTTTTATTTATTTATTTATATAAGAAATGTGTTGTTTCAATGCTCATGAAGTTGACTCCGCCTGTAGGAACGTGTCGATGTAAAAGCTTTCCTTTCAGATGGATCATACTACAAGCTTTCAGCTCGACTAAACTTAACATCTGACAGGACAAAGGTTGGTAGTTTCGATTCGTGTTAACCTTGAATTATTACATTAATATTTGAATACTATACCGGTAACTAAAAGTTGCTCACTATTTTTTATTCAGGTTCTCAATTTCCAACCCCATACCTTATTTATCAACAGGGTTGGTTACAGCCTTTGTCTACAACAGTGTGAATCTCAGTCAGTTGCTTGGATTCATCCCACCGACTCTCCAAAGCCTTTTTGTTGGCGCGCTTCTACCAAACTTGAATTATTGAAGGTTCGTTTTATGCTTTTTGGAACAAGAAAATACCTTTCCGGAAATAAAATAATATCTTGTTAAAAAAAACAATTGTTTCAGCTGCGGGTTGATGGGTATGGGTGGAGCACTCCGTTTAGTGTTGGCAACGAAGGTGTCATGCGAGTATGCTTGAAGAAAGATTCTGGAAATGATCAACTGCAATTTAAAATAGCAGTCAGAAGCGGAGCAAAGAGCTCAAGCTATGAAGTTATTTTCCGTCCAAACTCTTTATCAAGCCCTTACAGGTCACAACTTTAATCACTATTTTTTGTCTAGGCATAATTAATATCAATTTCTTTGGTATAAATGTTGAATCTCTGACAACAGGATTGAAAATCGCTCCATGTTTTTACCCATTCGTTTTCGGCAAGTTGATGGTACAGACGACTCTTGGCAGTTCCTTCATCCTAATTCAGCAGCATCTTTTCTATGGGAAGATATCGGTAGGAGTCGTCTGTTGGAACTCCTAGTCGATGGAGCTGAACCCTCTAAATCGCAGACGTTCGATATTGATGAAATTTTTGATCATCAGCCTGTAAATTTGGCAAGTGGGCCATCTAGGGCCCTCCGTGTCACTATTGTAAAAGAGGAGAGAACTATAGTCGTTAAGATCAGCGATTGGATGCCAGAAAGTGAGCCACTGGGTCAAATGGACACATCTCTATCGCAGCGTTCTTTGAAGGACAAACAACCGGAGCAACCACTCTCCTCTGCAGACTCAGAATTTCATGTCGTTGTTGAGCTTGCTGAGCTCGGAGTGTCCATCGTTGACCACACGCCTGAAGAAATATTGTACCTCTCTGTTCAGAATTTTTTTGTTTCGTACTCTACTGGCTTGGGCTCTGGATACAGTAGGTAGGTCTTTATCAACTTTATCTGTTGGAAGATGAAAGATTGTTCAATTTATTGATCATTTATGGGCAAACGTTCTAAATCATTATTTTTAAAAACTTGATTCGTTTTCTGTATTGTAGGTTCAAACTAAGAATGCATGGTGTTCAAGTGGATAACCAGTTGCCATTAACTCCAATGCCGGTTTTGTTAAGACCACAAAGAGTTGGGGACGAGACCGACTATGTGTTGAAATTTTCTGCAACGATGCAATCAAACGGTTCCATGGACCTTTGTGCCTACCCGTATATTGGATTCTCCGTAAGGACATTTTCGTCTCAATAATGTTTGATAGGATCCTTTGCTCTATTTACTTTTTTTTTTTTGAAGAATTGCTCTATTTACTCTTTAACTGTACAAACTGATTACCCAGGGACCTCAAAATTCTGCGTTTCTGATAAACATACACGAGCCTATAATATGGCGCCTCCATGAAATGATCCAGCACGTAAACCTGAATCGCCTATACGACATTCATACCACTGCTGTTTCAGTTGATCCAATTATCCAAATTGGGTAAGAAGCTGTGCATTTCCAAGTTTTTTGTTTTGTTTCGTGATTATGTTATTGTTTGTGTACTGATGATGCGCCATGGAATATACAGTGTTTTGAACATCTCGGAAGTCCGGTTGAGAGTATCAATGACTATGTCACCCAGTCAACGGCCTAGAGGAGTACTTGGCTTCTGGGCGTCCTTGATGACGGCATTGGGCAACACTGAAAGCATGCCAGTAAGCATTCATTGCCTATCTTCTTCTTAATGACTACTTTTGAGAACATTCTATGGGATTTTGTGCTGTGTTTGTCACTCAGATAGTTGATAATATATCGTGACTTGTGATGCAGGTTCGGGTAAATCAGCGATTCTGTGAGGACGTGTGCATGAGGCAGAGTTCAATGATAAGCATCGCAATCTCGAACATCCGAAAGGATCTCCTTGGCCAGCCCCTTCAATTGCTTTCGGGTGTCGACATATTGGGCAATGCCAGCAGTGCACTTGGACATATGAGTAAGGGAATGGCTGCCTTATCCATGGATAAGAAGTTCATCCAGAGCCGCCAGAAACAGGTTTGCTTCACCTTTTTATCTATGTTCTGTCTTTCTTTTATCGTATGTTCAGATTTATTCACTTTGATTATATTTTGAGATTGAATTGAATTTTTCTGTAAATTCTTAAAATAATCCGGGAAATAGAATATCGGTGACTAGTAATCTTTCCGAGTATAAATCGGTTATCTATGAGTAGGAGCATGTTCTAAAAAAAGTTATTGAGGCTCGCCTCAGTGATCTTTTTCTATTTACAAACGTTATTTTCGGGATACATAATTATGATAATATAATTATTTATTTTGATATCTATTTTTATGTATTTTGTTACCTATTTTACTGCTAACCGTATCATATCAAATCAAAATCAATCCCTATTATATATAATTATATGATTATCATCAATCCCTATTATATATAATTGTATAATTATCATTATCAATATGTTGAGCTATTGATATATATATATATATATATTAAGTTTTTAAATTTCTGAATTTTTAAGTCTTTGAGTGTTTTGAGTCTTTAAGTTTTTAAGGGTTTGAGTCTTTAAGTTTTTGAATTTATCAGTCTTAAAGTGTTTAAGGGTTATGCTTTATTTAAAAAATTTATTTTATGTATCTTATTTATATTATTTATAAATAATTATATAGTATTTATCAAGGCTTACGCCTCGAACGCCTCAAGGCTACACGCCTTTAGGCAAGGCGAGAAAACGCCTCGAGGCTTAAATGCGTTATTCACAACATTGAGTAGGAGGAATATTTACTTATCGCCAAAAATATCGATGATGGCAGGAAAACAAGGGCATTGAGGACCTCGGTGACGTGATTAGAGAGGGAGGTGGGGCCCTTGCAAAAGGGCTTTTCAGAGGAGTGACAGGAATATTGACGAAGCCTCTGGAAGGTGCAAAGTCTTCTGGTGTGGAGGGTTTTGTCCAAGGCGTGGGCAGAGGGATCATCGGGGCAGCTGCACAGCCAGTGAGTGGTGTTCTGGATCTATTGTCGAAGACCACCGAAGGCGCCAATGCCATGAAGATGAAGATAGCCTCCGCAATAACTTCCGACGAGCAGCTTCTGCGCAGGAGACTGCCTCGTGTCATTAGCGGTGACAATTTGGTTCGCCCTTATGACGAATACAAATCACAAGGACAGGTAATTCATTGTTTCTACCTATTAATCTTGTCAAAATACAGAGGGAGAGATTTGATGAAAACATTTTACAGGATCTAGATTTAATGATCTATTTCTTTTTTTAAACTATTTAATGATCTAACTAAGCCTAATATTATTGAATATCTGAATAAAGAAACAGTAAACTAATTTAAATGCTATTAATCCTGGCTTTTGTGTCTCTGTTATGCTCTTAAACATAAGGTAGTGAGCTATACTCGTTCAAGTTTGTGTTTAGTTGAATATTTGACTGGCAACTAATTTTTATTTTTTTTATCATCATGAAGATTATACTGCAGTTAGCAGAATCAGGTTCATTTTTGGGACAGGTTGATCTGTTCAAAGTGCGCGGAAAATTTGCCCTGACCGATGCATATGAAGACCACTTTCTTCTTCCCAAGGGAAAAATTCTGGTTGTCACACATCGACGAGTGATTTTATTGCAGGTAAGTTATCTGTGGCTGTCCATGTTCAAATCCAAAAGATAAAGTTGACTAATTTTCTCTTTGCTCGTATTTCAGCAACCCTCGAATATTATGGGGCAGAGAAAGTTCAGCCCAGCAAGGGATCCGTGTTCGGTGATGTGGGACGTGCTTTGGGATGAGCTCGCAACGATGGAACTCACCAACGGCAAGAAAGACCATCCGAAAGCTCCTCCTTCCCGCCTTATCCTTTACTTGCGAAGTGACGTGAAGGAACAAGTCCGTGCTATCAAATGCAATCCCAACACTCATCAAGCTGTCGAAGTCTACTCTTCCATCGCGCTCGCGTTGCACACTTACGGACCAAATCAATCAAAGGTTAGAAGTCTATGCTTTATCATCTTAACAAACTGGGACAAAAATCTTGTAAAGAATAATAGTACACTGGAAACCTCACTGTGTTGCGTTTTATGTAATACAGGAACTGCTAAAACGGAAAGTGACAAAACCGTACGCGCCGAATGCGGAGGAAAACCTTGTAAGAGAAGGGCTAGGCGGTTTGTCACCACAACAGCTTCCCCATCAGAGCTCCACTTTTGGCAGCCGAACAACTTGACTTCGAATATACCAAATATTATTTCATTTTTGTAAATAACAATATAAAAGCCTCTTTTGTGATTTTGATCCTGTAGTGTATAGTATAGTATAGAGTATTAGACTATAGATTGCGCCGCTTATTTGTATAAGCTTATATATATATATATATATATATATATATATATATTGTAACACTATTTTGTAATTATTCAATGTAGATCATAGAGTTGTTCGATGCTGATATGTTCCGAATCTCGATAAACTCGCAATGAAAATTTTGAAAACACCGGCCTAACACTTACAAGCCCAGCCCAATCTCTGAGATTTAAGTTTTTGAATATGCCCTTTTGGTGTTTTAATTGTCGTATGGATTCCATTGAAGCAATAATAATAATAAGACGCCCTTGCCTCATTGACTATACTTTTGAGTGAGAACATTCTATGGGATCACTCTGATAGTATATGGTTTAGGGTTTAGATGAGGGATAGTTCAAGGATAAGCATAGCAATCGGTACTTAATTTAGATAAACTGTCTAAATTATTTCCAGCAAACTTATAAAATCATTAACAAATCTTTATAAAGATAACCTTTTTTTTTAAATGTCGGCGGTATAGAATAAAACTCGTTTTTAATGCTGCTTGGGTTGGGCCCATTGAAATAACAGGATATCAATTAAAGATAGATATTAGATTTAAATTTGTATTATTGTTATATAAACATTCGTTCGCCCATATTTTTAAAGAAAGCAAACAAATTGATACGAAAGTCTACTTTTTTAGACGCACCGGAAAGATGATGTGCTTCGGCGACATCCGTTTCAGAGTGATCACGGCCGATGCTCCTCCGTCGGATGCTCCGCCGCGCGGGAGCAGGGAGAAGCACTTTTTGAGGCTCAAGGCGAGCTTAGTGAGACGATCAACTCCGTTGCGAGCGGGAACGCATGATCTCGTCTCGCTCCCCCACTTCTTGGCCGACTCGCACGCCATCATCGCCCACCTCATCTCCCAAATCGACCTCAGTTTTCCGTCCGCTACCATCGACGTCATATCACAAGACGTGCGCGCAATGTGCCGAGGGGCCATCGCCGTCGACCCCCACAGACGAGTCGTTGCTCTCTGTATGGCATTCGATAACATGGCCTCCGCCCCCACGCTGCCGCCGGTGCCTGCGACATCGCAAGCTCCCGAGGATGTGGCAACCATAGATGAATCGCTTGAGGAGGCCGCTGCAACCGTGGACGAAAGCCAATCGCAATGCGCCATCTGCTTCGAAGTGTTGGGTCCCCGGATTACACGCTTGCCGTGCTCTCATGCCTATCACAAGCTTTGCATCGCCAAATGGTTCAAGAAGAAGAAGATCACTTGCCCGCTATGCCGCTACCGTATGCCGGGACGTCACTAACCTCTTCTTTTCTCTCCCATTCCGCCGCGTAACCCTCGTCGCACCCCTCGTCTTGTTCCGAACTGACATAGCTACGCTCATAGGTCAAAGTAAATAGTATGTATGTTCTGGTAATTGGTTAAGTTGAACTAGTAGTTTCATTTTATAACATTGTATATTATTTTTAACCTTTGATTTTGACATTTTTTTTCTTTCTTCTTTCTAATTTGATGCTTTCCAAAATATTGTAGTAAAAGTACATATTTTTTTAGGAGAATGGTTAAATTGAGCTCTATCATCTATATTGAATAATTATAAAATAGTGATACAATAAATATATAAACTTATACAAATAAGCGGCGATATCTATAGTCTATACCAAGGTTCGACTTATCGTGGATAGTCGTGGATAATCGATGATTATCGGTCTTACCGATGTTTACCGATAAATAATCCACTACACTAGTTGTCGTTTTGGTAACTTATCGCCGATAATCGAGGAAAAGGATAAATCCTTTTCCAACGGATTATCGGAAAACGCAGTGTAAAAAAGAGGGACTTTTCTGTCAATTAAAAAAATAATATTGGGTGGTATAAATGTGATTTTTTCGAGGATTTTCGGGTTCAAACCCTACTTCTCGCCATTTTCGCCGCCTCCAAGCAACTTCTTGGTGATTTTCGCGATTATCGAACTGGTAAGAGGCTCGATTTTCGGCTGTTTCTTCTGGTTGTGTTCGATTAGCTAGAATGTGGCAAAAGTGTGTAAAGTTTTTATTTAACCATTTTTACCGAATTTCTTCCATTTGTATCAAACTTTTTGGTAGATCTAGGACTTATAATGATATATATATATATATATATATATATATGTGAATCATGCATTTGTTCTTTGATATTTGATCATTTTCACGATTTTGAGAAGTTTTGCATGAGTTCCAAAACTAAGAGTTCATTGTTCATAGAAGTTATGTTTAGAAAGTGGGTAAAGCTTGTTACTTTTGTAATTTTGAGATATTATACAACATTAAATCACAAAAGAGGCTTTTATATTGTTATTTACAAAAATGAAATATTGGTATATTCAAGTCAAGTTGTTCGGCTGTCAAAAGTGAAGCTCTGGTGGGGAAGGTGTTGACAATCTATAAAGAAATGCATGAGTTATTCATGAATGAGAAAGTGGACATGGATTTTTTTTTTATTAACAAAATATATGCACACAAAACGTTGGATGAGATAAAATGACCTTTGGCTGTTCATTACATATTAAGACTTTTAGTTTTTCCACTCTTAAAGTCTAAATTAACTTGATGCATTAAGCCACAATGAATATGATTGTTCTTTTTTTTTTTTTTTTTAACTTATAAATAAAGTTTTTCATTGTAATATATAGGATATAAGAATATGGGTTGTCTCTTTATTATACGATTCTTTTTATTTGGATCAGAAATAAAGTTAGCAAGGATCCCTATCTTCAAGGTTAAGGAATATGGTATGCATTTTTTTTATTTCTTTTATATTTGTATTTTAGAGGTTTTTCATTGAGCACATACGATATAAGAATCTGGGACGTCTCTATCTTCTGTATTTTTTTGGATCTGAAATAGAGTAACAAGGAAGGCTTTCTTTCAAAGTTGTGGAGTGCCATTGAAGCTCGCACTCGAGAAACTCATGACTTGGACAAGTGTACATGTATATAGATTTTATATACTATACCTATATTGATTAGCATTTTAGAATTATGTACTTGTATACGTACTAAATTATGTAAATTAGTACATGTATAAGATGTTAGTACTGTTGACAATATATATGTATATATATATATATACTATACTTATTGTAATTATTTATATATGTATATATATACTACTTATTTTAAATAGTAATTTCGATTTTCATCACATAATTAGTCAGTGATTCTTTACCTTTCTTTTAATATTATCTTCTGCTTTAATAATATTGATTTTCTGACAAATATACTATATATCATGAGATGAGATGAGGGACAGAATGCATGAAAATATGATTCAAACACAACTATCTACTTTGACATATAAGCAATGACGGAATTAGGATTTAATCATAGACGGGGCTGGTTTAAATTTATTTTGGAAAGGAGAGGATAATTTGTAGTTTTAAAAAATTTAACACTAAAAGAACACAAAAAACAGAAATTTTAAGAGTTAAAAATTGCAAAAATAAAAAATTAGGGGGGGCTACAGTCGCTCTAGCAATACAAGTGCTTCCGCCTCTAACTATGAGCGTAGCTATGTCAGTTCGGAACAAGACGAGGGGTGCGACGAGGGTTACGCGGCGGAATGGGAGAGAAAAGAAGAGGTTAGTGACGTCCCGGCATACGGTAGCGGCATAGCGGGCAAGTGATCTTCTTCTTCTTGAACCATTTGGCGATGCAAAGCTTGTGATAGGCATGAGAGCACGGCAAGCGTGTAATCCGGGGACCCAACACTTCGAAGCAGATGGCGCATTGCGATTGGCTTTCGTCCACGGTTGCAGCGGCCTCCTCAAGCGATTCATCTATGGTTGCCACATCCTCGGGAGCTTGCGATGTCGCAGGCACCGGCGGCAGCGTGGGGGCGGAGGCCATGTTATCGAATGCCATACAGAGAGCAACGACTCGTCTGTGGGGGTCGACGGCGATGGCCCCTCGGCACATTGCGCGCACGTCTTGTGATATTACGTCGATGGTAGCGGACGGAAAACTGAGGTCGATTTGGGAGATGAGGCGGGCGATGATGGCGTGCGAGTCGGCCAAGAAGTGGGGGAGCGAGACGAGATCATTGTAGAGGGCGATTCGCACCGCCTTACCAGTCACGAGGATAATCAAACAAACACAACAAAATATGAATAACAATTATCCCCGATTTATCTATCCCGAAAGGACTCGGTTTTTCCCGTTTGATAGCTCTGACACACGAAGGAGTAATAATGGAAAACATGATTTGATGCCGCACCCCGCCGCCTTCGGCGAGGCTGCCTACGTACCCGTCGAACCGAGATCAGGTCATCACGTAGTTCAATGGGTTTGGTGGATTCTCTTCTCCTTTCTCTCTTCTTTCTTTTCTCTTTTCTCTCCTCTCACGGCTGAACCCCCTCCTCCCCTCTCCATGAGGTTTTCTTTTGCATTTATAGGCTTAGGGTTAGTAGAGGCTTTGCTCTTTGGGCTTTTTCTGCGAACTGGGCTTTTATTGGTTGTTCTATCGTGGGCTGAAAATCCTCTTGTATCTTGCCTCTATTTTTATCGTTTTAATGTTAAAACGACAAGTGTAGAGTTGGGGATGGATTTGACCAAATCCGACCTTAACAGTTAGTCCCCCATTTTATCAAGTGTGAGCACTTGGTAAAATATAGAGAAAAACTTTATCACTTCCGATCTGAATTATCGCTCCTAATGATAGGAATCATAGACCAAATTATTGCCCGGTGGTGCTCTCCGATAATGATTCCCGTAGCAAGCGATAGTGTAACCATGAGTCGTCGGGTAGGTGCTTTGACTTTATGATATCGTCAATGAGAGGGTTGGCAACTCCCTCGGGTAGCCGATGGTCTCGCCGTTGTTTGAGTTCTCACGAGCCCAACGGGGTAGGCCTCGACGGAGGCCTTGACCGAACGGGGACGGAAGTACCACTTGGACCGACACCATCCTCACCGAAGATCCTCGCTATGGACTCGGCCCTCGTGATATCCGATGAGCTTGTCGAGCGTTGTTGCGATGGACTTGTCGACTTCGAGGGAGATGATACTTTTAAGGAAGCCGTGTGAACGCTCCATAGTGTGAACTTGACTTTATGTGGTGGATGGCTTCTCAGTTGAGGACTGTAGCTTATCAATGCGGTATTTGACTCTTCGATCCTTGCGTCATCGGTGGAAGCGTCCTCCTCTCAGTGCGAGCTCGTCCAGTCGGCCAGTTTCTCTGCGATGACGAGCTCGTTACCTCGACGATACTCATTAGCGAGATAATCTCCTTTGTCGACGATGACACCGACGTCATGAGCGCAGTGATCCTTTCCTCGTTTTTATCTAATTCTTTCTCTTTGTCCTGCATTTTAGCTGAGAATTCTTTTGTTTTGATCGTAAGTAGATATGAAATATGCACATATGTAAAGAACAAAAAGAAACAAAAACTTGATCTCATCGTTATATATATGTATATATATTTTCTTTATGGTGTCGTCGATACTTTCGTCGAGGCCCTTTTTCATTTCTTGGTGCCGTCGAAACTTTCGTCGAGGCCCTTTTTTCATTTCTTGGTGCCGTCGAAACTTTCGTCGAGGCCCTTTTTTCATTTCTTGGTGCCGTCGAAACTTTCGTCAAGGCCCTTTTTTCATTTCTTGGTGCCGTCGAAACTTTCGTCGAGGCCCTTTTTTCATGTCTTGGTGCCGTCGAAACTTTCGTCGAGGCCCTTTTTTTTTCCTTCCTCATCGAGTCGTGCACGGTGACGAGTCCGATGATAATCTCGTACCCGCCACGGTGGCGTACTCGGTAGTGCATCGAGGCCCTTTTTTTTTTTTTTTTTTATTTCTTGGTGCCGTCGAAACTTTCGTCGAGGCCCTTTTTTCATTTCTTGGTGCCGTCGAAACTTTCGTCGAGGCCCTTTTTTCATTTCTTGGTGCCGTCGAAACTTTCGTCGAGGCCCTTTTTTCATTTCTTGGTGCCGTCGAAACTTTCGTCGAGGCCCTTTTTTCATTTCTTGATGCCGTCGAAACTTTCGTCGAGGTCCTTTTTTCATTTCTTGGCACTTTCGCCGTAAAACTAACACCTTTCTTGTTGATGGAAGTTACCTAGTAAGGACCGAAAAACGCATGTGCATGTCGTTATTGGTCGTCGTTTGATAGGATGCATTGACCATCTCCTCGCATTTGGGTTTCATTGGTCGTCTTTTAGCTTCTCGGTCCTGTGAAGCCCTTTCTTGCCTTACAATGCTTTCGTCGCATCGTCAAGTTTTCCTCGTCTCCTCGAGCCTCCTGCGCATGTCCCTGTATCCTCGTACCTGAAATGTGAGCAAGTCAGAATCGAACCAGTGGTCAGTTCCATGTAGTGCGGAGTTCGCGTCAGTGGCCAGCGGGAAGCCGGTATCCTCTTGCGTAGAAGCTGCTCTCCGCTTGCCTAGCGAGTAGCTCATCGCCTTGGACGGAAGTAGCTCTCGTAGTAGGCGGCGAGAACCTCATCGTTGTGGGCGCAAGCAGCTCCCGTAGTAGGCGGCGAGCACCTCTTCGCTTACCGTCCTCGTCGGGAAGCCTGGGTTGTCGAATCTTAGCTCTTAGCTCACAGCGCAAGCTGCTCTCCTACCAAGGGGAAGCAGGTGTCCTTGGCGAGCGCGTCGTCGGCGTCATCGGATCGTAGCTCGTCGTCAGGGCGTACCTTCTCGCGCCACTGGGGAAGCACGTGACCTGCCACTGGGGGAGCACACGTCGTCGGCCTTCCTCGTCGTCGGCTCCTGGGTTGTCGCAAGCTGCTGACCTGCCACTGGGGAACCACGTGTCCTCGCGTTTAGCGAGGACGTCGTCGGCCTTCCTCATCGTCGGCTGCTGGGTTGTCGCAAGCTGCTGACCTGCCACTGGGGAAGCAGGTGTCCTCGCATTCAGCGAAGACGTCGTCGGCCTTCCTCGTCGTCGGCTCTTGGGTTGTCGCAAGCTGCTGAGCTGCCACTGGGAAAGCAGCTGTCCTCGCACTCGGCGAAGACGTCGTCGGCCTTCCTCGTCGTCGGCTCTTGGGTCGTGGCAAGCTGCTGAGCTGCCACTGGGGAAGCAAGTGTCGTCCCACCTGCCATCGGCGGGAAGCCCTGCTCGTTGGCAGACTGTCGCCCTCCTGCGGGGAAGCAGCTCTCCTCACACAGCGAGCAGGCCGTCGACCTGTTCCTTGGCGGTGCAACTTGCAGCGTCTGCAACTTTCTCCTCGAGCGTCCGGTAGGGGCGACTGACCCGTCGAATCAAAGCTCACGGCAAGGCCTGTAAGAAAACTAAGAAATGATACAGTTTTATTCATCAAATATATAGACGAGATGAGCGCTCGGTGTTGTCGTTGTCGTCGTTGGTCGTCATCTCTTCGAGTTCCTGGCTGTGAGTTAGAGAAAAACTAAGCCCCATGGTGGGCGCCAAACTGTAGAGGGCGATTCGCACCGCCTTACCAGTCACGAGGATAATCAAACAAACACAACAAAATATGAATAACAATTATCCCCGATTTATCTATCCCGAAAGGACTCGATTTTTCCCGTTTGATAGCTCGGACACACGAAGGAGTAATAATGGAAAACATGATTTGATGCCGCACCCCGCCGCCTTCGGCAAGGCTGCCTACGTACCCGTCGAACCGGGATCAGGTCATCACGTAGTTCAATGGGTTTGGTGGATTCTCTTCTCCTTTCTCTCTTCTTTCTTTTCTCTTTTCTCTCCTCTCACGGCTGAACCCCCTCCTCCCCTCTCCATGAGGTTTTCTTTTGCATTTATAGGCTTAGGGTTAGTAGAGGCTTTGCTCTTTGGGCTTTTTCTGCGAACTGGGCTTTTATTGGTTGTTCTATCATGGGCTGAAAATCCTCTTGTATCTTGCCTCTATTTTTATCGTTTTAATGTTAAAACGACAAGTGTAGAGTTGGGGATGGATTTGACCAAATCCGACCTTAACAATCATGCGTTCCCGCTCGCAACGGAGTTGATCGTCTCGCTAAGCTCGCCTTGAGCCTCAAAAAGTGCTTCTCCCTGCTCCCGCGCGGCGGAGCATCCGACGGAGGAGCATCGGCCGTGATCACTCTGAAACGGATGTCGCCGAAGCACATCATCTTTCCGGTGCGTCTAAAAAAGTAGACTTTCGTATCAATTTGTTTGCTTTCTTTAAAAATATGGGCTTGAATAATTCGATTCGTGAATTAATGAGGATACGAATAGCATTTAACTGATCATCCGCTCTATGAATTCAATACATTGTTTAATTTAAAGCATGTTATTATAATAATTATTACAGCAAATAATCTGATACAAATCGAGACTATAAAATAATTATTCTACCCAATTAAAGTTAATATTATGCACTAACCGGAGTTGAGAGTGGTGCTTTGGGTTCGAAGAAGCAATAGAGCTATAGGAAGGACGATCACTGGTCGTGGTGTGTGTGTGAGGAAGCAAGTGACACGAACGAATGTTTTTTTTTTTTTGAATGGACGAACGAATGTTTATATAACAATAATACAAATTTAAATCTAATATCTATCTTTAATTGATATCCTGTTATTTCAATGGGCCCAACCCAAGCAGCATTAAAAACGAGTTTTATTCTCGGGCCAGGTATTTTTTTTAATCCCGGCAAAAGTACCGATACTTTTAATAATTATTATTATGGTGTTCGATCTCACGGCCTAAAATAACAAGAAAGAAAATAGAAGACACAGCAAATAATCTAATACAAATCGAAACTATAAAATAATAATTAAAAATTCATCACAGTTAATATAATTCACAAACCGGAGTTGAGAGTCGTGCTTTGGGTTTGACGATCGGAGGGAGAACTGGTCTGCTGTGTGTGTGAGGAAGCCGAATGACACGAAGGAATGTTTATATTACAATGGGCCCAAGCAGCATTAAAAAAGAGTTCTATTCTCGGCCCAATGTGGGTATTTCACTGAAAGCATTATTTTACTCATGGAAGTTTAAATTTTACCGCCGACATTATTTTACTTATGAAAGTTTAAATCTATCTTTAATTGATATCTTGTTAGTTAATGGGCCCAACTTTTGTTGTTTGGGCTGAGGCAAGCAGCATTAAAAACGAGTGAGTGTGTTCAACGAACGAGTTTTATTATTATGTAGTCTGGCTCGGGCCTGTGGGATCGGCTTTGGGCCCAATGTGGGTATATCTATTTTACTTATGAAAGTTTTATATTTATAAGTAAACATAATTTAGATAATAGATTATTTATATATATAAAAAAAAGTTTAAAGATATGATTATACGCTTTGCTAAACAATCACATGACAACCACTTAATCCCCCACAAATCTATTATTAACTCTCACATTTTTATAACTCTCAAAACAACTTTTTCACGTACCAAAATACCCTTAATATTGTCTATTTTTTCAGACGTATTAATCCCGAAAAAGGGACATATCTCGTCTTTAAAAATAGACAATTCTATGGGTATTTTTGTGACATGAAATTTCGAAAGATTATTTTGAAAATTACGAAAACTTGCGAGTCAATAATCGAGTTTTTGGTTTCCGAGGTTTCAAATGATGATAACAAAAATTAAAATTACACATTACATTATCAACAATCTGATAAGTAAAAAAAAAAACTCAAAGTAAACTTATCATTTTTTAAACTTATTTGAAGATTTTTATTTTATTTTCAAATTATGATATATAGCTCTGGAAAAAATAATGATGTATACTATTGATCTACAAATTCGTCATTATTTAATATGACATAAAGTGTTAAAAGTTGTGAATTAATTAAATTTACAAACAAAGAAAAAGGCTTTAAATAAATAAATCGATATTCGCAAAAGCCCAATTGAGAAGCCCAGTGAAATTCTCAATCAGACCAAGCCAAACGGATACAAAGCCACTCAGCCCAGAGAGCCCAAAGGCCCAATATCCATTCGACATCAATCCAGAAAGACGAGGGTAGAGTTGTCATATTCTCTACCCGGCATCCCACTTCAAACCCAAGCGGAAGACCAGGAGCACGGAGTCAAGCCTCCAACGGCCATAATTCAAACATGACGACGAGAACGAAGTCGTGGGACACGTGTAGCAAGGTCATCAGCCCGGTCAGCACGGAGAGAAGACTTCATGATGCCTGGAAGACCAACGGGAAGAATTGAAGCCTATAAATACCAAACTCAAACTCAGACCAACACACACACATACATACAACTCTTAGAGAATACACCGAAAGCTTCACCCGGCATTTTTGCTCACTGTGAGATTTTGTTGTGTTCTTTTCTTCCTTCTTATTCTTTTCTCTTTTTAGGCGTGGTTTTGCTGTCTGTAGCTATCCGTCTATGTCAATTGTCGCAATAAATTAACAGAGGAAGTAGTCAACTACCGCCTTGGGACGAAACTCTATAAAAAATCCCTCGTCTCATTTATATTGCTTATATAAATATATATATATACACATATATATATATATATACCGTGAGAATCGAGAGCTTGCAACGTGAGAGATCGAATTCCACCAAGTCATCTTATTCAAAAATATCATACACTCACAAGTCACACTTGACTGTTTGAAGTGGAAACTGTTGACGTGGTTTCCCACCTCAATCAGTCAAGTGTGACTTGTGAGCGTATGATATTTTCGGATGAAACAACTTGGTGGAATTCGATCTCTCGCGTTGCAAGCTCACGATTCACTCACGATATATATATATATATATATGTATATAAGCGATATAAATGAGACGAGGGATTTTTTATAGAGGTTCGTCCCAAAGCGGTAGTTGACTACTTCCTCTGTTAGTTTATTGCGACAGTGAACATAGACGGATAGCTACAGGCAGCTAGATCACGTCTGAGAATAGAAAGATAGAAATGGAGAAGGAGAGAAAGAATACAATAAGATCTCAGAAGGACAAGAACGCCGGGTAGAATCTCTTCAGTGTATTCTCTCGAAGTTGTAAGTATGCGTGTGTCTTGATCTGAGCTTGAACTTTAGCATTTATAGGCTTCAATTCTTCCCGTTGGACTTCCAGGAATCGAGGGGTCTTCACTCCGTGCTGACCGGGTTGAATGGACGATCTGGCTACACGTGTCCCATGACTTCGTTCTCGTCGTCGTGTTTGAATTATGCCCGTTGGAGACTTGACTCTGTGCTCCTGGTCTTCCGTCTGAGTTTGAAATGGGATGCCGGGTAGAGAATATGACGACTGTACCCTCGTCTTTCTGGGCTGCTACCGAGTGGATTTGGGCTTTAGAACTCATTGGGCCGAGTAGCCTATGTCCGTTGGTTCTTGGTCTGATTGAGAATCTCTTTGGGCTTCTCAAATGGGCTTTTACGAATGCCAGTTTATTTCTTTAAAGCCTTTTATCATGGTTTGTAAATTTAATTAATTCACAACCTTAGCACTTTATGTCATATTAAATAATGACGAATTTGTACATCAACAGTTAGCCCCCTACTATAAAAAAATACGAAGTAAATTTTATAGTATTTACTCGATGAAATCATGTAAAATTCGTGCCGGATAGGATTAATTAAATTTGTGACTTTTGCCGCAAATCTGCATAATCCGGGCAGGATTTTGGATAATTTCGAGATCAGATGGACGGATAGGGTCTTGAAGCTGTAACCGTCGCTTCGAATTTTGGGCGGGAACAGTTACAACACGTGTCCCATTTTGCGGAGTTCGAAGGGAATAAACTCTTCACATTCTCCTGACACAGCTGTCGTGCTGACGTGTCGCCGGATAGCTCGTTGATCTCAACCGTAGGATGAGGTTTGTTGCGTTTTTCGAGGAAACCCTAACCGTAGGATCAGCGACAATTTACGAGTATAAATACTCGAGTGATTCGCATTAAATGGGCACGTCTCTTCAGCTTCAGCCCGTCGCACGTCTTTCGAAGGTAATCTCTTCTCTCTTTTCTCTATATATACTCTGTGTGGCATTCGAATACCATTTTCGAATTTTTTAGAGAGAGAAAAGCTTTGAGTTTTAGAGAGATAAACTCTGCGAATCGCCATCGGAGGTGCTTTGAGGTCTGTCTTCGTGTCTAGAGATCCAGGTTCTTCCTTTCTTCTTTGTTATTTTCTCTGTGAGTCTGTTTGAAGATTGTTCTAGGTTTCTAGATATCGCTTTTTCGGTTTTCTTGAATCTCTGTACTTTCCAATTTCTGGGTAGCCTTTTCTGGGTTTTTGTGCTCGTCTAGATTCCTTTCGGTTTTTAGGATATTTTAGATAGAATGGGTCCTAAGAAGACGGTCTCAAAATGGCGAACAGAGTTTCTGACTACAGATTCTCCTAAGTCAGTTCTAAAACCTAAAGATCTGGTTAGGATCTGGGTAGAATATAAGATTCCCTTATCGATAGAGCTTAGATTGCCGGGTCCGGATGAACATGCCGACGAGCAGAACTCGGACGGCTGGATCTGTGTATATCAGAGGTTTTTTGAGTCCGGGGGGCTTAGATTTCCTATTCCTGAGCTCATCCTAAGGTATCTTAGTTACCTAGGGGTTTCTATCGGACAGCTCAGTCCGAATTCTATCCGGATCTTGATGGCCTTGCTTGTCCGGTCCCACGAGTGTTTGTATTCACTTACAATCTGGGACTTGTTGACGGGTTTGGTCATCAAGGCCAATGGTCAGGCTAAGGGTAGGTTTTTCCTATCCGTCAAGGAAGGGGAGATCATAACCGGTCTTCCCAAGAAGGAGAGTGCTTGGACCCACAAGTATTTCTTCTTCATGGCCGGTCAGGAAACGCTCGGTTCTTGGCCGGGCTATAGGAATGAATGGGTCCACGAGATAGGTAAGATTCTGGGTTGGGTTTTCTAATTTTTCTTATTCGGCTGTTCTTGTGTGTTTGCTAATTTCCTGTCTCCATCTTATGCAGTCGAGGACCCTGAGAAGCCTAAGTCTCGTCCGATCACAGAAGAGTGGAAGGCTTTGAAGAGGAGGCTTTTTCCTTCTGGTCCGGAGCTGTGGTCGAACTTCACGAGGGAGAGGTTTGAAGCTGCCGGGCTTTGGGCTGAGCCTGACGAGGAAGAATTTCCGGGTACAATTTCTCAATCTGTCTTTTTTGCTTTGTTTCGTATTTATCTATTTTATTTTTTCTAAGTGTGGATTTTTGACGTGTAGAGGATATGGATGCTCTTCGCCCGAAGGGTCAGAGTCTTCGCCAGAGGCGGAGGCAGGAGGGTCAGACCGGGGGTTCGGCCTCGGCTGGAGATCCTCGTCAGGAGACGAGTAGGCGGGTTGAGGAGAGGGGATCTGGCGCGTCTGCGCCGGCTAAGGCTCCTCGTCAGGAGACGAGTAGGAGGAACGAGGAGACTCCTGCTCGGGAGTCTCTTGCTGAGGTCGCCTCTGGGGCGACCAAGAAGAAGCATGTCGTCGATCTTTCCGACGACGGGGAGAGCACCCCGGAGGCTACGCCTTTGGCGAAGCCTTCGGAGAGGGAGATTGTCCCTCCTTCTGCTCCTGCTCGTCCTTCCAACGGCGTGATCCGTCCCTCTCAGGACGGAGTTATCTCGAGGACGGGCTCAGAGGTGGCCGCAAAGAGGCCGCACGAAGGAGAGGACTCCGGGGCCCGGAAGAAGGCGAAGGGGGATTCGGCCCCGAAGGAGGTGGCGAAGAGGGACGTGGTCCCGAAAGAAGGTGTGAGGGCCTTGGAGAAAGGTAAGGGGGTTGTTCGGGAGAGCGAGCGCCCGAAGGAGGCCTCCCGAGGTGAGGCGAGGGAGACGGGGTTGATTCCCCCGGTGGTTGAGGGGCAGGCCAGGGAGAATATGGTCTCCCGCAAGGCGGGGTGCACTTGGATGGGAGACAAGGCTGGTAATTCGATGAGAAAGTCAGCCAATACTTGTGATTTCGCACAGGTTCGGATCTTGTATTCTATGTCGAATTCGCTTAACTCGACAGCCCATTTCGTGAGCCTTCCCGATTGATTCGGGCTATGGAGGATGATTCTCAAAGGTTGGGTGGTCATTACCATGACGGTATGGGATTGGAAGTAAGGCCGAAGCTTCCTCGCTGCTGTTATCATTGCTAGTGCGAGTTTTTCTATTGCCGGGTATCTGGTTTCAGCATCTTCCAAAGATTTGCTGATGTAGAAGATCGGTTTTTGCTCTCCGCGGTCCTCTCTCACGATTACTCCACTCACCGCCGATGGCGAGACAGCCAGATATAAAAACAATGGCTCTCCCAAGATTGGTCTGGTGAGTATTGGTGGGGTGGAGAGGTACCTTTTCAGCTTTTGGAAAGCCTCTTCGCATTCTTCGGTCCATTCAAACTTTTTATTTCCTTTCAATAGTTTGTAGAAGGGTAAACATTTGTCCGTAGCTCTTGATATGAACCGGTTAAGAGCGGCGATCCTCCCAGTCAGCCTTTGCGTCTCTCGAACAGTCCTTGGGGAGGGCATGTTCTGGAGGGCATTTATCTGGTCGGGATTGGCTTCTATACCTCGCTGTGTGACCAGATAACCTAGGAATTTTCCTGAAGTTACCCCGAAGGTGCATTTCGTCGGGTTGAGCTTCATTTGATACTTTCGTAGTATGTCGAAGCAGTCTTCTAGGTGGGACACGTGATCCGTTGCTTGGGAGGACTTTACCAACATGTCATCGATGTAGACTTCCATAGTTTTACCGAGTTGTTCGGCGAACATTTGGTTGACTAATCTTTGATATGTGGCTCCGGCGTTTTTTAATCCGAAGGGCATAACTTTGTAACAGTATATTCCTCTATCGGTTATGAATGCCGTTTTTTCTTGGTCCTCGGGGTGCATTAGGATCTGGTTGTATCCCGAGAATGCGTCCATGAACGACAGTAGTTCATGCCCACATGTTGCTTCGACCAGACGGTCGATATGGGGCATTGGGAAACTGTCTTTGGGACAGGCTTTGTTCAGGTCGGTAAAGTCGATGCAGACTCTAGCCTTCCCGTTTTTCTTCTTCACGACTACTGTATTTGCTAACCAGTCCGGGTATTTGACTTCCCTGATGGATCTGGTCTGCAGCAGTTTTGTGACTTCTTCGTTTACGGCTTGGGCCCTGTCCGGGCCTAGCTTTCGCCTCTTTTGCTTTACCGGCTTGTAGCTCGGATCTACGTTTAGGCGATGGGTTGTAATGCTTGGATCTATTCCGGGCATGTCTTTGTGAGACCAAGCGAAACAGTCCCGATTTTTGGTCAAGAATTTGAGGAGATCTTTTCTGACATCATTGTCTAGTCCTTTTCCGATTCCTACCTGGTGGTCCGGGTTGTCGGGATCGATCTGGACCTGGACTGTCATTTCCAGGTTAGGTTTTCCGTATCGGTGGCCCTTTCTTGTCCGTCGTTCTCTTTCTCATCTACCGCCATTAATTGCTATGCAGTAGATCGCTCTTTCCCGGCCTTAGCGGCCTGGATGTTCCGGAACGCGCTCATGTAGCAAATTCTGGATTGTTTTTTATTTCCTTTGATTTCAACGATTTTTCCCGCCCTATTCGGGAAGTGTATTAGTTGATGGTAGGTTGACGGTACGGCCTTCATCATATGCAGCCAAGGTCTTCCTAATATCATGTTGTAAACTGACAGGCAGTCCAACACTAGGAAATTTTTGGTCTTCCCGACCCCCGCTGCTGCGATGGACAGTCGCACCGTGCCAACCGCGTTGATGGTTCCTCCCATGGCTTCTCTGTTGATCTCTGTCTCTTCTACTCCCAGCTTTAGCAACGGCTCCAGGAAGATCACGTCGACTGAGCTCCCGTTATCGATTAGGATCCTGTCCATCGTATACGAGGCAACCAGGAGTGTGACGACCAGCGCATCGTCGTGCGGACCAATTAGTGTGGCCGCTTCACTATCTTTGAATGAGATCTCGAAGTCCGGTTCTTGCCTCGGTACGATCACCGGTCCGGCCTTGAGCTTCCTCTGATGGGCCTTGATGGAGTTTACTGAGTTACCATGCAGTTGGGAACCTCCCACAATAGTGTAGATTCTACCGATGGGCTCGGGGATGTCGTTGAGCTGCTCTCCGGAATTCTCCGTTTCTTCGTATGTTTGCTCGTCTGACTCCTCGAGCATATGTACTCGTCCTCTTTTGCTAGGCTGTATGCTTTCGCGCGGCGTTCTGTGTTGCTCTTCTCTTTTCTGGCCGGTTTGGTGTTGATTTTGGGGAAGGCTTTGCTCGGCCGATTGCCCACCTTTCAGCTCATTGCCGAAGTTTATTTCCCCTAACTCTCCATTGATGTACTTTTCCGCTAGGCGGGCACGGAGTACCATACAATTCTTCGTATGATGCCCGAACACCTTGTGGAAGTTACACCACGCTTTCGGGTCGTGCTCCGGGAAACCTTCGTTGTTGTACGGTGGGAAGTCTCTCGAGCTGACCAGCACTTCTCCAGGAGTTTCTTCTGCTTCGACCTGTTCTTCGAATTCCGCGGTTTCCGAATTTACGTTGAAAACGTACGAGTTTCGCGGGTTCGGTCCGATATTAGCCCTCGGATTTTGGGTTTGGAATGGGTGCTTCTGGATTGGGGGGGAATTCCTTTGTCCCCTGAAAGGGATGTTGTGATTTCCGGCCCTAGGCGGCGGCTGCTGCCCGGGTAGTCCGGTATTCCGCTGGTGGACGGGTAGAGATCCATGTCTCCTTCGCATGGCTTCGAGTTCTTCGTCATGCCTGATCCAGTTGGATGATCTGTGGATCACGTCTTCGATGGAGTCGTAACGATTCACGACGATGTCCGTTTTGAACTTCGAATCGTACCATAATCCGGCCGTGAGAGCGGCTATGGCGGTTTCGTCACTGATCCCGTTTATTTTGACCATGTTCTTTTTGAACCTGGTCATGAAAGTTCTGAGGGGCTCTCCTCTCTCTTGCTGCAAGGCATAGAGGTTTGCCGCCGTGATCTCGGTTTCCATAAACATGGAAAAATGTTTGAGAAAAAGGGTCGTTAGCTGTCCGAAGTTGTCTATGGAACGCGGTTCAAGTTTCGAGAACCATTCCATCGCCGGGCCGACTAGATTTTCAGAGAAATATTAGCAGCGCCCAGCGTCTGATTCGTGCGCTTCCAGATGGGCTCGCCCCATCGCAATCCTGAAGGACCTCAAGTGTACTTTGGGATCGGTCGTCCCGTCGTACTTTGGCACATATACTCGTCCGTCTTCCCTGAGTATAAAGTTAGTTATGACGGGCTTAAAGGGTGTCCTTTCTGCCTCCTCCACTAGACGTTCTATCTCGGGGGCAGCGGTAGTGGCGCTGTGCACGCGAGAGCGCACGTGAATAAGCTTCTCGTTCATTTCGGCCATTGAGCGTTTGAGCTCCTCCAATTCTGTGCGTTGGGGAGCTTGTTCGGGACGCACAGCCTGGAGGGGTTCCTGTCCGTACACCGGGCTGGGATACCTCGGATACGTGACCGGGTGGCCGTTGAGGGCCTGGCTGATGTTACGGCTTTGCTCGTACCCCGATTGTCGGTTTTGGGCTCCCGGGCGTTGGTGACTGCTCGAAGCAACATTCCCCGCATTAGACGGGTAGAGACCCGTCAAGGGGGTAAAAAGGGGTGTTCCTGTTTCAGGGGGCGGGGGAGGCGTCGCGGGCCTAGGGCCGCTGGGTAGTCGGGGCTGGTTTCGCCTCGGCGCTTGCGGATTGTCCACGTCGGCAAAGTCGAAGTGGACAGCGTCGAGCCCGGTCCGGCCTTGATACCCAGAGCTTTGTCCCGGATCAGTCCGGTTAGCATTCTGACGACGCTCATTTCGGGCTTGGTTGGCTTCCAGAGATTCGAGTCGCTGGCGCAACTCTCGATTCTCAGCAGCGCTAGCCTCTAGCTGAGACTGTAGGTTGCTCGATTCCGTGTTTGGATCTGGGTTGTTCACCTCAGACTCGTTCACGATTGCGATTTCATTGTTGCTCATGTTCGCGGAGTGCTTTGAGCTTTTAGGAGTTAGCGAGATCAATTTCCCACAGACGGCGCCAAACTGTTGACGTGGTTTCCCACACAATTAGTCAAGTGTGACTTGTCAGCGTATGATATTTTCGGATGAAACAACTTGGTGGAATTCGATCTCTCGCGTTGCAAGCTCACGATTCACTCACGATATATATATATATATATATATATATATATATGTATATAAGCGATATAAATGAGACGAGGGATTTTTTATAGAGGTTCGTCCCAAAGCGGTAGTTGACTACTTCCTCTGTTAGTTTATTGCGACAGTGAACATAGACGGATAGCTACAGGCAGCTAGATCACGTCTGAGAATAGAAAGAAAGAAATGGAGAAGGAGAGAAAGAATACAATAAGATCTCAGAAGGACAAGAATGCCGGGTAGAATCTCTTCAGTGTATTCTCTCGAAGTTGTAAGTATGCGTGTGTCTTGATCTGAGCTTGAACTTTGGCATTTATAGGCTTCAATTCTTCCCGTTGGACTTCCAGGAATCGAGGGGTCTTCACTCCGTGCTGACCGGGTTGAATGGACGATCTGGCTACACGTGTCCCATGACTTCGTTCTCGTCGTCGTGTTTGAATTATGCCCGTTGGAGACTTGACTCTGTGCTCCTAGTCTTCCGTCCGAGTTTGAAATGGGATGCCGGGTAGAGAATATGACGACTCTACCCTCGTCTTTCTGGGCTGCTACCGAGTGGATTTGGGCTTTAGAACTCATTGGGCCGAGTAGCCTATGTCCGTTGGTTCTTGGTCTGATTGAGAATCTCTTTGGGCTTCTCAAATGGGCTTTTACGAATGCCAGTTTATTTCTTTAAAGCCTTTTATCATGGTTTGTAAATTTAATTAATTCACAACCTTAGCACTTTATGTCATATTAAATAATGACGAATTTGTACATCAACAGAAACCACGTCAACAGTTTGCCGCTGTCTGTGGGAAATTGATCTCGCCAACTTCTACAAGCTCAAAGCACTCTGCAAACATGAGCAATGGCGAAATCGCAATCGGGAACGAGTCTGAGGTGAACAACCTAGACCGAAACACGGAGCCGAACAACCTGCAATCTCAACTAGAGGCTAGTACCGCTGAGAACCGAGAGTTTCGCCGGCGACTCGAATCTCTTGAAGCAAATCGAGCCCAAAACACCAACTAGGCTTGGCTGAATACACCATCACGTGGCTACGTGGCAGTTAACTGACGGTCATCCTCTTAATTGGATGGTTTTTTATAATTAGCGTGATTAGTATATTTTGACCACTTTTGCTGTTGTTTTTTGAAATTGGGATCATGCTTATGGGAAAGTGACAACTTTGACCATTTATGCCGCCAATTACCCAAAAAAGAATAGGAAAATGATTCAATTTATTTCAAAACATCAATTCATTTCAATTTTTTGGTAGATCTAGGACTTATAATGGTTGATTTATATGAATCATGCGTTTTTTGTTTGATATTTGATCATTTTCATGATTTTTAGAAGATTTGAATGAGTTCCAAAACTAAGAGTTCATTGTTCTTAAGAGTTATGTTTAGAAATGAGTAAAGATTATTACTTTTGTAATTTTGAGATATTTTTTTGCATTATCATGAATATATCTTGATTAAAAGTTGTTTCCATGGCTTGATTTGTGATTATTTTGTTAGAGTTAAATGAAATTCGGATTATTATCCTTGTTAGGTAAAAGTATACAAAGTTTTGAAATTAGTACTTTGCTAAAAATATAGTTTTTTACGTTTTTTTTTGTTGATTTATGGTTTGAGGAAAAAGGATACAGAGTCTGTGAATTTTTAGGGATATTTTTGTGAATTTTTGAGGCAGATTTGATGCTTATTCGGGTTTTTTCAAAATTGCGGCAAAAGTTTTGAAGTTGATCTTTTTGTCGTTTGTTAAGTATTCTACTCATTTTTTTTAAGTATTTTCGTTCATTAAATATTTTTTAAAATAATAATATGATTTTTTGGTGTAATTTATTTTCAGATTTGACGAGAAATCGGCTTTCTTGATAAATTCGGCAAAAGTTATTGAAGTTTCTATTTAGTGATTTGTGTGGTAATGTACTCATTTTTTTGGGTGTTTCAATTTATTAAATATTTTTAAAAATATTATTCATAGTTTTTTGTGTACTTTTTTTTTCCAGATCAGGAGACTATTCGGATTTTCTCATACATTCGGGAAAAGTCATCCTAGTTTATCTTTTGCGATTTATGAGGTAATGTAATCATTTTATTGGGTGTTTTCATTCATGAAATATTTTATGAAATATTAATCTGAATTTTTGGTGTTATTTATTTTCAGAGTTGACGAAAATTCGAACTTCATGATAATTGCGGCAAAACTACTCGAAGTTTTGGTTTCGTGATTTGTGAGGTTATGTACTCATTTTTTGGGGTGTTTTCATTCATTATATATTTTTGGAAATATTAATCTGAGTTTTTGGTGTAATTTATTTTCAGATTTGACTGTTTTTCGGCCATTCATGAAATTGCGGCAAAAGTTATCCAAGTTTGTATTCTCGTGATTTATCAGGTAATCTACTGACTTTTCTTGCTCTTAGCTTTCATTAAATATTTATTACGATAATATAATTTTGGTGGGATTTAATTTGTATTTTGAGGTAAAATTGTTTTTGACGGCAAAAGTACATAAGGTTTGCATTCAGTATATTTTTTTAACTATTTGCGTAATTTTTCTTGCTGTTTAGGTTGAAAATGAGTAAGGACGAACTTGCGAGGCAGCATTGCATTCCCTATGGGGATTCGAGCAACAATTCGGGTTTCAAGTGTAACTATTGTGGGAAAGAGATTAGAGGAGGCGGAATAACGAGAATGAAAAAACATTTGGCCGGCGCCGACAAGAACAAAAATGTCGCGCCGTGCACATAGGTCCCCAGTGACGTGCGTAACCTCATCAGGGAGTCTTTGCTGAGTACCCAAAGGAAGAAGCAGAAGAAACATGATATTGAGGTTAACATACGGGAGAATATTTTGCACAACGTGGGCGATTCTTCCAGTGAAGTCGTACTCATACGGCTTCTACTCACCGTACATCCCCTTCCCATAGCTCTTCGCATAGTGGATGGGGTGGTGGAGGAGGTGGCACACAGGGTGGCGGAGGAGGTGGCGCCCACGGAGGGTGGGGAGGGTCTACATATGGAGGGTCTGAAACAAGTGATTACTATTTTTCTTTGAATGTACCGTTTATTTGAATTTTGTTAATTGACTTGCATGTATATATGAATGTCAACTAATATGATTACAAAACAGGTGATATGTATCGCTCCAACCCGAACTACAACATCGACCCCTCCAACATGGGATACATTCCCGATCGACAGTATGGCGACCAGCAGTCTCCTGATCCTCCTCAGCAACAAGACGACGCATCTTCTGCTGTTGGATTCTACTTTGGAAGTGGCTATCTCTCTCAGAGTTCGAACCCCATCGACGTTGTGTCTGGGTACTTAGAGACGATGTCGATGGGAACTTCAGTGAGCACTCAGTTCGCAACTCCGCAGCCTGTGTTCGAGAACGGTGTCTGGGCGCATCCATTGTATCCAAATCGTGCAGGCATCTTCACGGCCCAAAACGTATATGATTACCACGTGAGTTACTTCCGTACACATTTCGAGCCACATGGCTTGTTTTGGAACACGTATCTAAACATACATATGGAAGCAAGTGGTGTCACCGGTGTTATGGAGGCCCACAGGAGATCTTCGTTCTTCTGAGGTTCGAGAAGTCGGTTTGAGTATTATCTACCATTCTACCTATTACCTATATATTATGTGTATGAGTTGTTGGACTACGTGCTTGATACATTTGTGAGACTATGTTTTATTGGTATTATAGCCCTATGTGTGTATGGTTTTATCTTCATATGTTTGTTTGAGATTATAAAAATATTTTGTAAGTTATCCGTCGATAAGTATCGAAAAGTGTCGATAATCCGTCAATAGTCCTCGATAAGTATCGGTAATCGGTAAGCTACAGTATTATTATTTTCCCTCAATAATCCGGTAATCCGTTGATTAATTTGTTGACAACGGCAAGCGATTTATCGGTTATCTCGATAAGTTGAACCTTGGGTCTATTCACTAATACCTAAAAGCTGGGGACATGTGCAGGTTTTTGGAATGATTAATAACTTTTATTGAGGCATAAATACTTATTTTCAAATTTCTTTCTATTCACTTGATATCTTATATTTATTCAATATTAAACCACTTATCTTTTTTTTAACATTTTAACCCTCTAATTTTAAATTTATTTTATATATATTATTAAATCTTCTAAATATTATTTAAAGGAGATTTATGAGACCAAATGATTGGACTTTCAAATAAATTTTTTGAAATATAACCTATATAAAAATCTTGCTTAAATAATCAAAAATATTTTCCGAGATATTCGTCGATATTTCGATCGGCAAGCGATATATCCGTAAAATTTATGCGATATTATCGGCAAGCGATATATCCATTTCTTCGGATTTATCCATGGGCATGCCCATCGGCAATCGATATATCCGTAAAATGGAGAGCGCGAAACGATATCTATATTTAAAACCATGGTTCACACTCAGATAGTGATTTAAAAGTCCGACACAAGTGAAATTTTTTTCATTTTCTAAAAAGTCTCTTCTTTTCTTCTTACCCCCGAAGCTCATATACGACGCCGTTTGGCGACGATCTCCCCCAAGAACTCCCCTTTGAAGCTCTTCTCTGGTCGGTGACTGAAGATCAGCGACACCAATGACCAGTATCGAGCTGCTTCTTCAATGTATGTTTAACCAGAGCTTATGCTTCGTTCAATTGATTTATGGAAACCCATCGCAGCTAGTAGTTAGTACTCGCTTTATGGACCCTTCAAGAAGAAGATGATGAAGATGGCACTTTGCATCAAGTTCCTCAAAGTGAGGAAGTGGTCAGGTGGACTCGTGATCCTCGCTCTCTCGCTGATCTTGCTCTTCAGCTACGCTCTCACCGGGACCAAGCCGGAGAAGCACTCTGCGGCCTACGACTTCTTCCGTGGCCACCCATCGTCAAGCGTTTCACCTGGGGACGCGGGAGTCGCCATGGTGTCTACAGCAACGGTGACGAAACCGTCGAAGAAGCCCCGCCTCGTGAATTTCGACGGACTCGATCAGCTCTATGCCCCGCATAACATCTCGTCGCAAGGTGCGACGCCGTTGCTCGTGTGGGGCCAAATGCGTCCCCTGCTGTCCAGATCAGATGCTCTGCCAGAGACTGCTCAAGGTGTGAAGGAAGCTGCATTAGCGTGGAAAGAGCTAGTCTCGACGGTCGAAGAGAAGGCCTCGATGGTTAGCAGCGAGAATGGCGAGGCAGATGGGGGATACTGCCCTTTCTCCGTGGATAAAGTGCAGACGGGCACGGTTCTTGAGCTGCCTTGTGGGCTCGTTGAGGACTCGTCGATTTCGTTGGTGGGAGTCCCTGAAGGACCTGACAAGAGCTTCGAAATTCGGCTGCTGGGCTCTCGGCTTTCGGGGCAGCTGGCGGCTCCGATGGTATTGCACTACAATGTCAGCTTGCCTGGAGAGAAGATGACAGAGGAACCATTCATAGTCCAAAACACATGGACTGAGGAGCTTGGGTGGGGCACAGCAGAAACATGCCCCTCGCTCCGCTCTACCAGCAACCCCAAAGGTACATTTCGATTGAAAATGTGTGAATTCGTACGATATCATCCGGTAATAAGAACCCAAAAACACGACAAGCTAGAGAAAATAAAGAAACTTTACACCCCAATTGTAGAAGAAAACACCACGGTACAGAGGATAAGAAATCACTATGAACAAAATTTAGAGTTACAACGGTGGAGAGAGAGTGCGAAAGCCGACAATGATACATGACGGCTAGGTTAATTACTAAAAACCATTATCCGATAGGTCCATAATAGGGAGCAGTTCCTCACACCCCCAAGGAGATATCGGCCCAATCCTTCCACTTCCAGCATTGAGCCCCAAAAGTGTCCAACAAAATGTTTGCCCAACGAGTCGGGCCAAGAACACGGATACAGGTAACATACTCTAGCAGATGCGAGACAATCGAAGTAATAACTTTTCATCGACATCTCTAGTGGAAATTAAGCGATTCCGGAACTTATATATACCTACCTGAATTCCAAGTATGGGTTTATTTTAATGTGGAGTGAGATTATTGAACGAATGAATTTGACAGTTGATGGGCTTGTTGTTTGCAACAAACAAGCTTTCAGAAGCTCATTGGAAGAAAATCAAAGTGCAAGTGGCAAGACCTTAGCAAATGTATCCGAGGCGAGGGATCATGAAGCTGCGACTTTCCCGTTTAGTGAAGGGATCCCCTTCATCGCCACATTGCGGGCTGGTGCGGATGGCTTCCACATGACCGTCAACGGAAGGCACGAGACGTCTTTCGCCTACAGGGAGGTAAGGTATGAATTTCGCTACGGTTGTGGTTCATGCTTCACACTTGCTATGATTTATGATCATGTTGAGAAATCAGGTTATCTTTGCAGACACGTCTAATAACGTTGTACCGTTTTTGGTTGCTCCTACGAACGCAGAAACTAGAGCCGTGGTCGGTCAGCAAAGTGAAGATCGGTGGTGGTTTGAATCTCCTATCTGCGTTGGCCAATGGCTTGCCTGTTGCCGAAGATCACGATGTCGTCGTTGACTCCGAGCGCCTTAAAGCCCCGCTAATCAGCAAGAAGAGGCTCGTAATGCTTGTTGGGGTTTTCTCAACCGGAAATAACTTTGAGCGTCGAATGGCGTTGAGGAGATCTTGGATGCAATACGAGGCTGTGCGCTCAGGGGATGTAGCTGTTCGATTCTTCATCGGCCTCGTAAGTGATGGAACGTGTGCGCTGTAGGCAATGATATTCAGTCTTATTTAAGAGAACATTCAATAATGTGTACAGCACAAGAACAAACAAGTGAACTACGAGCTTTGGAGAGAAGCCGAAGTGTATCGGGATATTCAATTGATGCCGTTCGTTGATTACTACACTCTTATCAGTTTGAAGACGATCGCTATTTGCATTATGGGGGTAATTACATACACCTTGCTTCAATTATAAGGAACAAACCGTTAGGCCTTCAATTTAGTAATAATTGATTAGGTATCAAGGATATTTTGGGCTACTTATATTAATAAAGGGTATTTTGGGTAGCTTCTAATATATAGTGATTAAGTTTCGTAATCCCTATATTAGGCGTCATTCCTGAGGGAAGACGGGATGTGAGTTTTGGTATATTGTTCTTACGTCTCTAGGGAGAGCTCAGGTCGGGTAGTTTGTATCTTCGGTCCGATTAATATTTGTTGGTTTTGATTGGTTCAGTTTCTTCCTCTATTCCTATAACAAAGTTTCCGTTCTTCAATACTCGCTATGAAATCCGCTCTCGTTAACTATTGTGTTACATAAATCCTGTTTTTTTTTTTTTTTGTAACCAGAGTAGTTATAATCATATCCCTGCTAAACTACATCGATCTGATGTGATGAATATATTATTGCAGACAAAAATCCTTCCGGCGAAATACATAATGAAAACAGACGATGATGCGTTTGTGAGGATTGACGAAGTCTTGTCGAGCCTCAAGGCAAAGGCCGCTAACGGTTTGTTGTACGGTCTCATGTCGTTTGACTCATCGCCACACAGGGACAAAGAAAGCAAATGGTACATCAGCGACGAGGTATTTGCATCGTACTATGTCTCGTCGACGTAACTTGTTTGTTTTTTAGCTGAGTTTGGTGTTATGCGCAGGAATGGGGTCCGGCGTATTACCCGCCATGGGCTCACGGGCCAGGCTACATCATCTCCAGAGACATTGCCAAGTTCGTCGTCCGCGGCCACCACGACAGAAACCTCCAGGTGAGTAACCTCCAAGTTTGTCGTCCGCGGCAAAGTTTGTCGTTTGACGGTGGTGTTGCTTTGTTTTGTTTTGAGGACAGCTTTTCAAACTGGAAGATGTAGCGATGGGGATATGGATTGAAGAATTCAAAAAGAGCGGCGGAGAAGTGCAGTACGTGAGCGACGAGAGGTTTCACAACGCGGGGTGCGAGGCCGACTTCGTTCTCGCGCATTACCAGAGCCCCCGGCTTGTGCTGTGTCTTTGGGACAACCTCCAAAAACAACATAACCCCTCGTGCTACGAATAGCCAAAGACACGCGCATCTAGCCTTGCATTGTAATTTTATTTTTATTAATATAATTGATGTTTCTTTAAAAAGAAAAAAAGAAAAAAAAAGCATAGTTACAGTGTAAAAACAGCCGAAAGATTATATATATTAAGCTTGTTATTGTTTTATTAAATATCCAAGAATATTTTTGTTTAAGTGAGTCTTGATATATACACACAAATACTCTCAAAATTATTAGCATTAACAACCGTAGCTTTACACGTGTGAATATCTGAATTTATAACAGAATCAGTTGAGTAACCGATTCTCTGACACTGACAGTGCAGTTAGTTAGATGAGACCTTCGCTGAGCTAAGCCACAAGACAATCAGTCTTAATTAACTTTATTAAAACAAATAAAGATAAATCAAATCTAAAATCGATTAAAAACTCCCTATGTACCATTACCAACTTTTATTCAATAGCACAATCAATATCAACTTTTAAAGATCTAAACTTTTAAATTTTTATATTCGCAAAATTTAATAGCACAATCGATATCAACTTTTAAAAATTTAAATTTTAAACTAAAAAACTTTGCATAGTGTACTCCATTAATTATCTCTTTTAAGACGTCCCGTATTTAAACCAATGCGTGCTTTCTTTACACATGTCTTTAGTTTCTCGTGTTCTTACATATTATCTAGTAATACGGTAATATATTTTAAAACATTAATCAATAATATATCTTTTAAAAAAATTCTAAAAAATTAACGATTACTCATATCTGTAAAATTACAATTTACAAGTAAGTAAGCAGGTCACTAACAATTCTTTTTAAACCGGATAAGATATTTATATTTATAAAATAATGACAAGCTAAACAATGGGACATCTGTAATTAGAAACTTAGAGAAGATTCCTTGGTTGAGACAAGTGGTTGTGAAGCAGACACGTGTTATAGTTTCAGTTGATCTCATCAAACACGCAACATAGGAATTAACCGCTTATTGTTTGCCTACACCTCTTTGGTTTTGCTTCTTGATGACAACTCCTTCCTTTCATTAAATAATTAAATAATTTAATTAATTCATAAACCAAAATGGAAAACACGTTTCTATAATAATCCATCCACCTTCCTTTAACATTTTCATAATAAATTGTGGCGGAAGTATCATGTTTTCATTTCTACCAATATATATATTTTTGGATGTAATATAACAAAATTCTAAGACTTGGTGATACATCTACACTTCTAAGAAATCACTTGCACTACATTAGAAAGAAGCAAAATTGTAAAATAATAAGAACTTAAAAAAAATTGAGTTTATATTATAATAGCTTTAAAAAAAAAACATTAGGTGGCGTTTGGTTAACTGGTCTCGGAAATCAGTTTTGCAAAATGATTTGGGAAACCAGCCTGAGAGTTTAATCTCCCAAACCAGTTTGGGAGATTGATTTTTGAAACACTGTTTGGTTAGTCTTTTGTTAATCTGTGGTCGAATATAAATGAAAAAAATGCAATAAAATACAATATATGTTACTAAAAAAAAAGTATGTTTTATTTGAAAGTAATATATACTAATATTGCGTCTAAAAAATATTTGCTATCATAAAAAATTTATTCATATTTCATAACTCTAATTACATATTTAAGTAATGTAATATATAATGTAGTAAATATTTTGTTTCAATAGTTTATATCATTGTAATTAAGTTAATATTTAATAATATACAAAAGTTAAGTATATTTGTTAATATGATAGTAGTATTATTAAAATATATAATTATATATAAACATGATTTTAATAATTTATTATATAAGTTAATTTCATTGTTAATACCTTATTATTATAATTAAATACTATTATAAAATGATAATATATTATTATCGTTTTATTTTGTACGATTGAGTTGAAGACCAAAGACAGAAAACAACTTCAAGTCGTTTTCTGTTTTTCTTTATTAAAATTTCAGTGGTCTGCGAGACCGGTCTCAGAAAATAGAGACAACTGGTAATCAAACGTGGTCTGCGAAACTAATATGACACTGTTTGAAACTAAAACTAGAAACTGGTCTCGAAGACCATAACCAAACGCCACCTTAGGTACTTAAAAGAAGATGCGATTATCCTCAAATTATAAGCGCATTGACTTTCCCCACTGATATAAAGTAGAGATTAACAATCTACGCGTCAAAACCAAGCCCATTATATATTACAATCTCCCACTGCAAAACCACTGACACGTGGCGGTGCGACCGGTTCCAGCCGGTAATCACGAGTCACGTATATAAAGGCTGGGTCTCCAAATTGGCGCATAAACGAATCGCAGATTTTCACACCGAAAAACGCTCCCCCGAAAAAGCCCTAATTTCATCCGCCATTAATCAATCCTTCCTTACGAGTAAACCTAGCTTTCGATCTCCACCCACCAATCGGAGATGATAGTTGCAGCCGCCACCACCACCACCACCGCCGCCGAGACGGAGATGATAGTCCGAGACGTCAACTACCACATCCGCTTGTCTTCCTCGCCAGAAACCTCCTCTTCGTCAGCCGCCGCCGCCGGAGAGGACCGAGTTTCGGAAATTCTGTCCGCGGAGATGTCGCGCTTTGAATCTGTACGTGCGTTTTCGTTTCTTGATTTCGATTGTTGACCGTATTTCGCGGAAGTTTGTTCTGAAAAAAAGTATTAGGTCGTTAGTTCGGAGAGTATTTTTTTTTTCTTGGGTGTTTCGAGGGTATGAGTTGGTACCTTCTGGAGTTTTACTTGATCCGAAGAGGTTTGAGTTTGGCGAAAATTCTTAGGGTTGAAAATTCTTTGTTAGATCTTGAAACTTTTATCTTGTAGATAAGAATCGATGGCCCAAATTTGGAAGTTGGTTTTCAGTTTTTTAGGTCGATCTTGGCAGATTATACAAGGATTAGTTAAATATTTGAAGATATAAATACAGTTGTTAGTTTTATTTTGCTCTGTAATACTGTTCCCTATTTCAACCGCTTATGGATTTTCTTGTTATGACTTATGAAGAACAAGAGTGGCAGCTTTTGTTTCTGTCTATTAATTTGTGTGTAGGATATTTGATGTTGCAAATTGGTTATCGACTAACTTTGTTTTGGTTGATTTTGCTTTCCAGGTCGTTACTTGCTCTAATGCTACTGAAAACTTAGTCACAGAGTCCTCTGAGGTCGATTTCGCTCCAAATGTTAGCTCGGGCAGTCACACTGATGTCGGACCAAGGGAATTCATGGAGGACGAACACATCCGAATCGACGATCTTTCGGCGCACTTGGGTCAATGTTCCAAGTACCCCACACCAAGTTCTTTCTATGCCGTATTTGATGGCCACGGCGGATCAGAAGCAGCATCGTACATCAAGAGCAACGCCATGAGACTATTCTTCGAAGACTGCGATCTGCCGCAGGCGACGGACCTTGACGATGCTTTCCTGAGCGAGCTGGAGAGTTCCCACCGCAAGGCGTTCTTGGTGGCCGATCTCGCCTTGGCGGACGAAAGCAGCGTTAGCCGATCATGTGGCACCACGGCGCTGACAGCCCTGCTCCTCGGAAGGCACCTTCTCGTCGCCAACGCCGGCGACTGCCGAGCCGTCCTCTGCCGGAAAGGCATAGCGGTTGACATGTCTGTAGATCACCGACCTTCGTACTTGCCGGAACGCCGGCGGTACGAGGCTGTGGGTGGTTATTTCGACGACGGGTACCTCAACGGGTGCCTCTCAGTGACGAGGGCTCTCGGTGACTGGGAGATGAAACTCCCAGTGGGGTCGCAGTCACCTCTAATTGCCGAGCCTGATGTTAAGCGGGTCGCGCTTACAGAGGACGACGAGTTCTTGGTGGTGGGGTGCGATGGTATCTGGGATGTGATGACGAGCCAGTATGCAGTCAGTCTGGTGCGCCGCGGCCTGAGGCGTCATGACGACCCACAACAGTGTGCCCAAGAGTTAGTCAAAGAGGCTCTGCGTCTGCACACGTCGGACAATCTCACGGTCATTGTCATCTGCTTTGCTACGCCGTCGAGGGTATTTGAGCCAGCACCGAGACCATCCAGATTCAGGGCCTGCAGGTTGAAGAGCCTGCTTGAAGGCAACTGAATGAGATGTGAATACAAGTTTTAGGTTTTCTTTATTTAGTCAAATTGACATTGTTAGGGATTATTTTGCATATAAACGAGAACAGCAAGCGCAGCGGTATGGACTGAGTGTAGGATAAGATAAACGTAGGAAATTTTGCAGATTGGTCGTAATTTTATGGAATATGAGCAAACTGGATAGATTTAAGTATAATTGGAATCGCTGTGTTTATTCAAACTTCAAGGTAAAGCCCTTCAATTTTTTATATTATTTAAAAAAAATAATATAAAAGGTTGATAAAAAAAGGGGTTAATCCCGGAAAAAGTTCCAATACTTTCAAAAAGTGGATCAATAAAAACCAATTCTTTTTATTGCCCGGACAAAGTTCTAATTCTTTAGTTTTGTGTTTTTATTGGTACCTCCGAAAAAAATCGTCCTCCATTGTTAATCATGCCACCGTTACAAAATTTTATCCACGTTTTCGGAGTAAATTAGTCATCGGAAAGTTGGACGATCAAAGATAATTGTTGGAGGACACAATTTTTTTCGGAGGTACTTATAGGGACACAAAACTAAAGAATTGGAATTTTGTCCGGGCAAAAAAAAAAAAAAGAATTGAAACTTGATTATTTATTTGAAAGTATTGGTACTTTTGCCGGGATTAACACTAAAAAATAATATAAAAACTTGATTGTTTTTATATAAACTCTTCCAACCATGGATTCGATTTTCGCGATAATTGAGCGATTAATCGCTGAAAATCACTTATCGGTAACATATCTCCTCTAATCGTTATTTTTTATACTTATCGCGATTTTTCGATTCGAAAAGCAAGTTGCTTATCTCTCAAACTTATCAAGTGTATTTTCTCGAAAAGCAAACTACTTTTCGGTCAAAAACGATAAGTCAACCCTGGTATAATTTTTTTTTGCGGCAGAAGTTGCAACTTCTTTTAATTTCAAAATTTAAATGTATTTTTAGGTTATTTTTTAGTAGATCTTGAGTGTTTTGATGTTTAAATGTTGTATATGTATGAATAATGTCAATTTTTCACATTATTATTATATATTTGTAGTAGTTACTTAGAAATCTATTAGGTTGAATGAAAGTTAAACTTTGAGTTTCATATTAGTTTAATTGTACATTTTACGTTTTGAATCAAATGTTGTTGTTGAAATTGATTTTTTTTTAAAGTATATGATGGAATATAGATGAATCAAGATGGTTTGTGTGATTTTTATTAAATTTTTGCAGATTTGGGTTAAATTTAAGGGTTTATGCAAATTATTTCTAATTGCGATATAAGTACCAAATTTTCCTAAAAATAGTGAATTTGAGATATATTTTAATTTTTTTTTCTGTAATTTCATTTTGTAACATTGTATATAATTAGGAAACTGTTAGTTTGACATAATTATTTTTGTAATTGATGTCTTTCTGAATTATGACCTTATTGCGGCAAAAGTACATATTTTTTAGAAATTAGTTAAGTTAAGCTAGTTAGTCTATTTTTTTTTTTATGTAAAATCATTTTATAACATTGTATATAAGTTATAAAATGTGAGGTTGACATAATTGTTTTTAATTCGACGTTTTCCCGAATTGCAACCTTATTGCGGCAAAAGTAAATATTTTTTTTGAAATTGGTTAAATTGAGCTATTTCTTCGTCTTTTTTATGTAACTTCATTTTGTAACATTGTATATAATTATGATACAGTGATTCTGACATAATTTTTTTTGTAATTTGATGTTTTTTTAATTATTAAGTAAAATATACATTTAGTATTTTATGTTATAAAAATATTTTATTGTATGAAAATATATATGAAAATATTTTATAAGTTTTCCATCGATAAATCTATCGATAATCGATTAGTCCATCGATAAGTTTCGGTAACGATAAACGATAAATTTTATAGGTTTTCCATCGATAAATTCATCGGCAAACGATTACTCCGTCGATAACGACAAACGATTTATCGGTAAAAATGGTATTCAAATCCTTGTTTCCAACAACTCTTTTATTTCTTATGTTTTATTGTTTTGTATATGGAGGTCGTTGAATTAATAACTTTAATTATCAATGTATGATTTTGATTTTTGATTAATATGATTAAATCATCGCTCAATTAAATTTAATAATATAATAAAAATTTCAATCTCAATAATATTTATTCTTAAAAGTTGTATTTTGTACAGGAATTTATGTATTTATGTAGAACTCTTTTTTATTTTATTATTATTTTATAAATTTATGTAGAACTCTTGTAAGAGTTTTGCGTGGCAATTTAAAAAGTAATAAAATACACCATGAGTTATTGACTAAGGTTTCTAAATGCCCCGGCACGCTTCTAGCATGTTTTTTTTAGAGTTGCGGCATACCCGTAAACAACTATAACATTAATATGATGTATTGTTTTAATTGTAATTATGTATTTATATTTTTTACAAGTATAATTTTTATTTTTATATAAGTATATTATAAGCTATTAATATGATTCTTATTATTAGTGTGGTTTTCTATTTATTTATGTCTTATGGTTATAATTAAGTAATTTTAAACTTATATAAAAAAATTCTTATATAAATATTCAAAAAATATTTTCTACAATTTTGTCGATATTAACATTGGCATACTGTATACCCGTGGAATTTATGCGGTATTTTGCAACATGCGGCATGTCTCTCTCTCTCTCTATTTTCGTCGAGATTTGTCCGTTGACATTGCCTGCCGAATGCCCGTAAAATAAAAAGAGTAAAATAGCGCGCAAAACGACATTTAAGACCTTGAGATTTCACACACAATAATATCTACATACAATCTTCTTGACACAATAATATTGTACATAAAAAAAGAGTGGTGTAAAACAGATAGTGCTAAGATTGGCCTAGTTTGTGACCAAACGCAGCTTGAGATAACGTTATTTGTCTCCAGTCAAACCTGGACAAGCCTTCGACACGTGGCATGTCCTCATAGTCGGACCACGACCCAGTCCCTGCACCATCGCACACTGGATCACTAACTCCGATCCCCAAAGCTAAAGTGAAACCAGTCGTCTTTAGCATATTATATAAGCCCTGGTAGGTCGTCTTCCTCTTCTTCTTCTTCCATCGAAACACAGACAACCATGGCTTTGGCAAGCTTGGCTCGGCGAAAGGCCTACCTCCTCACCAGGAACCTCTCTCAATCTCCATCGGAGGCTCTCAGATACTCCAACTCTCTCGCCTCTTTCTCCCGGGGCTTCGCGACCTCGGGATCTGACGAGAACGACGTCGTTGTCATCGGCGGAGGCCCCGGCGGCTACGTGGCGGCGATCAAGGCGGCGCAGCTGGGCCTCAAGACCACCTGCATCGAGAAGCGCGGCACTCTCGGCGGTACTTGCCTCAACGTCGGCTGTATCCCCTCCAAGGTCTCTTACTCATCCTTTGCTCCATCGTTCGATCCTCCTAGGTCTGTCTGGTTTGACCGATTCAGCGACTTCTAGATCTGTCTGGATATTGAGCACTCCATTTCCGTCTCAGAATTTGTATAGCCTTGTTGTACGGAGCATTTGTATATTTATGGTGCTGCTAGGTTTTCTTAGTCCTTGATGAAATCGGCTAGAATTATACACTCTTTCTATCAATCTGATTATAAATTATGTAAAGATTGCTGCTTCTTTTACATAATCTTCGGTATAATTTGCTGCAAAATATGTGATATTGTTCGTTTTATTATATGAATTCAGGCCCTTCTTCACTCCTCGCACATGTACCATGAAGCGACGCACTCGTTCGCAAACCACGGAGTGAAATTTGCGTCCGTTGAAGTTGACTTGCCCGCCATGATGAATCAGAAGGACAAAGCTGTGGCCAATCTCACCAAAGGTATCGAAGGCTTGTTCAAGAAGAACAAGGTCACCTATGTCAAAGGCTACGGCAAGCTCATCTCCCCATCGGAAGTGTCCGTGGACACCATCGACGGCGGGAACACGGTCGTGAAGGGAAAGAACATCATCATCGCCACTGGGTCTGACGTGAAATCTCTGCCCGGGATCACCATCGACGAGGAAAGAATCGTGTCATCGACTGGAGCTTTGGCGCTGAAGGAAATCCCGAAGAAGCTCGTGGTCATTGGAGCTGGGTACATTGGGCTGGAGATGGGCTCCGTGTGGGGGCGGCTGGGATCTCAGGTGACGGTTGTCGAGTTCGCTGGTGATATTGTCCCATCAATGGACGGTGAGGTGCGAAAGCAATTCCAGCGCTCGCTCGAGAAGCAAGGGATGAAGTTCATGCTCAAGACAAAGGTGGTCGGAGTCGACACTTCCGGTGGTGGCGTGAAACTGACGCTTGAACCCGCTGCTGGTGGTGAAAAGACCACACTCGACGCTGACGTCGTCCTTGTCTCTGCCGGCAGAAATCCGTTCACCTCAGGGCTCGGCTTAGACAAAATTGGAGTCGAGACCGACAAGATCGGCCGGATTCCGGTCAACGAGAAATTCGCCACCAATGTTCCCGGGGTTTTCGCAATCGGAGACGTCATTCCCGGGCCAATGCTGGCTCACAAGGCTGAGGAAGACGGTGTCGCTTGTGTGGAGTTCATCGCGGGTAAGGTAGGCCACGTGGACTATGACAAGGTCCCTGGAGTCGTTTACACACACCCTGAAGTTGCCTCTGTCGGGAAAACCGAGGAGCAAGTGAAGGCTACCGGGATCGCATATCGTGTCGGAAAGTTCCCTCTTTTGGCTAACAGCAGAGCCAAAGCAATCGACGACGCTGAAGGGCTTGTCAAGATTATTGCCGACAAGGAGACCGACAAGATCTTGGGAGTTCACATAATGGCGCCAAACGCGGGAGAGCTAATTCACGAGGCTGCAATTGCGCTGCAGTACGACGCGTCGAGCGAAGACATTGCACGTGTGTGTCACGCGCACCCGACGATGAGCGAGGCTCTCAAGGAAGCTGCGATGGCCACATACGACAAGCCGATCCACATGTAGAGAGAAGCGAAGCGGTCTTCTTCTTCTTCTTCTCTGGCTTTTGTCATTTTTTGTTTCAGGAATTTTGGGGTGAAGACTTTCCATGTTGATGCTTCTGATGAATGGAAGCGCTTTTGAAAATATATTTGGGTTCTTAACAGAATAACATTTGTTTCATCCGACTGTTAATAACAACTACATGTATGTTGGAACTCAGTTTCTTTTATGCATTGCCTGCTTTTATCCCTTTTCTTCTTTATTTTCCATTAAAATACACATAATCTAGTGCGTCCAAATCGGCTCTTCGATAATAGTACTCGAACGGGAATTCACGAAACTGATGAATTTCCCGACTGTTTTATCAAGTAACGAGATTTGAATAATAAGTGTTGGTTGTTCTTACGCAAACATGACCTGAGCTCTTTCAAAATATATTAACCGAACCGAAACTCAAGCGTGCCGTCCCCCTTCAGTGCTGAATTTCTGATGCTTAATATCGATATTGGAAATGTAAGTCCGAACTTGTTGCAAACAACTAAAATGCCCTCAATTATCTAAGCGAAATGACCGAAAATATCCCAGGTAACTGACATTAATGATAATTGATGGCATGAAGGTGTACAATAAAATGCCTGTTTTTCTTGTTGGCTAAAACGACAACGATCACGGGTCTTCCCTCATATCAGGCCTCCTCTTGGCATGCTGAGCAAGGCGGGCATCTCTCTCCCGCTCGAATTCCCGGTAATCGGTTCGCTGCAAGAACGAAACTCTATCCAGATACTGGTTCGAGCTTTTCTTGTAAGCGTCCAATTCGTCCTCCATTCCCTTGTTCTCGTCCTTGTCCTTGTACTCTCCCCAATCCATCTTCGTCTTATCCAAAACGCTCAGCTTCTGCTTCTTCTTGATCTGCTCCAACACTGCATCGACCGCAGAAGGCGCACTCACTTTGTTCTTCTCCAACGCTTCCTTCGAATCAGCTTCAACCAGCTTCTTCACCTCAACGTCTTTCCCTGCGAAGTCCCGTACCTCCATGATCTGCAAGAGGTTAAGCACTTAAAAGTCGTGCTTTTGAGGTTCAAGATTCAATTCCTTGTAATCCCGAGAAGTAAAAGCTTATACCTCGACTTTTCCTCTGCCTGCTGACAAAGCCGCAGCATCCTTAACTGCAGAGAGAGCCGCTGCGGCAAGCTTAATGGCTTCGTCACTTGAACTGCTCGGTTCCTTCACCGGAATCTCTTGCTTCGGAGAAACAGTTCCTTTAGTTCCAAGGCCTAGATACGTTACCCAATTCTATTCAAAAACAATAAACAACCATTTTCTCGATCATTAAAAGCTCTAAGTAGCGAAGGAAAAGGAGGTTTCGAAGATGTAAAAGTCCTTACAGAAGATGGTTTCTGGCTCGTTTTTTTGGCCGTTGATTTAGGTTGTTTACTTGGCCTCTTCAACAAATCCTGAAGTGTCTTTTTGGTGACCCCTTTATCCATTTTCTCCCACGCTGCATCGACCCGAGCTTTCGTTTCTGTAGCAATGTAACTCCAGCCATTATATTCAGATCCCCGATGAGAGTAATGTTATATTACTATATTACCGTAGAAGGTTGCTCACCAATTTGTTCAGCATTTGCTTCCTGTACAGCTTTGAGAGGCTCTTCTTTTAGTTTACTATCCTTTTCAACCAGAGTAGCTGAGAATGAACCTCAAAATCAAAACCAGTTGAACCGTTTTCGTGCAAACAAAATGACCTAACAGGTATTGTACTAGCAACAGTAGGAGTTTGTAATCTTGGGAAAAACTGAAAAGTTGAAGAACACTTTGTAAAAGCTTGGGTTCTTGAATAAAGATCTTTCTTCTGGTCTTATGTTTTGTGTAATACTAAAATTTGTCAAAGACCAACTCTTTATGAGAAATCACACAGCAAAAACAAAAGAAATAACGAACTTTTTCTTATCAAAAAGCAAACATATCACACTACGAGTCGACATCTTCTATTTCCATCTTGAAAAACACGAAACATATAAAGAACAAACCAAAAGACTATCACTTTGGAATGACTTGTGAAAAGAATAACACACATGTAAAGAGAAAAAAAAAAATCGGTACCACAATCATCACGGTGTGAATCCGCCATTGGATTAATATGGCAATGGCAAAGGAAGAGCCGAGGCGCACGGCACCGCCAGTGGTTTTGGAGGCCTGTGAAGATATCGTGCTGGTGAAGTCGTCCTTATTCTGAATCGAGCAACAGCGAACTTAAAATATGGGGAAACAGACATCTTTTTAAATCTAAGTTCTGACCCACAAATATGTTTCTACTTGCCTAAACTAGTTTCCGAAAACTGAGACTCGGCGAAGTTATCGACAATTAAAGGGAGTTCAAAAATAGCAATTTACGAGCAGTAACAACAATCACTATAATGATCAAATTGAACATATATTCAATGAGACACTTCATCAAATAATTTACAAAAAATTATATACCCACAAAACAAAATTGTACTTCTGTCCATGCATTTATCGAAATCGATGTCAGAGTTAATCATTTCAAGCGTACTTCATCATCACAATCACACACTTTCTCCCAAAATCTAATTCACGCATATCATCAAACAGTTTGTGTGCAATCTATGATATATCCTACATTACCAAATTACAAAAAAAAAATAAAAAAATCCCAGTTTATAAAACCATTTTAGAAATTACGCAAAACGTTCTTAATACTTTCTACCAATTATATATATATGTATATATATATATATATATATATATATATAAACTATGCGAACAAGACCAGAATGATGTTCGGAGCACAACACAATAGCATAATCAGGATTTACCTGGAGTTCGAAACTGAAAATTAAGCTCAAAAATCGCAGTCGATCGGAGTTTGGTGGTTCACTTGAGAGAATGAACACTGACACGAACAGAGGCTGATCGAGAGTTAAGAACTGACTTCGAATCTCTGGAGAATCTAAAATTAACTACAAGCAACATGTCGTTTTTAATTTTAACAAATCGATATAATTTAATAAGCTACATGTCGTTTTCCTCCAACTATTTAGAAGCAACTCATTTTATAGCTCTTTTTCTTTTAATTCTGCTTAATTTTAAGTTTTAAGTTTAATCTATTTAATTTAGTTAATATAGAAATTTTAGTGAGCAGTACTACTTTACTCTTATAATCAAGAAGTACACCACGAAATTTGTCCGTAAATATAGCAACTCCGTAAATTTGTCCGGATATTTGTAACACTAATTTTGTATCCTACACTTGTAATTTTGTGACGACAATTTTGGTGTCCGGTAATTTTGTGTTTGTTTGAGATGTCTTCCCACTTAATCTTCAGGGAACTTCATATGGTCGGGGAGGTGAAATTAGTCATGATTTTAGTGCCCGAAACTATTCGAGAGACTTTAAGGAAACACGAGTTGATCGAAAGCATCCCACAAGACTCTCTGATGCAGGCCGTCCTTAACGTACAACGAGTGATCTTGTGTTGGTCTTGTGATCTTTATTTCGTAACGCCCACGATATTAGTAAAGTGGTTCTTGATTTATATTTCAGGAGGGGTTAATTGCGGCATAAGTCCTCAACCTTAAACTAATTGGGGCGACATAACCCAAAACCCATTAATTAGCGATATAAATACCGAAAGTTGAATTCCATCCGATTTTCACTAACAGTCTAGTCGACAACGACGTGGCAAGCTTCCTCTCTATGTCATCCGCTATCCACCACATCAGCGCATCTGAGTCATAATGACGTCATCCTCACAAGAAGAAAAAAATTACTAAGGCCATCAGACCCTCTCCCATCGTACCAAAATATTAATAAGTGATATATTTTCTTCGATTATTATGCGTGACTTTTCCGGACCGGTCTTGGGTTACCTATTTGGGTCGGATTTGGTTGTTTTCTTTTTTTACTTTTCGGTTGAATTTTTTTTGCCGGGCTCGGGTTGACTTTCCAGACCGGACTCGAAAAGAATCAGCTTGACTTCTTAAGGCCGATTATGAGTAGACTTTTTGGGGCTATTTTGGGTTGACTTTTTTAAGACTGGACTCAGGTTGAATTTTTCAGACCGGGCTCGGGTTGACTTTTTTGAGCCCGACTCAGGTTGAATTTTTTGAACTAGGCTTGGGTTGACTTTTTTGAGCCGGGATGTGGTTGAATTTTTAGAACCAGTCCTAAAAGTAAACCCGAGAACGCACAAATAATAATAAAAAAAACTCAACTCAAGACCGGTCCTAAATAGCCAACCCAAGAACACACAGAAAAAGTCAACCCAATACCGGTTCTAAAAATTCAACGGAGAACAACTAACAAAAGTTAACTTGATCCCGGTCCAAAACAGTCCTTCCGAAACTGGGAAAAAAAGTCAACCGAAGAGTGCCCAAAAAAAGTCCACCCAAGCCAGTTCTAAAACTGGTATGGAAAAGTAAAATCGAGCCCGGTCCAAAAAAGTCAACCCGAGTCCAGTGAACAAAAAGTCAAACCAGAATAGACCAAAAAAAGTCAACTCAAAATCGTCAGAAAAAAGTTAAACTCGAGTGCAGCCCAAAAAGTTCAACCCAAAAAATAAACCAAAAAATTTCGACCGAACCCGACCCAAAAAGGTAACCAAAGACCGATCCGGAAAAGTCACGCATAATGAAGGAAGAAAATATATCACTCAGGGTTCGACTTACCAACGATTATCGTCGATAATCGACGATAATCGACCTTACCGGTAGTTACCGGTAAGTTACCGGCTATAACACTTACCGTTTTATCCATTTTTCGACGATTATCGAGCTTTTCGATAAACCGAAGTACAACCGATTATCGGTGTTTCACGTGTAAAAAAATGGTCTTTTCAGTGCAATTAAAAAAAGATTTAGGGCAAATATTTAAACCCATTTCTCACTCTTCTCGCCGAATTTCGAAGCCTTCTCCCTCTTCTCGCCTCCAACAGCCCAAAACTTATGGTTCTCGCCGATTTTCGAGCTGGTAAGTCCCCTCTTTTCGGCCAAACTCAAGCTGTTCCATGGAAATTGTTTGTGTGGCAAAAGTTTGCAAAGTTTGGTTTTAAGCTTTTTACACCGAATTTTTCCAATTTTTTTTTCTTCTTCGAACTTTTGGGTATATTTAGGAGTTATAATCATAGATCTATATGTTTCTTGCAATTTTTCTTTGATATTTACTTATTTTACACGAATTTGAGATGATTGGCATAAGTTATAGAAAGTAAGATTAAGTTGTTCATGAGTTTATGTTTGGTGAATTAGAAAGGTTGACACTTTATGGATTTTGAGTTGTATTTTTGCATTTTTATGATTTTATGTTGTAGGAAACTTGTTTGCATGACTTTATTTGTAATTATTTTGTTGGATTTAGATGAAATATATAAAGATTACAATATGTTTTAGGTTTATTATGTAAAATTTATAGAGATTCATATCAAGATTGCATTTTTATGTTTTAGAGCTATTTAATCAATTTTTTTTATGTATATAGTTGAATAATAATATTATTGTAATAGTTTTTATGAAATTGGGTCAATTTTTAGGTAAATTGGAGGCTTAATTCGGATTTTTAATAATTACGGCAAAAGTATTTAAAATTTACTTTTTGTGTTTTATGAAGCAATTTATTAATTTTTAGGGGTTTTTTGGGTTATTAAATATTTTTTAAAATATTAATCTAATTTTTATATGTAAAAAATTTTCAGATTTGACGATAATTCGGTTTCACCTATAACTGCGGCAAAAGTATTGCAAGTTTATCTTGCGTGTTTTGTCGAGGTAATCTACTACTGTTTTTGGGTGTTTTCCTTTATTAATTATTTTTTGAAATATTAATGTGATTTTTTGGTGTATTTTATTTGCAGATTTGATGGTATTTTGGTTTTCGTCATAATTGCGGCGAAAGTGTTTGAAGTTCAGCTTTCGTGATTTTCAAGGCAATGTGCTCATTTTTTTGGGTATTTTCCTTTATTAATTATTTTTTAAAATATTAATCTGATTTTTTGAGGTAAATGTTTTGCAGATTTTACGACATTTCGGTTTTTGTCTTAATTACGGCGAAAGTGTGGGAAGTTTTATCTTTTGGTGATTTTCTCGGTAAAATACTCATTATTTTGGGTGTTTTCATGTATTAAATATTTTTGAAAATCTGAGTCTGATTTTTTGAGGTGAATTTTTGGAAGATTCGAAGACATTCCGGTTTTTGTCTTAATTGCGGCGAAAGTGTTGAAGTTTATCTTTTGGTGATTTTCAAGGCAATGTGCTCATTTTTTTGGGTGTTTTTCTTTATTAATTATTTTTGAAAATCTGAGTTGATTTTTTGAGGTGAATTTTTTGAAGATTTGAAGACATTCCGGTTTTTGTCTTAATTTCGGCGAAAGTGTTTGAAGTTTATCTTTTGGTGATTTTCAAGGCAATATACTCATATTTTTGGGTGTTTTCCTTTATTAATTATTTTTTAAACTATTAATCTGATTTTTTGGTGTATTTTATTTGCAGATTTGAAGACATTCCGGTTTTTGTCTTAATTGCGGCGAAAGTCCTCAAGTTTATCTGGTCGTGATTTCTCGGTAATATACTGATTTTTCTTGCCATCAGATTTCATAAAATATTCATTCCTACAATAATGTGGTAGTTTGGGAGAATTTAATTTGTTTCTCGTTGTTTAGGTTGTTGAACTTTGAATTGAGTAAAGACAACACTGCGAGGGAGCATTGCACTCCCTATAAAGATCCGAGCAACAACTCCGGTTTCAAGTGCAACCACTGTGGGAAAGAGATCAGAGGTGGCGGGATCACCAGAATGAAAGAAAATATATCACTTATCACTTACTAATATGTATACGTTTTGTATTTATATACATGTTTTGACTCATAAGAACCAAGAAATGAACTCGGTTCTGATGGGAAGGTATTCAAATTCCCAAAGTCCCCAAAATGTGAGGCATATTTGGGTACTCCCGAGAAAAAAAAACCCGAACAAGTCCGGATCCGGGTTTTTTTTTTTTTAATTTTGTTAAAGTTAAATTGTTTTAAACTTAAAAGAGTTTAATTAATGGGTCGTTGATCTTGATCATCCAACGGCCCAAAATTAAAGGGCTTTAATTTATTTTTTCATTTTAAAAAATATCCGAATATAAGTATATCCGGATTTTTTTTATTCGGACCCGGATATGTCCGGATCCGTGTTTTTCGGAACCCGAATATGTCTAGATCCGTATTTTTTTAATATCTATACGCTATTTTGGGGATTAGTTTCCCATGGGAATTCAACTTTCGGTACTTATATCGCCATTAAATGGGTTTAGGGTTATGCTGCCCCAGTTGACCTAAGGTTGAGGACTTATGCCGCAATTAATCCTATTCCAGAGTGTGTTACACAAACATATAAATTTCAATTAAATGCCTATTTAATTTCTTTTATTATCATATGATTCATGATTAATGTAGAATATAAATCCATAATCATAGGTTTAATCTCCGAAAAACATCACTTTCGTTAAAACTAAAAACATGAATTAGTCGGTTAATTAGCTATGGAAATTTGTTCCTTTCAATATTTACTTCTATGTATGTAATATTCATCACTTAATTGTTCTTACAGGAATAAAATAAGTCTCGAATTCGATCAATCAGTCCAAGACTTTAACTTCACATATATTCACCATTACAAATCATTATTATCACACAGTCTGAAGTGAAGCCACTTCTTAACAGAAAATAATATACGACAAAACAAGTGGAGTGTATATAAAAACAAGATTTCCATGGTAATACTGTAACGAAAATGTTCCCGAACCGACCACTTAAGGAAACAAAAACAGATATATATTTTATCCTCAAGTCAAACATACCACTTTTCCACACGTGAGAAAACCGTTCATGATATCTATAATTCTATAATAGTTTGAAAAACCGGTGAAAGTCCTCGACATGTCTCTGTAATAAAAAGTTGTAGTTCAAAAAGTCACAACACACTACAAGAAACAACGATTTTAGAGACAATATTTTCAGGAACAACAAAAGAATCGTCCCTATTACTCCCTGAAATCACACGAAATCCAAGTTATTAATTTTTTTTGTCAGTATGGTGTTTAGCGACAAAATTTTTGTCACTATTAAATTAGATAAAACGCGGGTAGTTTTCCCGCAAAAATAAAGAGGCGTAATCCTTATAATTTAGTAATAGGGACGACTATTTCCGTATCTAAAATATTTTGTATCTTTTTAATATTTAATATAGAAAAAAAATGCGGATATTTAATATTTAAATATTTAATATATATATAACAAAAATAATGCGCCAAAACAAAGCGGGAGTGGTTATGTTTGCCAAATAAAAGGATATTAAAATATTTAATTATTATTAATGAAACAGTAAACCCAATATTTTATTGCCCTCTTTTCAGTCGCAATCTATGTCTTCACTCTTCACGTCCATCCTCCCCGGCCCACCGCCGTTCTCTGACTATCATCAAACCGTAAGTGACTCTGATTCTGTTTGCTCTGGTTTCTAGCTCTGATTCGTAATTATCTGGCTTATTTTGCAAAGCGTTTAAAGCTTGGAGTGGACCTGTCAAGCTTCGCCGACTTTCATCTCAACTAAATATTCACGATTCTTTTTCAAACAGACCCCATCAAACCGCGTACGTAAGTGTGACTGCAGTAATACAATCAATTTCTTTTTTCTCTGATTTCAATCTCTGTTGTTTTTCTATGATTACCATGTTTTATATCTATCTCTGATTTTCTACTTCTCTTGATTTGTATTAATCGGGCTTTTCCGTTGCACGATTCCCATGTATCCTCCTCCATCACAGAGGCACAATCCTTGTCAATCCCAAAATAGAGGCACAGTCCTTCATCTCAAGTCGATTTTGATTCCGTTTAAACCGAACCTCTTAAATCGCAGATGACATTCGAACGGAAGGTACTTTGGTTCTTAAATTTTCTCTCTATGTTTTGGTTGCTTCTGTGAATTGCGTGAAACTATGGTAATTTTAATGTATACTTCTGTTTCTACTTCCATATTTGTGAATATTATAGTGATTGAAGATAGCATAATTTTAAACAATGGTTTATAAATTATGATCTGGTATAAAGAAATTATACTACTGGTTTATAAAGAATAATATTGTTTTGGTTTAATGCCTTTTGCTATACAGTTTTGTCCTTTACATGTTTTCGTTTTATGAATTTATTCGTTTACCTGATTTTTGTCAAATTTACCGATATATATTTATGTTTATATATAATATACATAGACATACAGATTCACTGTATATAATTATTCAAAGCATAATTTCTGTGTATATATAAAGCATAGCTTCTTTAGCCTCTGATATTCAAACAATAGTTTTAATTGATACTTTCTATTAGATCATTATGAAGTTTGCTTGATATTTTAAATCATACATCACTAAGTATACTAAACTTCCTTACGTAGCGTAATTAAGTAAAATTTAGAATCATAAATCATTGTTATCTTAAAAATAAACGAATTATAACTTATGTAAAATGTATATTTTTTTCCAATAGTTATGCGATCGATAAAAGTTGGATTAACGAACGCCAACGTAAGTCTCCTGCATTTTGGAATGGGCTCAAAGAATTCTTCGAAATTGCAGAAAAGCATGTTAATAGTCGAGGAGAAACTTTATGTCCATGTACGAGGTGTCTAAATATGATGAGCCATGAACCCAAACAGGTTCATGGTCACATATGTAGATATGGATTTAATGATAAATATATTAAGTGGATTCACCATGGTGAAGTAGATACTCTAATCGTAGCTGAAGATGATGGACTAACAAATGAGATGGCAGACGTGATCGATGATCTTATGGGTGAACGCAATACTGTTGATTATGTCAATGAGGCAGAAGGAGTAGCAGAAGAGAAAAATATAAGCGGTGGCAACCAGGAGTTCGGAGAATTATATGAAGAGTTAGAAGCAGAGCTGTATCCAGGTTGTGACTGGTTGACTTCCCTAAATTTCTTGGCAAAGATTTTGCATATGAAAGTCATGAACAAATGGACAAACAACTCTTTTGATCAACTTTTGGAGCTATTGAAGTTTTTGTTTCCGAAGCAAAATAGGGTTCCAGCGTCATATTACGAGGCAAAAAAAGAAAATGAAGAGTTTTGGGATGGGTTACCAAACAATCCACGTCTGCAAACACGACTGCTCTTTGTTTTGGAAAGAGAATGCATTGAAGGAAAGTTGTCCAGTGTGTGGTGAGAGTCGGTGGGAAGACAAAAATACCAAGGGTAAAAAAGTGGCTCAGAAGGAGATGAAGTATTTTCCGTTAACACCGAGGCTGCAACGCCTTTTTGGTTCAAGGCATACTGCAAAAGATATGACTTGGCATCACATAGGACAATCTTCTGAAGGCGATGAGATGCGTCATCCAGTTGATGGGGATGAATGGAAAAATTTTGATAAAAATTATCCTGATTTTTCCAATGAGCCGAGAAATGTTCGCCTGGGTTTAGCAGCCGACGGTTTTAATCCATTTGGCAATATAAGTCTATCGTATAGCATGTGGCCAGTAATATTGACGAATTATAATTTTCCGCCTTGGTTATGTATGAAGGAATCGTTTTTTATGCTGACTTTGTTAATCCCCGAACCAAAATCGACTGGTAAAGACATGGACATATTCTTACAGCCTTTGATTGATGAATTGAAAACGTTGTGGGATGTTGGCGTGAAAACCCGCGACGCTGCAACAAATAGTGTGTTCACAATGCACGCAACATTATTGTGGACGATTAATGATTTTCCGGCACGTAGCAGTTTATCTGGATGGATAGGGCAGGGGTATAAAGCTTGTCCCACTTGTAACGAAGACACTCCTTCAGAGCGTGCTTTTCATAAGACCGTTTATACTGGGCATCGGATGTGGCTACCTTCTAATGATAAGTGGAGGACAAGCTTAGAATTCAATAATGAACCTGAGTTTAGACCGCCACCTAGAAGATTTAGTCAACAACAAATATTATCACAGTTATCTCATTTGCCGAATCCGTTGCCGGGTAAGCATACTTCTTTTGGAGGACAGAAACGGAAGCGCGAACCAAAAGAGTTAAATTGGACCAAAAAAAGTATATTCTTTGAACTACCATATTGGTCTTCATTGACGTTGAAGCACAATTTAGACGTGATGCATATTGAGAAAAATGTCTGTGAAAGTTTGCTTGGGACCATTTTGATGAATGACAAGTCGAAAGACACCTTCAATGCTCAAGATGATTTGAAAAATTTGAAAATTCGTCATTCTTTACACTTGAAGCAAGTTGGCAGTAAGTTGATCAAACCACATCCAGAGTACTCTTTGACGACTAAAGATAGACGTCTTTTTTGTCAATTCATCAAAGGAGTCAAATTTCCGGATGGTTTTGGTTCAAACTTTAAAAAATGGGTCTCTGACAACGATAGCAACATTAGTGGACTAAAGTCACACGATTATCATATAATGATGCAACGTTTACTTGCGGTTGGCGTCCGAGGGTACTTGCCTAGTTTTATTTCCACTACGATTGCTGAATTGTCGAGTTTTTTCAAAAAAATTTGTGCTCGAACATTAAGCAAAAAAGACATGGATCAAGCTAAAGACCAAGTGATAAAGATCTTATACAAGATGGAGCTTATATTTCCACCTGCTTTCTTTGATATAATGATCCATTTGATTTTGCATTTGCCCGAGGAAGCCATTCTTGGGGGACCTAATTCTATGCGATGGATGTATCCTTTTGAAAGATATATGAAGAAGTTGAAAAATTACGTAAGAAATAAGGCACGCCCGGAAGGCTCCATAGCGGAAGGTTATGTAGCAGAGGAAGCCTTGAATTTCTGCTCCATGTATCTAGAGGGTGTTCAAACAAAATTCAACCGCTTAGATAGAAATCCAGATGTTGTCATTCCGAAAAGGCAATTGTCTGTGTTCCAGAGCCTATGTCGACCATCAAGCAAAAAGAAGTGCATATCGCTTGACCTTCATGTTCAAAAAGCTGCTGAGTGGTACATACTCAACAACTGCGTCGAAACTCAAGTTTATATAACTTAAGTATTTCAAAATAATTTCAATTAATATTTTAATTTTTTGTCATCTAATAAATTATAAATGTATACAGCCAATTCTGCACAGCCAATCCAGGAGCTAATCCGCAGAAAGAGTTTCCTTCGTGGTTTCGAAAAGAAGTATGTATTATTTTAAATAAATAATTTGACGAATCGTCCTTTAAGAACTAACTAATACACGTTGACAAATGTTTGATTTAAAGAATAAAGCGTCTCCCGAGTGTACAAAAGAATTGTTTGCAATAGCCAATGGATCTCATTTCAATGCATATTCTTACTCTGCTTGCATCGTCAATGGTGTAAAATTTATGGTTGAGTCTCGTGACCGTCAACGGACCACTCAAAACAGTGGAGTATCAATGCCAGGAGACGACGGGGCTATATTTTATGGCCAACTACAAGAAATCATAGAGCTGTGTTATACAAGTGGCCTTTCAGTTGTGTTGTTTAAATGTAGATGGTACGACACAGATCCAAGGAAAAAAAGGTGCATCGAGAAAAACAACATAACCAGCATTTACGTCGGAGCTGAATGGTACAAGGATGAGCCGTTTATACTTGCTACTCAAGCCAAACCAGTATTTTACTTGGCAGATCCTTCAAACAAGTCGAACAATTGTAGAGTCGTTGAGAATGTAAATCATCGACAAATTTGGGATATTCAAAATGTTGATGTTGCTGACTTGATTGATGTTGTACATGATAGTAGCTCTTCTGATTTCGTATTAACTGTTGACTTAACTGATTCGGAAAACTTGAGTTTAGAAACAATGGTTGAACCTGGTGTTGAAACACATGTTACCGATCGACCTGCTAGAGTTGAAGAAGGTGAAAGCGAAGACGAAGGCGAAGACGAAGGAGAAAGTGAAGACAAAGAAGAAGATGAAGACGATGAAATTGATGTTCAAAATATTGAAATTAGTGATGATGATGATTGATACAACTCATCTACAAATTGATTTCCCGTTTCTTATATTAGTATATTTAGTATAATTATGAAGGTAATTAATGAAGTTATGGCTTATGATTTTTATATTCATTTTTATTATTTATGAAATTATATATTAAGTAGATATACCTCTGGGTTTGACTTTTGTCTCTGGTAATTATTATTCACGGAAAATTTATGCAGTTATGTCTGATGATGTTGCTCGATCTCACGGGGGAGATGGCGGTTCAGATCCTCCACCGGGAGGACCCCATAGAGCTCCGGCTTCATGCGAGTTAGGTATGAAATTACAAGTTTGTGTGCACATTCTTATATGTGTCTTATGATTTCTGTGATAAATCTTAAGAAATATGTGGCTATAATCTTCTCTAAATTTCCCAAATAATAATTATGTTTCTAAGGATTTCTCATGAATGGTGAAGCATCATAATTTTCTACATACGGAGTTTATTCAATATTTTCTACATTAATGCATGTCCTATCTCATATTTGAATTGTTGTCTTTTCTAATATATAATATATGTAACACACACTATTAGGCATAGTCTGGTCTGGTAAATCAAGTGGCTTATTCTTTTATCAATTTGTTCTCATGCAGATCGACGTTGTACTAAATATTCATTTTTTAAATGTAGGAAAAAAAAGAAAGACCAGATCTAATAATAGATCTTTAAAACTTCATCAATTGGTTGGTGCTAAAGGAAAACTCCCCATTATATTTGACGAAATCGACTCAACATATTACCCAGTTGGCCCAAATGCGGAAATGTTTACCTGGATGCTAGCCAATATTATTGGTTTTAATATTCCTCCGTTCTATCCAAGTTGGAAGCGTGTTCCTGATGAGTATATGATGACTATGTTGCCTCAGATTGAGGTAATTCTTTTTATCTTTCATTCGATCTATTTGTAAATATACAAAGTTTTAGATATTGTATAACAAAGTTTGAAATATAACATAATGTTCACACTTAATAATTCATATCGTAAACTTAAACCACTAACATATGATTTTTTATTGCTGTATTTGGTTTAGCAAATACTAATATATGCATTGTTAATTGTATACAAAGATTAATCTTGTTAATTTAATTGATAGGAAAAATTTATTTTGGATCGATCTCTTCCAGAGTGGAATAGTATTTTGGAAGGTCTTGATTCACACTGTGCAGCTCGATATAGAGGAAGATAACATGGAAGGAAAAAACACTTCATAAGTAAAGGTGGATATGAAAATCCAGAAAATGCAAGGAGACACCCACCAAAGAACATGGACCCTGAAATTTGGAGCAAGAGCATTGATTTTTGGATAACTCCAAAAAACAAAAAGAATGCAGAGCAAAATACCCGAAACCGAAATCAACAAAAATATCCAAGTCTTCAAGGAACAAAAACAATTGCTGCTACTAGATATGCAAATGTAAGTATTAAGTTTTACATGTTACTTTTATTTAATACATTTACTATTATAATGTGCTTAATATATTAATGTAGATGAACCCTGAAACCGGCAAACTGCCAAGTATGATCGATACTTGGCATAATTTGCATTATAGGCCGGGTATTGGATTTGTCAACGACGCCGCACGAGATGACTATGTAAGTAATTAAAATTAATATATTTATATAAAGGTTTAAAATCTAAAATATTAACACATTGTTTTTAAATTGAAGGGAAAGTTGGCTTCAGAGAGAGAAAAACAAAGTAGCTACTCTTCTCAATCGGATGGGAGTTCTTCAATTGATGAAATTCAAGTCATGCAGAAAGTGTTAGGTGATAGCCGAGGACATAACTGTGGCCGAGGACGCAAATTAAAAGGAGCTTGTACATTTGGGGCTTCTTCTGCAGCGACACCTTCACAGTTTTTATCACCGGGATTTATTCCAACTAGTGTCGTTACGTCATTATTTGAGATGGTCAATAACACATTGCAACAGAAGAACGAGCGCATTGAACAACTTTCTCAGAACCAGACAAGTACACTCTCCAGTACACAAAGCGTAAACTTTGCTAAACCAGCCTTTGTGCTTGATGACAATATTATTCAAAGGTTTCTGATGGGGCAGCAAGGAAGAACAATAGATGTGCAAACTACGCAACAACGAAGAGATGACGATAGTGATAGTGACGAGGATTAGAATTAGTATTAGATGTTTGAAGCTTTTTAGTAGTATTTTGACATATTTTTTATTTTGATTGGATTGGAATGACATCTTGACATCTTTTATTAACAATTTGAATTTATCATTGCATTTATATTTTATTTATTCCAGTATAAGAAAAAAGTAATATATTAGACTATTCAGAAATGAATATTAAATAAAAGTCGTTTATATAGTAAAAGAAACAACATGTTAGGCACAACCAATTCGTCCCTGTTAACATAATTAAATATTTATTTTTTTAAAATATTAATTCTTTCAGGGACAACAATCTCGTCCTTTAAGTTTAAAAAAAAATAAATTTTAATGCTTAATGACGAAGGTTTTTGTTTCTAAAGAAAAAGTAACAAATTCAAAAGAACACTTTAGAGACAAATAATTTGTCTCTGTAGATTAAATTTTCAGAAACAACAATATGTTGTCACTAATATTACCTTCTCACACGCGCCATTAGAGGCACCTCATTAGGGACAAATTTTCGTCCCTCTAATTATTAGAGACGCATTTGTGATTAATAGGGACATAATTTACTATTTCTAAAACATTAATTTCTCGTAGTGATAATCTCAATAAGTGTAAAAAGTGTGAAATGTCGCTAAAATTCTTTGTAGTTTTTCCATGTAGAAATTTTCATCTACATTTACACTCTTCTCACTATAAAATTCATGTATAATCTCATCTTACATTTACACTATTCTCACAAAATGAAATTTTAGTATTTAATCAATGTAGAAGTTTTAATAATATTTTGGTATTTTATTCACTATTAGGATAATCAGTGATTCGTGACAACAATTACGAATCATGCCTGATTGGAGTATTCTATGTTAAATTAATAAATGTTGAACATAATATTGGTAGTGTCGTCTTTGTGGAGCTACAAAGGAGACTAATCGACATACACACTCGAGCTTTTAGGCTTCTACCAACCTCGATTACATTCCACTACAACTCTCGGCTGAACTCTCAAGTGTGTATTGGTATTTATCTTCTTGACCACAGGTGTCCATTGATACAATCAGATTTATCCGAATCTAGGTTTTCGTGTAATTATGATACTCATCAAAAGAGTTAAAATAATTGTTATGCCCTTTCGATGACACTATCTTATTCTATGAGTTTTACAAACTACTCAGTCATTCAGGTTAGGAATCCGATGAGTTGATCATGAGTACTTGTTTGTTTCCGACAAACCATGATAAGAATATCATAAAAATATTATCCATATATGCAATCGTGCAACTTATACATGTAAACCGTCTAATCCCAAAATAAAAGTGCTAGGTATAATCAATTGTATTATGTAACGATTAAATGAAAGATTATATAAATTGAACCGTAAAAGTCCACGATGCTCAGGACATCAACCGACTCGTATCCAATCATCTAAGCGACCTTATCATACTTTCATTAGTGACAAACTTATGTGATGATTTCTGATATAAGTCTAGTTCGTCCAGTATGAAGACACTTCATACCTGATAAATTTATGGACAACACTATGATCAGGTAATAGATCACCACATTAGTACGTGTTTAAGTTCACCAGTAAACGTTCTCGATTAGAAACTCCAATTTCTAATCTAGACTATGGACCTATTTAAGTTCTTTATTTATGATAGTCAAACCACCCCACATAGACTCAATTTAATGACTAAACATAAAAGCAAGTTTAAAGAACTAAGGATCAAACATTCAATTAATATTGATATATATAAACTGTAGATAACTATATATGATTATCTTTAATAAGAACTATTCATTTACAAGGAAAAGGAACAATATCTTATACAAGCATCATTACTATCTGAATAGAGGGCATATTCAACATATTTCCAACAAGAGGACCTGATTCTGGTCCAATGATAAGAGAATGGTTCGATCAGTGTTAGACTGTAGACCTACCCTATGGAGGCTCTGGTTTTCAGTGGTCGACAACGTATATCTCGAATATGTTTCCAACATTCCGGCGTAGGTTCACGACTAGGAGAGGTTCCGACACACCTAACGCTCAAAAGCCCAAGCATCAAGCCCGAAAAGAGTCAAAACGACAATGAGCCCGGCCTAGAGTCAGTAACTGAGCCGCTACATTGGTGTTCTATTTTTTTTAGTATCAACACTCTCCATTGATTTTAAAATAAACTACCCCCAAATACAAAGTATTATGAAAATGTTAACTTGTGCACAAAACCAACTTATTTCGTGGTTTTTATTCTATTTCATCAATGTTGTTATTTGTATCCAATTTGAACTAAACTTCTTGATTATAGTTTGAGTATTATAGCACAGTGAACTGATTAATTAATATGAATATTGGAATGACTCACCTATTAGAGCACAATACAATATTATCTATAATTTTATTTTGAGTTTTATCTTCGGAGCACATATAATTTTGGGGAACATATCGATCTAGAATATCTGAAAAAAGAAACAATAAACTAATTTCAATGCTAATCCTAGCTTTTGTGTCTCTATTATGCTCTTAGACATAAGCTACTAAGCTATACTTCGAGTTTGTGTTTAGTTGAATATTTGGCTTTTATACATATGACTTGAAGGGAAAATGATTACCGTCCCCTCCGTCATATTTCGGGATGAGCCCTCGATCCATCGGGGTAACCTTTAAAATTTATTTTACACGGAAAGACCCATTTTACACTTTCCAGAGTTACATCCTTTTTCTAGAACCGAGCACCAAGATAGCGGAGATCCGATCGGTTAGCTAATTAGTTGTTTATTCAAACACGTAATTATTAATTCTAGTAAAGGAAATAAATAAGCAATAAAATGGTTTTGCAATTATCTACCTAATGCATAAGGCCGTACCTATTTCTCACGATGACTTCCACTACGCTTTCTGAATTTGGGAAGAGCTTCCGCCGGCCTATAAGAATGCGCCTAGGGAGGTTGAGCAGAGCTTCCGCACGACTTCTAAAACGCCAAGGAAACTCCCAAAACCTTTCGGGATATTCTCTTGAACTTCCTCGTACACAAAGCGCGGGCTTCGTTGCTTCTAGCCTAGCCGATTTCTAGAGAGAGAGAGAGAATTTGAGAGCTTCTTAGAGAGAGAGCTCGACTTTTGCTTGTGAGAGTGATATGGAAATGTGATGCTTAAGCCTTGTATTTATAGTAAAAGCCATGCACGCATAACTTCCAAGAATAGATAAATCAATCATATTTTCAATTACTAATCAATAAAAAATATTTCCAAACTTCCCATTTAGTATAAGAATCGAAAATATGATGATTAAAGTACCTAAGATTTAATTTCATATGATTTAAACATGTATCATGAAAATCAAATACCTACCATATTAGGTAAAAAATCGATTTCATCATATTATAATCAAGGGAATACATTTTCTTTGATTAAAATAAATACCAAGAAATCCAATCCCATTCCATGAATAGGTATATGAGATTTCTAACATTATTTTTAATCAAAAAATTAATTCCAATTAAATCAAATTAGGTGACACATGATTTATCAATTATTTCCTTATTTGTAAATAACCTATCAATTAAATAATGTCATGAATCAATCAATATTAATTCTCATGCATTATAAATCTTTATTTAAAACTTGCAAATCAAGTTCTTATTATTCATGCACAATTAATATTCATGATATGATTCTTATTTATTTAATTTAGATTAATACCATATTTGTATATAATTAATTAGTATCACAAATTATCATAACACATAAATTTTGATTTCTACTCATGCTCAAAATCGCCAAGTCATGCTTGGTAACCAAGCTTGGCAATTTTCATGATTCAAAATCTTACCATATATGTTTATCATGATAATTAACATAATTAATCTTTTAATAAAATATAATAAGGAAAATACCTAGTGGGCTTATCCACCAAGGCTTGGTCGAAATTCCTCTCTAATAATTAGTTAATATTAAACCCAATGGACCTAGCCCATTAATTTGATCTTTAAGTAATTCTCATGAATTAACATAACCTCTTGTCATGATATATAATTCATATATTTTTCTCCGTAGCTTTTACACATAAAATCATTGAAGAAAAAACTCTTATAAGTAAATTTTAATACAACATTGATGTTGATAATTTATTCCAGTTTTGACCTTTTTTGATCAGCTATTTATCGGGCGAAACTTTAGGTACTTTTGCCACAACCTTTTGAAACTTTCCAAAACTTGACACAAGATTCAGTTTCAATTGTTTTTTTTTTATAAATTAGAATAACTAATATCCTAATTGTACGATTAGTACTTTACAGAGCTATCCTGTGGACTATGGACCCACATCACTTAAATTCCAACGGATTAATCTGTTAACTCCGGTATTACTCCACTAAAAACCCGAAGCTGTACTCTTTAGGAGCTATTAGGGAAGTCAAGTACTTCGAGTGGCTGGAAAATACCGTCCTCGTGAAGAAGAAGAATGGTAAATTGAGAGTATGCATGGACTTGAACAAGGCGTGCCTAAGGACAGCTTCCACATGCCACATATCGACCGTCTCGTCGAAGCTACCCATGGATACAAACTACTAAGCTTCATGGATGCCTAGTCGGGCTAAAACCAAACAAGGATGGACCCGGAGGATGAGAAGAAAACCACTTTCATAAGCGAAAGAGGAACATACTGCTACAAGGTCATGCCCTTTGGGTTGAAGAACGCAGGGGCGACCTACAAGAGGTTGTTTACCAAGATGTTCAACAATCAGATCAGGGAGACAATGAAGGTCTACATAGAAGACTTGGTAGTCAAATCCCTGAAGGCGATGACGCACATCGAGAACCTGGAGGAATGCTCAAGATCCTAAACCAACATAGGATGAAGCTCAACCCCGCAAAATGCACTTTCGGAGTGGCGTCTGGAAAGTTCCTCGGCTACATGATTACGCGTCAGGTAATCGAATCCGACTCCAACCAGATCAAAGCTATCAAAGGAATGCCCTCGCCTCAAAACAGACGAGAAGTCCAGAAGCTGACCGGAAGGATCGCCGCCCTGAATTGATTCATCTCGCGGTCAACCGACAAGGGCATCCTTTTGTACCAGTTGCCGCGGAAGAACATGAAGTTCGAAAGGACCGAGGGCTGCGAGAAGGCATTTTAGAAGCTCAAGGATTACCTCTCATCGCCACTGATAATGACCAAAGGGAATCATTATACTTGTATGTGGCAGTGTAAGACGAAGCGATTAGCGGGGGCGTCTCCTATATCAGCCGCAAGCTCCTCGATACGGAGAAGAGATACCTACAAGTGGAGAGGCTGGCCCTGTCCGTGTTCGAAGCATTGACCAAGCTGCGACATCACTTCGAGGCCCACGCCATCGTTTTCATGACGGAAATGCCAATACGTTCTATCGTCCACAGCCCCCAACCAGTCGGGAAGAATGACGAAGAAGTCGATTAGGCTGGGGGCATACGGCGTGGAATACCGAGTGCGAACAAGCCTAAAATCCCAGGTGTTGGCAAACTTCATAATCGAGCTCCTAACAGAGGCTGCAAAGTTGAGCGACGAAGCCGGAACTAGGAAGTTGAACGTCGAGGGGTCGGGCATGTTGCAAGGATCAAGCATCGGCATCAGACTCGTCTCTTCAATGGGGGACGTCGTGGAGAAGGTGCGTCGGCTCGGATATTGTGCCCCCAACAACGAGGCCGAGTACGAAGCTCTCATCATCGGCATGCAGTCAGCCATGGCAGTCGGAGTTTAACACTTAGACATCTTCTCAGATTCTTAACTAATAGTCGACCAAGTCAACACAGCGAGAGGATGGAAGCCTACACCCAAATAGCCAAAGCCCTCTCCAAGAAATTTTCTTGCTTGAACCTTGCCCAGGTGACAATGTGAGACAACACCTACGCGGACGCGCTGGTAGGATTGGGATCAACAACCGAAGCCGGCGCACAAAAGACGATCAAGGTGGAAACAGTATAGAGGCCAAGCATCCCACTAGAAGAAGGACCCGAAAAAAAGAAGTTTAAAGTCAGCGGGTGGGACCAAAAAGGAAAGAATGATGACGCCAACATTCATGATATCGAGGGAATCGACAATCGGGAGGAAGAGCAAGGCGTGGTCAACAAAGACGAAGTCCACGATTGGTGAACCCCCCTCCGTGAGTACCTTGACGAAACCCTTCCCTAAGATTGACAGGAGGCGAGGAAGGTCAGGGTAAAAAGCTCCAGATACAACGGTCCTGCAACAAAAAACTATATAGGAGGAGCTTTGCCGGCCCCTACCTGAGGTGCCTGGGCAAGAAGGAGGCCGAATACGTGTTGGGGGAGATCCACTGCGGGTAATGCGAAAATCATTCATACGGACGATCGTTGCTACAAAATACCAAGAGGCAATGCTTTTTTGGGAGACCATTGTCGCGGACTGCAACAACCATGCCAAGAGGTGCGATAAGTGCCAATGCCACACCAGCTGGACCACATCGAGAAAAGATGAGAGCAGTCGAAGGTGCACATCACCAACAACCAGAATAAAATAGCTTGACACTACAACTAGAAATTTCGTTCGAAAAGGTTTAGAGTATGTGAGATTGTTCTCAGGCGAGTTTTCAAGAACACAGCCGAGGTCAACGCTGGAAAGCTAGGACATAATTAGGAATGGCCGTACCTGATGGCGAGTATCATCAAGCTAGGTGTCTACGAGCTCAAGAAATCTTCGGTGCGAAGGTGAGACAAAGCTGGAACGTGAAGCACCTGAAAAAGTATTACAAGTAGCCGCGACGGCTGTTTCTTATATGTAGTTCGACAATTTTTTCCCGCCCCACCATTTTCATATATATCAGAAGCTTATTTGACTCTTAAAGTTTGTGACTATTTATTTTCATGAAGCACCTAACTTACAGGAAAGCATGCCGACCAAAGAGGCGCAATGCCCACGATCGAGGCAAAATGATCGTAGGGTGCAACGCCATTGATCGATGGCGCAATGTCGAGAGGGTCCTGGACACTACCGGTAAGACGGGAAGACTATCGACGCCTACCAAAAATGCACCAGGGAACTCAAGCCTAGCCTTGGCAGCGACCCTAAGCAAGTAAAAGGTGATCCATCGCAAGTGCACCCAACGAGGCCCGCTTAGTGATCTTTGTGATATCAAAATGTGGTTACAAAGTTACAGGACTCGACTTCGACCAAGCGTGGCGCCTCGCTGAGTAAGATCTTAAAAACATATAGAGGAGATGGCTAAGGCACTCGAAGGGCCCTGGCTGCTACTCATTTAAACATCTCAATCCGCGAGGGCACACAGAGAGTTGGCAGAACGACGCTCTACTTCAAAAAGTTGACGGCGTTCACGATGTCATCCACAAAGCCTCAAACAGGGTCTAGCGTTGGCTGCTCTTGCGCTGAAGCGGTTAGGACGCTCTCTGGAGCCGGAGAGGAGATGACATACACGTTGGAGCCATACTCACCCCGCAGAGAGGGGTTGAGGGGAGCATCATCCAAACCCGCTAGCTGCCGATCGTCAATGCTCGGAGGATCGTACAGAGAAAGATGAGGCGAATTGGGATCCTCAGCGGCCTCGGCTCTAACTCTGCCACCTCAACAACATACTCCTCGCGAAGCATACCACCTCTTGAGGCGGGATCCGAGACTCTCGATCGTCCTATCATTGGGAAGATCCTCGACCAGAAGGATGTTAGATCAACACCCAGCAAACATGTGATGGACGTCGATGGAATCAATGAGCACCTGGTACCTCTTCTGCAGACGATCGACCTTGGCCAAAGCATTTAGAAATAGCCCAAGAAACGCATACTTCTCCTCGACGACCTCCGTCTGCGTCGCCTCCAGTTCTGCGACAACAGTGCTGAGCGTGGACCGGGATTACTCGAACTGAGCATACAACTCCTTGACCCAGACGACGAGGTGGTCCTCTTCAACGGCAGGCGGCCCCACAACCTGTGTGATTCGAGCAAGGCGATCAAATTTTTCTGAAAGCCTCGATCCAAGGGCCTCCTCGGCAAGGCGGTGACGCTCCTACTCTTCAGCAAGTCGAGCCCCCCAGCGGGGACGAGTTGCTCCTGCTCCGCCAACTTGGCCTCCGCTGCCGATGAAGCGTTGCCTCCACCTCAAACCTGAAGTTCGTCTCCCCTAGCGAGGCCGTCGCCGCAACCAGCTTAGCAGCCGACTCCTCAGTTTTCCAATGAGCTCTCCGCTCGTTAGAGATTTCCCTCTCAAGATGAAGCTGAACATCGGCAAGCTGCAAAGCATGCTGAGACGCCTAATTCTTTGCCTTGTCAACAGAAGCACACTTGGAGAGAATCAAGTCCTTCACCCGCGCGACACGCCGAAGGATATCAGTGGTAAAGCTGGCATAGCCATCGCGCTCATCGAGGGAAGCGTCAGACAGACCACTGGAGGTATTTAAGGTCAAATTCCTACAGGCGTGGACCGAGTAGGCCACCCAATCTCGAAAGGCAAGTAAGCAACCGGGATGAGAGGGAAGCAAACAGTAGCAAAGGAGGAAGGTGCTGACTTCCCAAAACCAGGTGGCGAATTAGGAGAGAGAGGGCAGAAGAGAAGTCGGGAAGAGGAGACCTGTCGCCACGTGAAGACGAGGCAAGGGTAACCCCGGATGAAGAAGTCACGCCAACGGAAATTGTTTGCGGTAGCTGGGCTTGCGACACCGGGATAGCCTCCGCATCGATAGAAATCGGCGTCGCCATTTCCAAGGAACCCGCAACCCGATCGACGGGTGCACTGGTAGAAATACTTGCGACATAAATTACCTTCGCAGCATCGACCAAGGCCACAGAGACGATGGCGCTCGGATCCGGGATAGCCTCCGCATCGATAGCAATCGGCGTTGCCATTTCCAAGGAACATGCAACCCAATCGACAGGTTCACCGGTAGAAATACTGGCGACATAGATTACCTTCGCAGCATCGACCAAGGCCACAGAGACGGTGGCGCTCGGATCTCTGTCGGAAGGATGAGCGGCGCGGTCCGGGAAGAGGACCCTCAAAGGGCGACTGTACAACCTAGAGCGTCCCCAGGGAGAAAGAAGACCGGCTCCGCAGCGGTCCCTACCGTCATATGAGGACCGTCAACCGGCCCTTTAAATTGCTCGTCAATGGCTGGGACCGAAGGAGCAGGAACCCCCTCCAATGAAGGGGAAGTTACGGTGCCGGTAGCATCGGGCGCCTTGATGGAATGGGGAAGATTGAAATCCTCCCCAGAAACCGAAGATGGAGTGACCTTCACCAACGGCGGCTAAATAAAAAGGTCAACAAAGTCTGCCCCCGCCCTCAGAACGGGCACATCTCGGCACCCGGACGCTCGACCAAAGAAACGATAGAACATGGACTTTGGAAGCCTTATCGACGACCGAGGGAGACGCAACTCTCGCCTAAGTTTTCTCCCAAAAGACAGAGTCGACGAAATCGGCCCTCGCCTTCCCTGGAATGGGTACATTACGCGTCTCCCCGCTCTGGCGCTCGATCAAGGAGACGATCGTCCTGGGCAATTTAGAGCCAAAACAAGAGTCGGAAAGGGCGAGACCACCCTCGCTTTCTTCAAAGCAGTGGCACCAGGCGTATCCTCGACCCGGCGCTTACCCGAGGAAGCCTCCGCCCGGGAAAAATTAGCCCCCGGGGAGACATTGGAAGCATCAAAGTATGCCCTAGGCTTCTTTGCCTTCTTCTTCTCCGACGGCCCGGACGCGGGAGCCGGCTCGACCTCGTGAGAGAAACCTTCCAAAAGCAAGGTTGCTTGCGGGGGGAGGACCATGGATCGAGCTCTCTGGCCACACGCCCGAGTCGCGTATCTGTTAAGGAGTAAAATCGAGAGCCCTCTCTTAACGCCTGTTGGCGAGGAGAGCCCGATGCAACTTCACGAACAGCTCGGATTTGGCGCTCGTCTTGTACTTTGTAATATCCTAAACCCAGGCGGTGGGGAGATTGGCGTAGTTGGGGATGAGGTGCGAGCGCTCACCCGCACGAAGAAGTACTTGTTTTCCCAACTAGAATCCTTCGACGACGTGTTCTACAGAACATGGTCCTTGTAGCGATGCGACGCCAGAAACCTCCCCACATTTTGGGGATTCCAGCAGAGATAGAATAGACGTATAGGCTAATATGAGGTTGGGCACCGGAAGGCAAAGACCGACATGCTTGAAGAAAGCCTTGTACATACAGACGAAACCCTCCAGGGGTTTATTGGCCAACTCGTTTACCACCAGAAGGCGCGCATAGTTATTTTCCCGCATAAAATATTTTGCAAAAAAAGCTTCCAACGCCGTCTGTGCTGGAATCGATATCATCACGATGCTGATCCTGGTCGTATCTGCGGATCTAGACTAAAATTTTCACCGCCAACCTATTAAGAAATTGTAATCTATGATTAATTCATACGGTTCAACCTTTAAAAAAATATTTTGCGCGGTTAGAGCCCCATACCAATAACCCTATCAAACCATATGTATAAAAATCAATATAAAACTAATTTCCTAAGATCGTGATGGATTAATGATTTTAATTAATTCGTTCTTGATTTTAATTCTGAGCCATGAGTATCAGTAAGTAATCCTTATCAATAAACATAAAACCGTGTACCTTATTCCTGTAGTCTCTCAGACGGATCTTGATTCTCTATAGAGTTTTCTAAATCCGATCTTCAATCCTTTTTGCGATTCTAGAGAAGAAGATGCTTCTAGAAGTCTTCCGATGTATTCTACAGAACTATGTCGCCAGGAGGTGTGGGCTCCCACTGGATAAAACCCTAAAACTCGAAAAACCCTAAGAGGAGCTCAAAGAAATTCGCAGAAACCTCCTTGAGAGAGAGAGAGAGAGATCGAAATCTGAGAATGAAGTGTGTGTGTGTTTTCGGTTTCAAACGATCCTTATTTATAGAGAATGGTCCCACCGTTTTTGAGAAAATCTCTCAACCAATAGTGAGAGATTTACTCAACTGTTTGGAAATATTCACTCTAAGATTTGATATAATTAAGTAAATCAAATAAAGAATAAATCCAAAACAAATATTTTCTGAAAATACCCAAAAAGATTTAATAAATCGCATCTTTATATTTTCAGAGATTAAATTCGAATTTTATAAATATATTTCGAAATTATTTACTTGATTTCTCTCTTTAAATATTCCGGTATAAATACCAATAATTAATTTCTCTGATTTTCGATTTAAATAACAGTGCCATTTTTAGTATAGAACTAAAAACTGTTTATCATAAATTCTGAACCGCCTGTCAGAATGACACGATTCAAAAAGATAAATGTACCAGAATTTAATTTCCCACAACCCTTGGGATTTCTTAGGATTAAATTCAATCATATTTTTGTAGTTTCGTTGACAAATCAAAATTTGATATTTTGTCAGTTTTAGGTTAATAAGTGATTCGTAATATTAATCATGGACCGAGTCTGGTTGGAGTATCCTGTTCAAATGAAAAATATTTGAATGTATTTGCGATGTCATCATTTATGGAGGTACAAAGGGGAATAATGGACATACATACTCGAGCTTCGGTAAAAGCGTAGACTTTTACCAACATCGATTACATTCCACTATAACTCTTGGTTGAGCTCTCAAGTGTGTATTGTAATTATCTTCCTGAGTACATGCATCTATCGATTCAATCAGATATCTGGCTTGCTAGGTTTTTGTTTTATTCGGATATTCACAAAAAATGGTGATGTTTTACTGTTCTGCCCTATTTGATGATACTATCTTATTCTTATGATTCTACAAACTACTCACTCATTAAATGATGAATGTTAATGAGCTCATCATGAGTACTTATTTGTTTCTTTGAATCACAATAAGAATATCATAAAGATATTGTCCCTATCTGCTACTGTGCAACTTATCCCAGTCAACTGTCTAATCCCAAAGTAAAAGTATTAGGAGCACCAAGTTGCACTCTATAACGATTAAATTAAAGATTATATAAATTGAACCGTATAAGTCCACAGTGCTCAGGACATCAACCTAATTCCATCTGATCATCTTTATTGACTCTTTTGTACTATCTTCAGTGATGGACTTAATTGATGATTTCGGATGTGGAGTCTAGTCCGTCCAATATGAAGACACTTCATACTTGATAAACTTAACAGTGAACTGACTGTTGATGCAGAAAAATACTTCAATCCATTAGCGGCCCAATTGCTCGTGTTGGGCCGGGCTTTAACGTCGTCTTGTGGATCTGGGCAAAAATTCCCCTAAGTCGGGCCCCTCGTCCCGAATTGTGGGCCCAGGCTCGGGTCCCCAGGCTATACCCTCAGCCGCGCAATGGACTGGGGGGATAGACTGGACACCGCGGAGGACTGGTCCTATCAGGCGGGCCTAGAACCGAGTAGGAATTTCGCCAGAGCTTCCGCGTTGGTCGGATTTTTCTCTTCCGGGACCTGACAAAATAGCACCGCGGTCAGGGAGAAACGAGGGTTTTGCCCCCCGATTCACCTCCGACGCTCAACGTTAGCGGGGTATTTGAGTGAATATCGGTTTTTGGAAGTCTCGAGAGAGTTTTGGGAGAGTTTTGGGCGTTTCCCAAGTGTTTGCTCGAGTGAAAAATCGTGTAGAAAGTGTGGGGATCGAACCCCTATTTATAGGAAAAAACCGGGTAAAACCGGGTTTCTGTTTTTGAATTTATCTCCTCATCCGAGAGGCTCCCGGGGGAAAATTATATGTTTTTCTGACTCCCCGGGATGTTGCCTATCCATTGCCGCAAGAATCGCGGCGATCGGAGCTACGACGCGCCCTCACGCGCGGCTGGAAGGCGGCGGACTCGGCAAACTTCGGCTCCAAGCAAAGCTGACTCAGCAGCCACGTGTCGCGCTGCGGTTGGCTGAGACGTGGCTCTCGCACCCAGTGGCGTGTTGACACGTGGCTGGGTAAGCTTTGACCTTCGTGGGCCCTGCTGAGGGGCGTTGGGGCCCACCCGGGGGGCCCGGAGGGCCCTCGGAGGCCTCGGGTGGTCCCCGAGGCCGATTTTCGCAATCTTTATGTCGTTTTTGGGTGTTTTGATATTTTCGGGACCATCGGGAACCTTTATTTTTCGAAAACGGACCTCCGGCAAATATTTTAGGCGAAATCGATCATAATTAATAAAAGAAGAATTAATTTGAATAATTCTCGCTTTTGTTAATTAATCGAGAAATAAGTCGCGCAAAAATACCCGTAACATAAACCCCCCAGTTTCTCGGGAATTTTCGATTCCCGGGAAACTTCTATAAATGGGCGGCGGGACGGCTCATTCGTCACTCGCGAAGCTTTTTCCTCCGGTGATTAGTGAAAAGGTTCGTTTTCCCCTCCTAACTTCTATTCCGGGTATCGCTTTTGAGTTTCGATTTTTGCAGTGGGCCCGCCTTTCTGTTATCTAGGTTTGCCGTGTTTTAGTCGCGTCATAATTTTCGAAAAAACGAGGCTTCGAGGTCAAAAAACAGAGCTCGGCCACTTTCTCTCTCTAGAACCCGCGAGCCCCAAATGACGAAATCCGCCGTACCCTCCTCACCGGAGTCCGCCGTCGCCGGAGAAGACCACCACCGTGACCAGCTCGGCGAGGCGAGCTCGTGGGTGTCAGCGGTGACCGTCGGCGAGGCGGAGGAGTGCGAGGGCTCGCGCCTGGCTCTGCGGGCGTCGGGTGAGTTCGGGCTCACCCACGACGGCGCCGGAGGCTCTGTCGATGGCGGGGGGCGGTCGCATGAGGACCGGGGTGGCCGGAGGAGCACGTCGACGGAGGCGGAGGAGCTAGGGCAAGCTCGTGTGCGCGCGGGCTTGGGTCGCGCATCTCCGGCGAGGGCCAGCTCTCCGCGGTCGATGCCGAGGGACCCGTCGTTGCCGGCGGTGAGTGGCAGCGTGACGGTGGGTCCCGGGCGAGTCGGTCAAGGCCGACGACTCCCGCCGTGGGAGGAGGAGGAGCCCGACCTCCTTTGGGCGAGGACGGACTATTGGTGGTCCGCTCTGCGGGCCCGATTTTGGGCGGCGAAGGGCGGCGATATGCCGGCGGGACCCCGGCGACCGGATCTGTGCCGGGGTCGCACGGCTTTGGCGGTGGAGGAGCCCGGCTGGGCTTGTCCCCTTTGGGCGGGCTCGGTGGCCTCTCTGTCCGCGGGGACCCGTCGTGCCATGTCGGCGGTTCCCCCGCGGCGTCGGGGGGAAATCCGGTGGGTCCGCCCCTGCTCCGGGTCCGAGGGGGGAGCTCCGGGCGGGATCGTCTGGAGCCCGGCCTTCGAGGGTCATCCCGAAAGGGAGCCCGTGGTGGCCGGGGACGTTCGATGTCCTTCATGGTGACACTGACGGCCGACTCCGGCGGGGGGCGGATTCCGGCGGGATTCCCGGATATTCCGGCACTCCTCCGTGCTTTTCGGGCGACGTCGCGGCGCACCTCTGAGTCGCCGAGGTCCATGCCGGCCGAGGTGAGTATTCCCGTAGCGGGCTTTGAGCGTAATTCGTTTGTTGAGCCGGGAGCAGGTCTGAGATCCCCCGATGTTGATATTGGCAGCGGCAGAGGTTCCACGAGTGCTGATTACGGGCCCTTTAACGTGGAGGGATTACGTCATAGTGCCGGCATAGCGGGCGGGTCATGCCCAAATTTTGACAGGGTAGTCAGGAGACGAACTGAGTTCGTTGCGGGCGCGCGCGGCCCTCAGTTGCCTCGCTCCCTCGCGCTTTTCTCAGATGTCAATATCCCCAGTTCTGTCACTCCGGCGGAACTGGAGGCCTTTTCTAGGGCTGAGCGTGTTGTTCTGCCAGGGGTATGTTCTCCGGTGGAGGGAGAGCTCCCCGGATATCCCCGTGATGGGATGGTCGCGGTTCCCTTAGAGAGCCTTCGATTAGGTTTTTCCCTGCCGATCCCTCCTTTGGCGGAGGAGCTTCTGGTGTCGCTGGATTTGCATCCGCTCCAGGTCCGTACGGACGTTTGGTGGTTTGCCGCCGGAATTTTCTCGATGTGGCGAGAGGGGCGTGGTCGAGATGTGACCTCAACCCAATTCCGGAGACTCCTTCCTATCGTCATATCCCAGGACGATCGGGGGTTTAATAACTGGGTTTTCTCTCGCCCGGTATGGGGTTTTCGGGTAGGAAACCTGACCCCGGAAGTAGACCCGGACTGGCACAGCCGGTGGGTCTGGGTGCCGAACGTTTATTTGGGGTCCGCCCCGCAGAGCTTTGGGATTCCTCGGCTGTGTATCGCCTCCGGCGCTGGGGACAGGAGCTTTGTTAGCTTCTTTCTGACGGGGTCTGCCATCCCCGGGCGCTTTGCCTCCTTTTTAACGAGGGAGGCATGGGTGCGATCAGGGTGGCTGTCGCCCCAAGCTCTTGGTGAATCATCGTCGGGCCTTTAAGAGAGGTCCGGCTCTATGCGCGGCCCTCGTCGCTTTACGCCTCGCTACGATATATTCTTCTTGTTTATCTTATTTTGCTCTTGACATGGTTGTTTTTCTTTTGCAGGTATGGATGGTGGCGATGGGTGGTCGTGGGGTATTCCCCATTTTCCTTCCAGCGGAGGACAGTCTGACGTGCCGGGGCCGAGCCACGGAGGAACCGGGATGACTCCCCCGATTGGGCCCCCCTCGACAGAGTTCGGCCCTTGAGCGCCCTTTTGGGGCCCCGACCCTTACGGTCAGCTTCCGGTGATGGGACCGGCGCCGACGGAGTACGCTTCATTTCCCGCGTACGGCCAGGCCCCGCCGTATGGGCCGACGCATTCCTATCACGCCCCCGCGGAGGTGAATGCTCTGAGCTCGTCGACCCCCTTTTTCTTTTTCTTTTTTCTTTGTAAGCTTTATCGCGCTTGTCTCTTTTTCTTGCAGGTACCTTCTCCGTACGGCTATCAGACGCATGGAGGGGCCCCTCCCGCCGGCGGATCATCCAGCACCGCTTTCCCCTCGGGCTGGTCGGGACGTCCCGAGGCTGGGGTTCTTGGGCCCGTCCACTGGACGAGCCCCCCACAGTCAGAGAGTTCCGTCGCGTGGCAGCTTCTTCGCGAGGAGCATGCAGCACACCTGGCGACCGCCAGAGAGGCTTCCCAGTTCCGTGCCGAGGTCTATCACCTCAACGCCCAACTCGGGGCTTCCTATGAGTCGGAAGCTGTGAAGGATGCGGAGCTGCTGCATCTTAGGGGGGCCCGCGCTGCCGAGGCCGAGACCCTGAAGTGGGAGAGTTTCTTGAGCGGCTTGATGGGGTTGTTTCGAGACAACCCGGGGATGTACCTGCGCACCACCTTCCTTCAGGATGTGCAGGCCCCTCCTGAGGTAATGGCTGCGCTGGAGCCCTTCATCGCCCGCATGCCCCCTCCTGGGCCCGTGCTGAGCCTCTCCGTGAACGGAGTGGAGTTTTCTGCGGGGATTTATCCCCAAGGAGTTGCCAGTGTCGGCAGTGTAGCTGGCGGGGCAGGGGGCCATCTCCCTCCGATTCCTCCTTTGGCCCCAGATGACTATTACGCCCCCGATCTCGACCATATCTTCGGTGCTGACGCGGCGATAGGAGGCGCGGCGCCTGCTGAAGAGGCCGCCGCCTGGGACGAGGAAGAGGAGGCCGCCGTTGGTGGCGAGGAGGCGATCTTTGACTGGGTTTCTCGTTTCCCGTGATCTTCTCTTTGTAGCAGTTGTAGATCTTGTATATTTGTCTAGAGTATGTAACTCGTTGTAGTGGCCATCTGTGGCGCGGTATTTGTAGCGTTTCTAGGTGCCTCCTTTGTATGCGCGGGCACGTTCTTTGCTTGTAGCGAGCCGCCGTGGCTCAGTAGAAGTAACTACTTATTGCTGTAACTGACGGGCTGACCCGTGAACGCTGATCGTTAAACCTTTATATAAGTAGATTAACTCTTGCCTCTTGCTTGATCGTTCTTTCGTAGGATCTGTCTTCAGGCAGTGTTGTGAGTTTTTTCCCGAGTCGGCGGGATTGAGATCCGGGCCGCTCTCGGTCTTGTGATGCCTGAGTCGGCGGGATCGAGGTCCGGGCCGCTCTCAATCTTTGAGGTGCCTGAGTCGGCGGGATCGAGGTCCGGGCCGCTCTCGGTCTTTGAGGTGCTTGAGTCGGCGGGATCGAGGTCCGGGCCGCTCTCGGTCTTTGAGGTGCCTGAGTCAGCGGGATCGAGATCCGGGCCGCTCTCGGTCTTTGAGGTGCCTGAGTCGGCGGGATCGAGGTCCGGGCCGCTCTCGGTCTTTGAGGTGCCTGAGTCGGCGGGATCGAGGTCCGGGCCGCTCTCGGTCTTTGAGTTGCCTGAGTCGGCGGGATCGAGATCCAGGCCGCTCTCGGTCTTTGAGGTGCCTGAGTCGGCGGGATCGAGGTCCGGGCCGCTCTCGGTCTTTGAGGTGCCTGAGGCGGCGGGATCGAGGTCCGGGCCGCTCTCGGTCTTTGTGATGCCTGAGGCGGCGGGATCGAGGTCCGTGTCGCTCTCGGTCTTCTATCCGGGCCGCTCTCGGTCTTTGAGGTGCCTGAGTCGGCGGGATCGAGGTCCGGGCCGCTCTCGGTCTTTGTGATGCCTGAGTCGGCGGGATCGAGGTCCGGGCCGCTCTCGGTCTTTGTGATGTCTGAGGCAGCGGGATCGAGGTCCGGGCCGCTCTCGGTCTTTGTGATGCCTGAGTCGGCGGGATCGAGGTCCGGGCCGCTCTCGGTCTTTGTGATGCCTGAGGCGGCGGGATCGAGGTCCGGGCCGCTCTCGGTCTTAGGTGCCGAGTGACGCTTTTGAGGCGTTCGGACTTAGGTGCCGAGTGACGCTTTTGAGGCGTTCGGACTTAGGTGCCGAGTGACGCTTTTGAGGCGTTCGGTCTTAGGTGCCGAGTGACGCTTTTGAGGCGTTTGGACTTAGGTGCCGAGATGGCGCTTTTGAGGCGTTCGGACTTAGGTGCCGAGTCGGCGGGATCGAAATCCGGGCCGTTCTCGGTCTTTTTTTTTTTTTTTTTTTTCAGTTGTCTTTTCCTACATCAACCCCCCAGTTTCTGAGTAATCTTGTAAATGTTAGGAGGAAACATTCAGGAGGTATCAATTCGCGGAATAAGAGAAACTTATATATATATATATGGCGCTTCTTGTGGCGCTCTTCTTGTACATATATTGGCTATCGGGGCTATTCCCGTGCCTGATGTTATATGTAGACCTTGATGGTGACGGAGTCGCTTTTCAGGTTGTATCTTAGCTTCAACCTTCTTCAGCTTTTTATCCTTAGCCTTGCCGGGCTTACTGATAATAGTGCTTCAGGTGCTCGACGTTCCATGGTCGTGGAGTTTTGCCACCCCCCATATCCTGTAACCGGTACGTCCCGTCTCGGGTCACCTTTGATACGCGGTAGGGGCCTTCCCAAGTCGGGCCGAGGATTCCGGCACCGAGGACTTGGGTGTTTCGGCCTACCTTTTTCAGGACCAGGCTTCCTTCTGCGAAGCGCCTTTCTCTGACTTTGGAGTTGTAGTAGCGTTCCATAATCCGCTTCTGCGCAACCAGCCCGGTGTACGCCTCATTTCGCCTTTCCTCGAGGAGGTCGAGCTCCTGCCGTAGCGCTTCATCATTTCGTTCTTCATCGAAGAACTCAACTCGTGGTGAAGGGACGCTTATCTCGGCGGGGATGACTGCCTCGACTCCGTAGGTTAGAGCGAACAGGGTTCGCCAGTGGCATTGCGCGTGGTGGTTCGATAAGCCCAGAGTACTGAAGGTAGCTCCTCTGCCCACTTGCCTTTCTTCTCGACGGTGAGTCGGTGGACCGCGATGTGAGTCGTAGGTCCCCGCTGAGGTATTCGTCGAGCAGGTGGCTTTCAAGAGGGGAGATGATTCCCTCCGCCATTCTCCGCTTGGCAGGATCAGTATTGTTGGCAGCGGCGAGTTCTCTCAGTTCCCTTCTCAGGGCCTAGACTTCGTCTTTTAACGTGGCATCTGGCGGGGGTGCCGCCAGACATTGCGTCACGTGCGTTCTGACTTTGCGCGCGGTGGAGTGTTGGGAGTATCCCGACATATCAGAGTCAGCATCGTTCGCGTCTCGCTGAAAGGATCTCTCATTCCGTCTTTCGATGTGCTGCCGCAGGTCGATTTTCCGGCTGCGGCGGTCCAAAAGTCGGCGTAGATCTTCCTCATTTTTAGGGCGGTTCTGAGCGCGCTTTTCTTGACGGCGGCGTTTCCTTCGGGCCTTCCGCCTTTCGGCACCACCCTCGCCTCCGAGGCGCTCAAAGGCTGAGCGTTCGGTTCTTTGTGATTGTGATGGCTCCTGGGGGCCATTTTGGACAGGTGATGGAACCCGCGGCTCGCGCTGGGTGAGCTCAAAGGCTACTTCCGGGTCGACTTCTTCCTCGTCTTCCTCGAGGTTGGCGCCTTCGAGGTCGGCGCCTTTGTCGCTGAAGTGTTTGGACACGAGATCCGCCAGGCGGAAGACACTGTCTTCCAGTCGGGCCATTCGTTCTTTTTCTTCGTTGATGGCGGGCTCTTGGCGAGCGCTCGTCTCGGGCCGACTTTGCACCTGAGCTCGGCGTGCGTTAACCTGAGCTCTGGTGTTGAGAGCGATGCTTCCCGCAGGATGGGAGAAGGTGCCCTCCGTTGACTCTGACATCGAGTCTCTTTTTTGACAAAGACTCAAGAGGCTCGCGAGCTTCGCGGTGTGGAGGCCTTCGGATGTCTTTGAGCGTTCTTCGAGTTTCTTCGAACGCCTTTGAGTGTTCTCCGATTTCTTCGAACGCCTTCGAGTGTTCTTCGAATTTCTTCGAACGCCCTCGAGTGTGTTCGAGTATTTCTTCGAACGCCCTTGAGTGTTCTTCGAATTTCTTCGAACGTCTTCGGGTGTTCTTGAGAATTTCTTCGAACGTCTTCGAGTGTTCTTGAGAATTTGTTCGAACGCCCTCGAGTGTGTTCGAGTATTTCTTCGAACGCCCTCGAGTGTTCTTCGAATTTCTTCGAACGCCTTCGAGTGTTCTTGAGAATTTCTTCGAACGCCCTCGAGTGTTCTTCGAATTCCTTCGAACGCCTTCGAGTGTTCTTGAGAATTTCTTCGAACGCCCTCGAGTGTTCTTCGAATTCCTTCGAACGCCTTCGAGTGTTCTTGAGAATTTCTTCGAACGCCCTCGAGTGTGGCCGGTGGCTTTGAACGCCTGTGAGTATGTTCGAGTGTGTTCGAACGTACTCAAACGCCTTTGGATGTGGCCGGATGTGCTGGTAGGGACTCGAGGCTTAAACTCGTGAGCCCCCTCCTTCTAGCGCCAAAATGTTGATGCAGAAAAATGCTTCAATCCATTAGCGGCCCAATTGCTCGTGTTGGGCCGGGCTTTAACGTCGTCTTGTGGATCTGGGCAAAAATTCCCCTAAGTCGGGCCCCACGTCCCGAATTGTGGGCCCAGGCTCGGGTCCCCAGGCTATACCCTCAGCCGCGCAATGGACTGGGGGGATAGACTGGACACCGCGGAGGACTGGTCCTATCAGGCGGGCCTAGAACCGAGTAGGAATTTCGCCAGAGCTTCCGCGTTGGTCGGATTTTTCTCTTCTGGGACCTGACAAAATAGCACCGCGGTCAGGGAGAAACGAGGGTTTTGCCCCCCGATTCACCTCCGACGCTCAACATTAGCGGGGTATTTGAGTGAATATCGGTTTTTGGAAGTCTCGAGAGAGTTTTGGGAGAGTTTTGGGCGTTTCCCAAGTGTTTGCTCGAGTGAAAAATCGTGTAGAAAGTGTGGGGATCGAACCCCTATTTATAGGAAAAAACCGGGTAAAACCGGGTTTCTGTTTTTGAATTTATCTCCTCATCCGGGAGGCTCCCGGGGGAAAATTATATGTTTTTCTGACTCCCCGGGATGTTGTCTATCCATTGCCGCAAGAATCGCGGCGATCGGAGCTACGACGCACCCTCACGCGCGGCCGGAAGGCGGCGGACTCGGCAAACTTCGGCTCCAAGCAAAGCTGACTCAGCAGCCACGTGTCGCGCTGCGGTTGGCTGAGACGTGGCTCTCGCACCCAGTGGCGTGTTGACACGTGGCTGGGTAAGCTTTGACCTTCGTGGGCCCTGCTGAGGGGCGTTGGGGCCCACCCGGGGGGCCCGGAGGGCCCTCGGAGGCCTCGGGTGGTCCCCGAGGCCGATTTTCGCAATCTTTATGTCGTTTTTGGGTGTTTTGATATTTTCGGGACCATCGGGAACCTTTATTTTTCGAAAACGGACCTCCGGCAAATATTTTAGGCGAAATCGATCATAATTAATAAAAGAAGAATTAATTTGAATAATTCTCGCTTTTGTTAATTAATCGAGAAATTAGTCGCGCAAAAATACCCGTAACACTGACTACACTATGATCAGGTAAAAGATCATCACCTAACTGTGATTAAGTTTATCAATGGTTGTTCACGCCTTAGAAATTCCCATTTCTAATCTAGACCATGGAACATTTTAATTTCTTTATTCGTGATAGTCAAACCCCCTTACAAAAGACTACTTGTGATGACATGTACATGATAGCAACATTAAAGAACTATGGATCAAACATTCAGTTCGCATTATATATTTATAATCCGAAAACCACTATATTAGATAACTTTAATAAGTACCATTCATTCTAGGCAAACGACCATAATCTTATGTGAGTGAGATTAACATCTAAATAGAGGGCATATATGTCCAACAGTTTGAGTCATAACGGAACGCGGGAATCGGGTTGCGAACACAGATGAAGTAGCCATTGGTCTTGGAGGAGAAGAGTTGCATAGGGTCGAAGAAGGGGAAAACTCATAGGAATAATGGTCTTGAGAATGTTGCAGAAGAAGGAAACAGAAAATAAATAAGAAGGAAGTATGGGGAAATTTTAAAGATGGTAATCGAGTTGATCTGACGGCCCAGAATCATCAAGGAGGAAATGAGGCAACGGCCGAGACGAAGCGAAGCTACATATTTCGAAGCGCACTCGAGTGCGAAAGGACGAGTTAGAAAGAAGTGACGCCTCACCTGCCCGAAGATTGGAAACCTGCGAAACGACCGTTGGTGGGTCTTAGTGCCAAAAAATGGCGGGGAATATAAAGCTCCCTCGCCAAAAGTGACATTGACAAAGTGACCTCGCCAATAGTGCCCTCGACAAAGTGCCCTCGACTAAAGTGTCCCGGACAAAGTGCCCTCGGCAAATACCCTCGCCGATGGCGTCTCTGATGAAGTTATCTCCGGCGAAAAGTCTTCCACTGGACTCTGGCTCGTATTGGGTCAAACCCTCGAATTTGAATAAGGGTCAAACCTTTTATGAAATTGAATAATTTGGTCTTTGCTCGTATTGCAACAACCCTCGAATTTATGGGGCAGAGAAAGTTCAGCCCAGCACGGGATCCGTGCTCGGTGACGTGGGACGTGCTTTGGGATAAGCTTGTGGAACTCACCAACGGCAAGAAAGACCATCCGAAAATTCCTCCTTCCCGCCTTATCCTTTACGACAAGTCTGTGTTATCAAGTGCAATCCCGACACTCATCGAGCGGTCGACACTCCACAGCACATTCCCCACCAGAGCTCCACTTTTGGCAGCCGAACAACTTGACTTGAATATACCAAAAATTATTTCATTTTGTAAATAATAATATAAAAGCCTCTTTTGTGATTTAATCCTGTATAGTATAATATAGATAGACTATAAATATCGCGGATTATTTTTCATACAGATTATTTTTCATAAGCTTATATATTGATTGTAGCACTATTTTGTCATTATTCAATGTAGATCATAGAGCTCAATTTAACCATTTTCCTAAAACTTATGTACTTTTGCCACAATATTTTAGAAAACATCATATTAGAAAAGAAAAAAAAAACTATGTCAAATCACAGCTTATAAATAATATACAATGTTATTAAATGAAATTACACCAAAAAAAAGTCGATTTACTAACTCATGCTTAACCAATTACCGAAATATATTGATATATATATATAATATATATATATATATATAATTTTCGAAAACAATAAGCTAGATCCAATGGTTGGAATTAATTCCATAAACAATCTATTGGACCATATTGATTTAGGACAAAGTCAACTCTCTAAGCTTGATTATCAAGCAATAGAATTCGACATGCCTTTTTTTAAATTCGAATTATATATGCCATATATACTTCTAATCCAATGATAAAGATTAAATCCTAAACAAACCCAATGGATATAATTAATTAACCATATTCGAAATCCATACTTGGTCACCAACTCATTTTTGAATTTGGGCTTTCAAATTAATTATCATGATCTAAAGGTTGAGATTAAATATTGACTGATCTAATAACCAAATTAATTTTAAGGGTTTTTCGCTAATATCTTAACTTAGGTATTTATGCCGCAATTTGGAAATCCAAACCAAGCAAAATCGTGTAGACCTTGTCACACATTTCTTGGGCAACAATGAATATACACATTTATATATTTACCATAAATATAAATTTGTTATAAATCAAGAGATTTGGTAGATGTCAATATTGAAATAGTCAACTATGTCATTTTGGTGTAGTATTCATATTCATTGTATTTCATATTTCACCCTATCTCAAGCCGTATAAATAGAGGCATATGAGATTCAGTGTAACACACATCAAAGATCGATAATACTCTATCTATTTTCACTTGAAGTATGAAAAACCTCGTAGCAATGTCTATATTTTTTGCGTTACTATTCTATTTTCATTATTTGCTTTATTTATATAATTATTATTTGATTATAATTTGTGTTTTTTCTATTATTCTATTTAAATTGTTATCCATTGCTTATTTATTCACATGTACTATTCTCTAAAATAAATTGGTTTATGAGCTATTAAGATAAAGCATATGACAAACTGAATATTGCAATCTTATTAGTGAGGTTATGTTGACGCCAATCTCAAAGACATGCTTACAAATAAAGTATTTGACATGAAAATGAAAAGAAAGGGTTGTGAAAATTTCATTTACCTGAGTAGAAAATAAATAAAATATTTTAGAATTACTACCTGAAGTAGAAAATAAATTAAATATATTGGTGTTACTACCCGAAGTAGAAAATAAATTAACTATATAGAAATTACTACTTGAACTAGAATAAATAATATATTTAAAGTTGATATATATGGCGACAAAACACATTACTAAGTTTGTAACCCTATAATGGAAACTTTATCAGCTTTATCATCTAAACATGAGTGTTGTTCACGTGATGAACTTATTGCATAAGCTCAAACTTATTGCATAAACTCAAACGTGAAAAAGGAGAGAAAGTTTCACGATTTAGATACTTCAATATTATTTAGACTATAAGTAAGCATAAACGAGACTTATGAAATATTCTCCAGAAGAAGTCTGCTCAAAACAAGAGCTTTAAGTTAAAGAAATTGAGCATTATCTCCCCATGTATTATATGAGGAATAAATGAGAAAAGTGAATTGGAAGCTAACTAAAACTAAAAGTTCACTAATGGAACTAGAAGTTCTTCAACAGAACCATAATTTTGATAATAGAACCAAAAGTTCGCTAATGGAACTGAAAGTTCACTAATAGAACCAGAACTTCACAAATGGAACCATTAGTTTAGTAATAGAACCTGAAGTTCACGAATGTTTGCATGACCGGTGTGGCTATACCAAATCAATAATGATACAAAAAAAGTTGAGAATTCATATTTGATATAAGAAATGACCGGTATGATTATCCCGGATAAACAATTTATTGATGAACAATGTGGTTCGTTGAATTCTCATATGGTGGTTTTATTTCAAAGTGAAGTATTTATTATAATTTTAGCATATTGCGATTAGTAAACCTGGAATATTTATGGGCCCATATATTTGTGAAACATTATGAGTAGATGCATCTACAAAATGATCAAGAAATATATATATATATATATATATATATATATATTAAGTAGCAACTTAAAGTTTGCAAGAAAATTCCAGATTATGAAATAAATTTCGTTGATGCTAAATGAAAAGACATCATATGTGATGAGGTATAAATAATCACCATATTGGTCTAGTCAAATATTTTGTTAATACCTCCATTGATTACATGCAATAATTGAAAATAAGGTTCCCTAAGAAATAGGGATATCATGCATCAAGCCAACGATAAAAAAATTAAAGATCTCTTCAATTTACAAGGTTCCCGTATATAATACTTTTATGTGCAATATGATATTGTAATCTTCACCACAACACATATCAGATGGGTTCTCTCTAGAATGAGAGTTGACTAATAGTTTTGTCACAAAGAGGGGAAGAAGATAGACAATTGAATACACATATAGAAATTGAAATTAATATGATCCTCATTTATACTGCCAATCACTCAAGAAGAGATGATAAATATATATATCAAACTGTCAGGCTCCAATCCTAGTAGGATATTTAGATTGAAATATGATACTAACATGTTACTCGAATCCCAAAGGCAATGACGATGTTGCATGGAGAAAATAAATATATAGCCATATTAAGGAGGTAGGTTTTCCTGGAGAAACCATAGACATAACTATTCGAAAACCATAGAAGGTTATAAAGTACCTGGAAATTATTGAAGTATAAAAGAGCTCGGAAGTTATGTCGTTATATTGAACAAATGGGATAGAGAGTTATTAGAAATCGTCGACAACGTGTAGATACAAATTAGCGCTATATAAATAGAAAATAAATACAGATGATCTTGAATTATTGAAATTGAAAAACAATTGGCCAAATTTGAAGACGCGATATTGGACCAGTAATCCAAATATTTTGAAATTGGGCATGCCAGTGGGGTACAAAGATATATGAGAAGTTATGTTGAATTAAATTTATGTGAACATTTCGCGAATCCTGGCATTTAATGTCCTTTTGTGGTGGATATAGTATATATAGCAGTACTAAGTTTATAATATGCGTCTCACAAATGTGATCACAAAGACTTATGAATTATGTATTCTCAATGGATCTCGAAGACCCAAAATAACAAACTCCTAGGGTATATATATCGGAGCATAAGTTAAATGCTAAAGATGAATGTATATAGAACGTCCTTGTTACTCTTTCTATAATGAACACAAGTTGTAAGAATTCCTGAAGAATCAATGTATTGATTGAGAATTTTTTTAATGAAAATAAAAGAGTTAGTATAACAACTCTATACAATTTAGAAATATTCATTGAGTACCCCAATTACTATGATATTATGAAATATTTTGTTTTAAGTGACGAATCGATTACATTATAATATCTTTGGAATACTTGTGTTTTAATGTTATTCTACAGGTTATCTATTACATAAGGATCGTTATTGGATAATGAAGTATATCATCAGAAAATTCTCTCAATTCGCGGGAAAATACTTACAATAAAGTGAAAGATTCGATCCAAGCAATTATCTGAAGGATTTTCTCAAAGAGGAGCTACTTTCTTCATCAATCAAGAAACCGGCTCACAAGATTAGAATGATACAACTTCGAGAAGTTAAATTATCTTGTCATCAAGGGGAGTAATACGCGCTGTACTCTTTTTCCTTTACCAAGTTTTGTCCCTCACTGTGTTTTCCTGGAAAGGTTTTAACGAGGTAGCTTAAACTCAATTATGCGTATTACGATGACATTGACATCCTAGGGGGAATTTTATAAATAAAGAGATTTGGTGGATGTCAATATTGAGATAGTAAACTATGTCATTATGGTGTAACATTCTCATTCATTGTATTTCGTATTTCCACCTATCGCAAGCCCTATAAATAGTGGCATATGAGGTTCAGTGTAACACACATCAAAGATCAATAATACTATCTCTTTCCCTCTCATATTCTCTCTTCTTGTTGTTATGTTCTTAGCTTACTTCTTCATTATTTTATAATAATTTTATTATAGTATAAGCCTATTAATTATTATTTAATTATTAATAAGAATATTAATAATTTAATCCAAATAATTAAATTATATCATAATTCACTGATCTCAATATCACACATTAATATTCATGGTGCAACACCATCATTTAAATTCGTGACATGTGATTTAAATTCTTAATTTACAGATACTGATAGAAAACTTGGAAATTCCCTAAATCACAAACCATACGTCGAAACGAATCGGTTAAAAAACAAGTTTCTTAGAATTAAATTTACAACAGATTTCCAGTTTATGAAAAATCCAAATTATACTTTCTTATATAAGTTAAATTTCCAGTACCAAACTTTGGTACTTTTGCCATGTCAATTATAAACTTCCAAAATCTGACACAAACTTTAGTTTTATGAATCCTGACAAATGATAAAACATATCGAATTTTTAAATCACGTACGTATCATATGTTCCCGAGCTAACCTAGGGACCATGGACCCGTATTACTGAAGCTCCAACGAACTGATAGTAGTTCGTCAAACCTCGGTGTTATTCCACTGTAAACCCGAGGATGCACTCTCTAGTGATACAATATATATTATTCCCTTCATAGTAAGGTGTCCATCGATACAATCAAATTCGGGTTATTAATCTTTCACTTGATGATCCACACACGAACATGCGGTTTTTACCGTTTTGCCTCTAACTGCATTTTTATCTTCAAGTCAGTTAGTAATATTGTGAATAACACACTTATGATTTCGATTTATAGGTTGCGCACGGGTACCGCTTACTTGTCACCACTAACAATCAAGTGAATCATCTTGACTTTCTAAGAGCGCTATGTGATGTCCGTTTCTATTGCCAAAATAGCATTGGGAATGAAATGAAATGTGCTCTTTAACAGTTAAATCAAAGAACAATCAATTCAACAGTCCAGGCTCAAGGTCACTCAGGAATAAGGTCGAATATCCATTTGATCATCTACTCGTGACTCAACTCCAAGTTATCAGTGACGGTCTTATACGATAACTTCCGGAGTTTAAGTCAGGTACAGGCCAGTATGAAGTCATTTCATACTTAATGCACTTCTAGTAAGTGTGACACACACTTAATCCAGAATATGATTACGTCACTTACTCACATTAATGATTTTATCCGATTAATGAGCTCTCACATAGTTAATCAAAGTCACAAACATTTTAAGTCCATTTATTATGATCATTAATTCTTCCCCACATTGACTCACTTGTAATAGTAATAAAATAATTGCATCCTTTCTGAACTATAGAACAAACATTCTATTTTACTTTACCAGAAACTATAATAAGATTAACATAATAAGTATCATGTTTTATTCAACGACTTTGTCAAAATCTTTTACAATCATGGAAAAACAACTTGTTTAAGGACACATGTCCAACAATTTAATTTATATTTTTTGTAACAATTTTTTTCGCAATTAATTTTTTTTAACAGATGGCGGAATTTTGACCTTTCAATGGTCCATACCGGATCCACCCACGTAGAAGAGAAGATGTGCGGCCATACTAGTTCCTAGGAGATTTATAGGCTGCTTTAGGTCATAATGCCAATATTTGTGTGCCTGCTCTACCAGAACCATACGTTGGAGGAGCAACAAATTTCAAAGACCATTGAGAAAAATTTCGTCGGTTTCTCTGTTGGTGATGTTCACAAGTTATCCTTTTGCGTATCATTTTATTTTATATTTTATGCATTAATCATTTTTTTTAATCATCTTCGTGTGGGCTACTAGCCAAGTATAAATAGATACACACATCATCTTATCTTTAAGGCCTAGATATGTATGTTGAGTTGTTTGGGTTTGGACATGAAGATTACTATTTATATATTCACAATGTTATTGTTTCCTTTGTATTTTCTCCATGTGGGACTTTCCAAATTTAAACATATGTGTATTATTAATTTTCATTATTTTTTTATTTGCTTCATGTGGGACTTCTCCACAAAGAGAAATAGTTAATTATGTCTGATTGTGCATTATCAAATTACGTAGTATCTTTTGATCTTGTTTTTATTTTATAGTATTTGAACATGACATGATTTTATTTATATTTTTCTGAGTATGACATGATTTTATTTGAGTATTAACATATATGAGAGTGAGAGTATATTTTGTTTACATATGTAAACTTAGTAAATATATTCATTAAAATATTTTAATTACCTTTTATTCATCGATCATCCTCGATAAGTGACCTGAACATTAAAACTAGTCACCATATGGAATCCGCGATTCAGGATTGCCGCAAATCATAATCCTTGCGACCGTTCCTTTAATAAGGTTAGACAATATTTTGAATCTCAAAAAAATCCTTAATGTCTCATTTAAGTCATTAAATGCGACATAACTTTTGAGATTTTAAAATCTCTAAATGTCATAGCATTCAAGTTCGTCATTATATCCATATTATAAGAACTTATTATTCACTTAGTGAATCAAGCAAGGAAAAATTGGTGTTCTTTAACTAATTACCACTGTTACATAGAGGTTATTCTGAGTCTGATTTGGTTGCGCACTCAAAACTTCTAACTGAATTTGTATTAAACCAATATTATCATGTCGTTTAATAATTATATAGAATCGATTCATAATTACTTGTTTATGCATCAAACTCAAAAAAAAAATAATTAAGCTAGTTAATGAGAATCTAAATGCAAGTGTCAATAACTTCACGCTTCTATTTTTGGGTTTAGAACCTTTAAGCTTTTAGGATTTGAAAATTTACATTAATCCGACACAGAGTATTGTTATATTGTAAATTTGTCTACGAATCTCAATCATAAAAATACAATCCAGAACAAATCCATAAAGATAATTCTAGTCAGTCTATGCCATTCAGAAAGACATATTGACTGTTATCCACCATTACTCGTAATCGAGGATGTAGGCTATGGACAAGAGAATCTAGATAGATAGCATAGCAACCAGAGAACAAAAGATTCTACCATTTTTTATACTCGCCTATTTCTAGGGAATAACCCTCGGTTACGACTCCAGCTATAAAGGAATTATTCTTCCTTCTATTCCTCTATTTCTGTTATATACTTACAGACACCTTCAAGCTGTTAACTAAGTATATCTGTTCTAGATGTTGACTATGGTCAACTATTTTGTAACCTCCTGCCATCGTTCATAATTACACCTCCTCAATAATTATATGAAGTTCAACGTATCTATTTGTTCTAATAAAGATGTTGAATTAGCCGATACTCGTCGCACATGATTAGCTGACACAGCTACCATTACATTTGAGTATCCTAATAGTTCCTAATTATGACTTTGGTTTCTATGATGAAAATCATTTAATATTTAACATCAACTTGATGTGTACAGGACTAAAACAAAAAAATTGTTTTGCTTTTAGCACATAGATACTTATACTATCTTAGTATTTATCTATTAACATCTGATATACTCGTTAGCGTTTATATATCTTATTGGTTAATCATTAATTCATCATAATGAATAATATTTGTCACACATCAATAAATTTGAAAAAGAATACCTTTATTGATGCATCAAGATTTGCAGAATAAAAAAGAGCGTTAAAATACTCTCGTTACATCCATTATTCAAGAATTTAACTGAATTAAATAAACATAACCAAAAATAAAAACTTTACAAAGTTTGAAAGTTAAAATAACAATTTAAACTTAAACACAACTCTCGACTCCGAGTCACCTGAGTTCTAGTATACAAGAATCACTCATTAGTGAACTCAAACAATGTATGTGATGATTTATTATCGGCTCTGGTGCTGGTCCTTCACCTTTGGGAACACTAGTTATTGGACTGTCTCCATACTGGACGGACATACTTAATTAAACTGAAATCATCATATTAAGACCGTCACTGATGAGAGTAAGATTAAGTCACTCAGACGATCAAATGGAACCGGATGAAGTCTTGCTCGTCATGGAATTGTACGATTCAAATCACATGAACTTTGATCTGATTGTTACACAAAACAATGGTATTCCTAATCAATTTTATTTTGGGATCAGAAGGTTGACCAGGATATGTAGCATGAATGCAGATATGGACAACAGATTTATGATTTCTTTATTGTGATTTTGGAGAAAAAAATAAGTACTCATGTACAACTCATTGATTTAAAAATCCAATGAGTGAGTAGTTTGTATGAATCATAGAGAATAAAGTAGTGTCGTCAGATGGCAAGTACGACAACTAGTATCCGTTGACAAGAATCATAATAAATACAAAAACCAAGGATACCAATATATCTGATTGAATCGTGGACTCTTGTGTCAGGATTATATTATCATATTACTACTCAAGAGTATATTTTTTGAGCTATAGTGGAGTGTAATCAAAGTTCGTTGAAAGTCTTCATTTCACCTAGCTTAAGTAATATGTCCATTAGTCCGCTTTGTAACTCCAAAAGAGTGACACCGCATTATAATATTCATTTTTTTGAAGATGGGGTGAATCCATTTAGACTAGATTCGAGATTCAGGTCACCGAATGTCTATTTACCTTAAAATGGCAAAAGTACCAAAGATTTTGTACAACCCGAGAAATTAAAATATTGATAATTAGAATTTGACTCATGGACGGTAACATTATTGTGGGAAATCAAATTATATAAATCATTCCGATGAACGGAGTAAAAGTTATGCTCAAAACAGTGATCCGAGTAAAAGCCGCATTATAGACTATATAGAGCTGCGAATTTGAAATAGAATTACATATGGGTTTCATTTCATGGAATATTTAATTAATAATATTTATTAATATTAAATAATAAATTAGATATAAGATATTTAATCCAAAAATAATAGGAAGTATGAATCTTGGAAGATTTGATTCCAAAAAAGTTGTTTACTTATATTTAGATTTAAATATTTCTGGATGAAGATTTAATAAGATTTGATATTATTCATAATCTTATGGGTATTTATTTAAATAAATATAATGAGTGAATATCTCCAGGCGGTTAGGATTTAATTTTTCCTATAAATATGCTAAACCTGAAATCAGAATTCATAACTTCATAACTCAAAATTTAGAGAACATTCACAAGCTCTCTCTCTCCTCTCTTTCTCTTTCTGCGAATTTGGTTTCTCAGAGTATAGGTTTTTCTATCCCGGTTCTCTTCAAGGTTTCGTGACCATCCTAGGAGCCCACACATCCTGGTGGTTATACTCCGGAACTTACATCGGAAGACTGTTGGGAGAATCCATGTGACAAAAAATCGCAGAAGCAGTTTCAGAAGATCAAAGAACGCAGTAGAAACGTAAATAAGGTACACAATGTATTTATTGATTAGATAATTGTCTATTCGCTCAAAACCCTAATCGAATTTACATTAAATAATGAATTAATATTTGGTCGATAAAATTGCATGAATTAATGATCCTGGATTAAAGTAAGTAATTTTTGGATTCCATAAACCAGATAGGATAATAGGGAATCCTTATATGGGACACGATATCTAGTTCATCCCATTGAGAAAAGTTTATCCTACGCGTCTATGTAATCATACAAGAATTAATTGTTCTGTAATTTTATTTTATAACCCGGGTTCGGATCGGTTTACATCGATGCTGAATCCAGTAATCAGCAATCTTATATATAAATTTTTAATTGGTATCGGAGCAAGATGTCAATTTCCACCAACACGGGCTTCAGGTCTCTTTGTAAAACTAGAGATATTTTCGTTTGTAACTCATTAATAAGTTGGGTGACTCCGTAAGTCAACTTATTCATAATGTGCTTACTAGTGAATTGCACGAAGTAAGATGACAGTGAGTTCAGAATGATACTCACATGTGACTTCTCATCCGCCTTAGCACCGTGCAACTCAGCTTCATTGAAGAGATTCGTCATTTCCATCACTTGATCACGGACGCTAGTCCCACGTTTCATTCTGGAGTTCATATACCGACGACTCGCATAATGCTGAGACTGCTCAAACTGCGTGCCATACATGCCTTGGATAAGCTCCATCATTTTGTATGTTGTCTTGAGGGCTTGCAGCTTGATCCTCAATGTATCGCTTGTAGTGGCTAGAATATATCCCATTGCTCGATTGTTGGCCTAGATCCAGCTTTCGTACGGTTCCATTGCTGTCCTCGCAGTTGGGGTACCAGGAATCGCACGACATTCATCAACGAGAAAGTAACGAATCTTCTCGCTGATCAGGACAATGTTGATGTTCGCCTTCCACGTAAGGAAGTTCCTCTTGTCCGTAGTGTTTTTCGACAACAACGACATGATATGGTGCCACACTGGCTATATATATGTTATACATTTCACAAAAAAAAAAAGATTAAGACAAAAGTAGCATATGTTAAAAATATAAAAAAATTCTAAACCGTTAAATTCATGTAGCGCGGTGAAACTAAGCCACATTTTTATAGATCCACCATTGTAAGCTATAAATCAAATTCCAGCGTTAATTACAGAATGTATACATAGAAATTCCAGCGTTAATTTGTCACATGGATTCTCCCAACATTCTCTTTCTATGTATACATTACTTAGTTATGGCAATATTCTTAATTTAGTCAAAGACTTACACTTTTTCATTACAGCTCACGTCCACGTGGCATGCACTACATATCCAATGAAAATTTGTATGGTTATATGATTAGGTCAAACTGAAGTATATGTTATTTGCGCAAGTTTGGTCAAACAACATATATTCAGGTACACACATTATTATACGACCATCAACGATCGCTCTATATATACATATTAGGTACGTATATATGTAGATAGTGTTGATGCCGTTTTTTGGATCAAACACTGTTGAGGCAAAAGTTGTTGATTTTGTGCTTGGCTTAATGCCGTTTTGTTGACGTGGTAGGCTTTCGTTGACATTCGTTGAGCTTTGACTAAGTGGATGCCAGATCTTGCTGTCAGAGCTTGCCAAAAAAGGCTGACGTGGGCACAGAGGTAGAAATCGTTGTCTTGAAAATAGCCGATTCCGTCTCCTCTGTGGTGCGGACTCTGAGGGGAGTTCCTAGTGCCCGGGGTCAGAACATATCGTTCGCCGTTTGTGGTCCAGCAATCCGGGGTCGCGCACCCCCTGATACCGCATTGTCTGGATTGGACAAGACCCGGGGTACAGGTTCGGTTTCCTCGCAGATTGGGTTCCCACAAAAGGGAGAGTGTGTTTAACCAGGCAGCGGATCCTGGGAGATCAGTCCCTCGGCCTGTGATGTAAATCCTAGACCGGGTCCTGCGAACTGTCCGCGGAGTCGTTGTATATGTGAAAGATATGGACTAGGAGACAGAACGGGTTCCGCACAGAGCTAGAATTTTGACAGGCGGGGTCGTCAATCGTCTCAGAATATATCCAGGGATTCCCCTCTGAGTGGTTTCTTGGTGGTAGGGATCTTAGTGAAATTCCCCTAGGTTTTCCCCCGCGGCTTTAATTGTGGGTACAGACCAGTGTCTCTGGGCTATCCGCACTGCCGCGCAATGGACATTAAGATAGACCAAGCACAACGTGAAACATAACCTATCAGGAGAGTCCTAAACCGTGTAGGAATTTCCCCAGGGCTTCCGCTATCTTCCTCTATTTTTACCTGAGGCCAAGGGAAACAGGGGGGGTTACCCGAGGTAGGATGTATATCGATGGTCGTGAGGACAACTATGGCAGAGGCTTTGTGGATCGCAACCATGAAAATTGTGTTCTTGCGTCGGGAATTAATTTCTATAGGCACGGGTTGTCCCGAGGCCAAGGGAATACCCGAGGCCAAGGGAAACAGGGGGGGTTACCCCTTGATTCACCTCCGACGCCCAACATTATTATAGTATTTTAAGGGAAGGCAAGTGTAGAGAGAGTAGAGAGAAACTCGAGAGGTCCGATTCGGTTTTGAGTTGTGTTTTGAAGTGAAAATGAGGCTCCTATTTATAATAGGGGGCAGAGGTTCGGGAGTAAATAAATATTGTTCCCGGAAGCCCCTTGGTGCAAATTTTATATGCGATTGCCGGCATCTGATCGTCCATCTGATTAGCCAGGCGCTCACACGCTTGGAAAACGTCCGCAGTGTGCAGGGAGGTGTAAAACACCCCTTTTTTTCCTTGGCTGACACGTGTCCAGGGGCAATTTGAGGCTGCAAGTGGACTGCTGAGGTGGCAGGAAGCGAGTGGGGGCGATTGGAGGGCAAGCTTTGGTCATTTCTCCGCCACGTGGCAGCTTCTGGTGGGTTGCTGCGTGTGTGGGGTCCATCAAATCGCCCCCGAAGTGTTTTTCGGTCCCGAGCTAGTCCCGAGTCCATTTTTCACAAATTTTATGTCGTTTTTGAGTGTTTTCATATTTTTAGGAACACCGGGAATTTTTGTTTTGCGAAAATGGGCCCTCGGAGCATGTTTTTGGGTTTTGAATTGATATGTATAAATAAATAATTAATAAAAGAAAATTAATTTGATAATTTTCTTTTAGTTAATTATTCGTAAAATCAATTCCGAGAATTACCCGACATTAACCCCCTAGTTTTACGGGAATTTTTTATTTCCGTGAAACTTCTATAAATTCGCGGTGGGCCCTTTCATTTGCGAATGTTCCAGAACGAAGCTAGACTTGCGGATTTTCGAAAGTAAGTTTTTCGAACTCATGTATCTTTTAATCCGGTTAGCGTTTTCGTGTGCCTTTTTTTAGGCGTGTTGCATTTTTTTGCGAATTTTACCGTTATGCGGTTTTTAAAACGTGACCTTCAGATTGATTTTTGTGAAAATCGGATTGAAGTCGGGTCGTAATTGTGAAAACAACCACATTTTTTTCTCTTGCCCCATGGAGAATCAAGGAGAAACTGATCCAGCCAACCGGCTGGAGTGTGCCGTCACCGGAGAGGACTGCCGTTGAGGTCAGCAAGGTCCAGCAAGGTCACCAGAGGAGGAGGGCAACGCAGGCGGTGGAGAGGCGGCACGGGAAGGCATTGGCTCGCATGTGCAAGGCTTTAGCAAGATCGGCCAAGCCCTAGGTGGCGCGCCGCGGTTCGCCGTCGCCGGTAGAGGAAACCACGAGCACCGGGAGGTCACGGTGTGTCCGACCGTGGTGGTGGTTCGTGACGTTTTGGCCGGAGGAGGCCGGTTGGAGCCCCATCCCTTGCGCATATCTGGGGAGCTCTTGGGCGGCGCTGCACTGCTCGCCGTCGCAGGAGGTGGGTCCCTGGAGGACCGAAAGACCATGGCGAGTTAGGCAAGGGCGGCGGCATCCGTCGGCGTGGTCGGAGGAGGCCGGTGGTCATCGCGCCTTTTGCGTGGGTCCGGCGAGGCTAGGGCGCGAGGGGGAGCCTGCTGTCTCCGGCTATGGGTCCCCCGTGGACCGAGAGGACCAGGTGACCCCGATGGGGGTGGTTGAAGGCGACGCCGTGGGTGGAGGAGACGCGTGGGCCTGTGGGCCTTCGTTCAAGTCCGAAGGAGTCGTGCTCGCCCACGGCGGGGCTACGCGGCCCGTCGTTGCCGGTGACGGGCTCCCCGATGTTCGGGCATTCGGGGCGACCCCGTCTGTGGTGGTACTGGTCGCCGGAGGGGCCAGAGGTGGCCAGGGGATGGGGGTTCCCCTATCGGGGAACGTCGGGCCCGATCGTGTTTCGGACGGCACGGGGGCTTCTGCCGTCGCTGGTGGAGGGTTCTCCGGGGTCCGGGGGGCGTGGCGGTCCGGTCTGCGGTGGTGCCAGCCGCCAGAGTGAGTGGGGGAACCCGAGAGAGTGGTGTTCCCCCGAGGGAGACCATTGGGTCCGGAGGGTCCCTTGTGGGCCCAGGCTTCTTTAGCCTGGTTTCCGGGGAGTTCTCCGCTCGTCGTGGTATTTAGGGATTTTTCCCGCCTTCTTCGGGCGGTGTCTTGAGTCCGTCGTTGAAATATCACATTTACTGATTTTAATAATGTGTAGTTATATCACATTTACATATTTTAATCCCTAAATCACGAAGCACTATCTCGTAGTTTCTATATCAAGCATTTAACAGGTTAAAATCATTACCGTAGAGTGTTAAAAATTAGTTTTCTTATGAGAGCAAATACGATGCGTGCTATATGAAATTTGAGTTTCTAGACCTTTATTAGAGTGGTATTATTATAAATTGGGTTAGTTTTGGCATTAAAAGTTATTGACGCTCTCTTAAAACCATGTTTCACCAATTAGTGAGTGCTTAAAAAAACCGAGTCTTTTTTTCCATTTTATGCAAGATAATCCTAATTAAACGATATTTTAAACAAAAAATGAACTTAAAAATTATTAATAATGTGTAGTTATATAACATTTACTTATTTTAATCCCTAAATCGCGAAGCACTATCTCGTAGTTTCTATATCAATCATTTAACAGGTTAAAATCATTACCGAAAAGTGTTAAAAATTGGGTTTCTTGCGAGAGCAAATACGATGCGTTCTTTATGAAATTTGAGTTGCTAGACCTTTTCTATGGTAATATTATTATAAATTTGGTTATTTTTAGCATTAAAAATTTTTGACGCTCTTTTAAAACCCTATTTCACCAATTCGGGTTTTAAGAGAGCGTCTAAACTTTTCCCGCCTTCTTAGTGATAATGCATGTGCACTGATTTCTGGTCCGGGGTCGAGGTCTAGCCTTCCCGTTCCTGCTGACCTGTTAGGATTATTCACCCCAAGGTTCAGATCTAGCGGTCTTTCGACGGCAGCCTCTTCGCCTGGTGTCGTCCGAGCGTCACACTTGGCTCCCCGTGGGATTCGGGGTGACACGTCCGGTTGGTCACTTTATATTGGTAGTGTGACATCACCTGACGGGATCCCTATTAGGGATTTTATCGTTGTTCCCGGGTCGGATTGGATATCCTCTGGTGTAGATATTGATACCCATGTTGTCATTGCAGGTACCATCTATGGGGCCATTGGCGCGGGCGTGGCGCGCCATATAACCGTCATAGCAGGCGGGTCATGTCTGATTTTTCATCGGAATGTTAGTAGGCGGATTGAGCCTGAGCATCGTGAGCCTGTGAGGTTTTGGTTCGATCCTCCGCAGGATCTTTCAGACATGGATATTCCGAGCGTTGTCACCCTTAGTAACTTAGAGACCTTCTTCTGGGATAAAGGGTTGGTTTCTATCGACTGGGTTTGTGTGCCGGCTGCGGGGTCGGTTCCCAGCCGTCCTGACAAAAGGGATGGTGGCAGTGCCTTCTGGAAAGTATCCGTCTCGGCTTTTCGTTGCCGATTCCACCACTCCTTGAGGGCCTTCTGGTGGCTTCGGGCTTGCACCCAATTAAGCTTAGCCCGGACGCCTGCTGTTACATCGCAGGCTGTTATTCACTATGGCGGGAAGAACGCGGTCGTGAACTGTCTGTCGAGGGGATTTGAGAACTGGTCCGTGCTTGATTCGGACCAGGGTCTCAGCGTCATCGGCCTTCACCAATATTACGACCCCGATTGGCATAGCCATTGGGTATGGGTGCCGAGTACTTATCTTGGATGAGTGCCTCAATGTCTAAGTATTCCTCCGCCTCGTTCACGTCCGACCACCGGGGGCCATGATTTTGCCAGCTTTTTATGGTGAGATCTGATACTTCCGGATTTTTTGCTCCCTATTTTGAGCGGTCGGCGTGGATCCGATGGGGGTGGATTCCGGCCGACTGTTTGCGCATGAATTTTCTTGAGATACCCCTACTTGTTCATGGTTTTTACTGATGATCGTTCCCTCTTTTTCAGCGGAAGTTCATCATTTTCTGACTTGTGCTTCTTTCCTGACAGGTTTGTTGTTTTTGCAGGTATGGAGAGAGAATGCGATATTTTAGCAGAAGGCTCGAGCGGGCTTGTCCCCGATGCCTCTATTTCAAGGAGCCACACTCGCCGTACAACACGAGCCATGGAGGGGCCCGCTGTTGTTGTCTGCTCGTCCCCCGTGACGGGTGCGCCTCAGGGGACTGTCCCGCTTCGGACTCCCGGGGCTTTTTCTTCGTGCACGCCCCCTTTTCCAAAGGGTGCGGCGCCTTGGCTGTTCGACCCGAGCGTCTTTGAGTTTACTCCTCCAGAGGAGGAGCTTCTTGCTTCTGGGACAGTGATGCCCCAGGTGCGCTTTTCATTTATACGTCTCGCTGTTTGCGTTGAGTTTTGCTGACTTCTCCTTTGTGTGTGCAGATTCCTTCAGCGTTTTCTCTGGGGGGCGGGGGAGGGGGGGGGGGGGGAGCTATCCCGAATCCATTTCGGGATCAGAACGTTGGAGCATGGATCTCTCAGGAGGTGTACAACCTCCACCAGAGGGTTGCATCCACTGAGCAGGAGTTTTGGGAGCTACGATCCCGCCTTGAGGCATCACATGGAGGCAAGGCAATGGCTCTTTGGATGCTGTGTGAGGCCCATGATACTTTGGCACACTTCGTGGCTCGATTGAGCCGGCATATGTGGAGTATCACAATGCTGCTCTGGCACTAGCGACTGCTCGGGGCCAGCTGGCGGCCCTTGAGACCGAGATGCAGTGTGTGCAGGGTACTGCAGTAGAGCTGGGTGACGCCCGATTCAGGGAGGGGTTCCGCACGTGTCTCGGTGCGGTTGTGCTGGCGAACTTTGGGATGCACATCTGTACCTCATTTTTCGACGATAACCCCACGATGCCAGCCTCCGTGCGCGCCTCACTGGAGCCGTTCCTCGCATCTATACGGCCTCCTCCTCAGATGGGGGATTTCAACTTTCTGGGGGATCCCCAAGGCACCTTAGGTAGCGCCCCAGCATGCGTAGACCAGCAGTATCATGGTGACTTCTATGTCCCGCAGGTTCCCGGAGGAGGTGACCAGGCTAAGTAGGAGGAGTGACTTGGGCGGCAGCGCCCTCCTTAGTTTGTAGGCGTATTTCCCTTTTGTTTGTATCTACACATCTTTTTAGGGGACCGTAGTTGTACACTCCACCGTCTGTGGTGGAATTTTGTATACCCTCAGGGGTATTTTAGTGTAGGCACTGCCATTCTCGGTATCCCCGGAAATGCGACGGCTTTGTATTACCGTTCTGCGCGCTCGCCTGTGGTTAGAGCGTGTCGACTTGTTGTGGTATGTTTATGGGTAGCAGCCTTTTCTCGGTTTTACCCCTTTTCCACTTGCCGCAGGTGTTTTTTCTTTCAGGTGGTCAGCATGCTTCCAAACTTCTTTCATCGAAGATGAGATGTTCATCACTGTTTAGCGAGTTTCTTGTCGGTGATGCATCCCTACCATCCGAGCTTCTTGTCGAGTTGTAGATTTTTCCTTCTTTTTAAATGGTGCCAGAGTTGTGATTCTGGTCTTTCAGTCGAAGTGGGTGCTTTTTGTATGGCACGTTGTCTTTGAGTTTGTATCTGTGTTGGCGAGGCTGGGATCCTTTTCGTTTTGTAACGAGTGTTGCTTACGAGGCGCTTAGCTGTTGTGCCTGAGTAGGTAGGATTGAGGCCCGAGCCGTACTAGGTGTTTTTGCCGAGAGGACGCTTACGAGGCGTTTGGCTTTTCCCGAAGTTGACGCTTTCGAGGCATCTTACTGTCTCGGGTGCCGAGGTTGGTGCCTGGGGGCGGCTTACGGTTTCCTCCCATTTTCCGAATTCTTATAATTAAATATAATTAATTATTCCAATCCAATGGTCTAGATTTAATCTCATCTAAATCCAATGGATATAATTAATCAGGGATTTAATTAAATAACAAATACATGATAAGATCAAAATATTTAATCTTATCATCATATTAATTAAATTCGATATATATATATAATTCAAATTTTATAAAGATTATCTAGATCTAATATTAATTAATTTCTAATCCGACGCTAATGATTAAATCTTGAAATCGAGCCAACAGATATAATTAATTTAACCAAATTAGAAATACCTATGCTTGGTCACCAAGCTATCAATTTGAAATTACTATTAGGGTTAAAATCAATTATCTCAATCCAATGGTTGATATTAAATCCTAACTGATCCAATGGATTAAATTGATTTTAGAGATTTGCTAAAATATCAAAAAAATTGGTACTTATGCCGCAAATGTCCAAAACATATGATTTGAATTTTCTAGGGTTTCAAATAACCAAACTCTAATTCGAATTTTACACATTAAATATATATAAATATATATTTTATTAATTAATATAAATCTATTAATTATTAATAAGGTATTAATAATTAAATCCAAATAACTAAATTATATCAATAATTCCTTATCTCTATATCCCACATTAAAATCTCATTGTGCCACACCATCATTTAAATTCGTGACATGTGATTTAATTTCATAGTTTATCGAACCGAGCATAAACTTAGAAAATCCATAAATCACAAACCGTAGGTCGAAATGACTTGGTTAAAAAAGAAAAGTTGCTTAGAATTTAATTTAAAACAACATGGTACTGATTATAAATCTAAATTATAACTTTATTTTTATCATGGTGCTGGTATTTTTGCCACGTTGACGATAAAACTATCTGACGTCTGCCATAGACCTTTCAAATTTATAAGTCTAGCCAAATGATTAAACATTATCACGAATGTATTTTAATCATGTACGTATCATTTGTTACGGAGCTATCTTGGGGACCATGGACCCGTATCACTTAAGCTCCAACGAACTGCTAGTTGTTTGTCAAACCTCCAAGTGATTCCACTATAGAACCGAGGCTGCACTCTTTAGTGATATGGTTTATATTATTCCCTTTATACAGCAGGGTGTTCATTGATTCAATCAAATTTGGGTTATTGTTCTTTCACTTGATGATTCACACATGAGCAGGCGGTTTTTACCGTAATGCCACTCATTGCATTTTCCTCCTTGACTCAGTCAGTAATATTATGAGTGACCCACTTATGGTTTCGATTCATAAGTTACGCACGGGTACCTCTCGCTTCTCACCACCAACAATCAAGGGAATCTTCATGACTCTGAAGAGAGTTGTGTGATGCCCATGTCTATGATGAAACTATCCTTACTACTGACTATCATGTTCCGAAAATAACAGTGTTGGGAACAGCGGTAATATCTTGTGTTCTTTAACTGTTAAATCAAAGAACAATCAAGCCAGCAGTTCAGGCTTAAGACCACTCAGGACTTAGAACGAATATCCATTTGATCATCATTTTGTGACTTAACTATAAGTTATCAGTGACGGTCTTATACGATAACTTCTTGAGTTTAAGTCAGGTCCACTCCAGTATGAAGACACTTCATTCTTAATGCACTTCTAGTGAGTGTGACACACACACATAATCCAGAATAGGATTGTCACTTAGTCACATTAATGACGTTACACGATTAATGGGCTCCCACCCAGTTAATCAGGTCATAGACATTTTAAGTGGATTTATTATGATTATTAATTCTTCCTCACATTGACTCTGTTGTGATAATAATAGCATAATGGCATCCATTATGAACTAAGGAAACAAACGTTCTGTTTTACTCTACCAGAAACTATAATAAGATTAACATAATAAGTGCCATATTTATTCAATGAATTGTCATTATCTTTTACAAATGGATAAATATCTTGTTTAAGGACACTTACCACAGTGCCTGGATTGGACAAGGCCCGGGTTACAGGTTCGGGTTCCTCGCAGATCGCGTTCCTACGAAAGGGAGAGTGTGTTTGATTAGGCAGCGGATCCTGGGAGATCAGTCCCTCGGCCTTTGATATAAATCCTAGCCCGGGTCCTGCGAACTGTCAGTGTAGTCGCTGTATCTGTGAAAGATATAGACTAGGAGACAGAACAGGTTCCGCACAGAGCTAGAATTTTCACAGGAGGGGTCATCAATCATCCCATAATTTCTCCAGGGATTCCCCTCTGAGAGGTTCCTTGGTGGTAGGGATCTTGGAGAAATTTCCCTAGGTTTTCCCCCACGGCCTTAATTGTGGGTCCAGACCCGTGTCCCTGGGCTATCAGCACTGCCGCGCAATGGACAGTGAGATAGACCAAGCACAACGTGGAACAGAACCTATCAAGAGGGTCGTAAACCGTGTAGGAATTTCCCCAGGGCTTCCGCTATCTTCCTCTTTTTTGACCTGAGAAAAGAATACCCGAGGTCAAGGGAAACAGGGGGAGTTACCCCCTGATTCACCTCCGAAACCCAACATTAGTATAGTATTTTTGGGGGAGGAGAGTATAGAGAGAGTAGAGAGAAGCTCGAGAGGTTTCGAGTCGGTTTCGAGTTGTGTTTTAAAGTGAAAATATGGCTCCTATTTATAATAGGAGGCAAGGGTTCGGGAGTAAATAAATTTTGTTCCGCGAATCCCTTGGGAGAAAATTTTATATGAATTTTGATCCTCAGAGTGAGAGGAAGCCCTTGCCGCCGTCGGATCATCCATCTGATTAGCCACGCGCTAACACACGCGGGAAACGTCCGCATCGTGCTGGGAGGTGTAAAACACTTCTTTTTTCCTTGGCTGACACGTCTCCAGGGGAAATTTGAGGCTGCAAGTGGACTGCTGAGGTGGCAGGCAGCGAGTGGGGGCGATTGGAGGGCAAGCTTTGGTCATTTCTCATCCACGTGGCGGCTCCTCGTGGGTGCTGCGTGTGTGGGGTCCACCAAAGTGCCTCTGAAGTATTTTTCGTTCCCGAGCTCGTCTCGTGTCTATTTTTTATAAATTTTATGTCATTTTTGGGTGTTTCATATGTTTAGAAACATCGGGATTTTTTTTTTGTTGCGAAAATGGGCCTCCGGAGCATGTTTTTGGGTTTTGAATTGATATGTTTAAATGAATAATTAATAAAAGAAAATTGATTTTATAATTTTATTTTAGTTAATTATCCGTAAAATCAATTCTGAGAATTACCCGTAACAACTAGTAATATAATCCGAGGTATTATTTCAGTCTCTGAATTAGTCATCATAATATGCGTACTGGGTTTTTTCCGGATCTGGATTTTTCGGTATCCGGATATTACACAACCCGGATATGGAAATATCCAGGATTTTTTTTAAAAAAAAAAAAGAAAGAAAAAGCCAACTGCTCTTTAATATGGGCAGTTGGATGGACTGCGACAAAAGTACCTGACATGCGTCAGAAAATTGTATCGTTGGAATCCAACGGAAATATTTGCCTCGAAGTCGTCAAATACACCATTACTCGAATTCCTACACATTGTTTTCCTACAAACACACCATTTCACCCCCATTTATCCACACGACTTCTTCTCTTCATCTCCAAATCTCTCAACTCTCTCAAGCTCTCAAAGATCCGAATTTAAGTTATAGTTTAGCTACTTTATAATTATATAAATAGTCTCAAATACTAGTTTAATATTTAGTTTAGGTATTTTAGTTGTTATTAGTTATTAGTTTAATTTAGTTTATATTTCCGTTATAATTAGTTTAATTTGTCGTTATTATTTAGTTTATATTTATTTTACCGTTTACTAGTTTAATTTGTCGTTAATATGTCGAGTGGCAACAACCGTTCTCGAGGACGTCCCAAAGTCCGAGGAAAAGGTCGGTCTACTATTCCGCCGCCGTGGTTGATTAATAGCGGGACACCTTTTAGTCAACATAACTAAAATGTCGGAGTTATGAATCAACACAATGATCCCGGTTCTTCTAGCCAACCGTTACCGGTTCATGGTCAATATGGTACCGGTGGCGTCGGGCCAAACCAACAATTATTATTTTCTCAAGGTAACGTCGGTGGTTTTACGTACTTACTTAATTATCAAGGTACAAATATTCCGGAATGGCAAAGCCTTAGCAACGAACAACAATACCAAGCACAACAAGTCCGCTATCACGAGCAACAACACCAAGTCCAACAACATCATCAACAATATGTTTCCCCCGACGTCGAGGTACGTTCAATTTAAGTAGTTAATTAATTAAATAATTGTTTTATTATATTTGAAATTGTTAGATTAGATAATAAATTAAATATTAGTTTGTTAAAAATGGTTACTTACTTAATAAAATGTTGGTTAAAAAATAGTTACTTACTTAATATTTAATAAATAGTCATTAGTCATATAGATAATAAATTAAATAATAATGAAAAAAAAAATTCCTGAAAAAATTTAATTAATAGTAATTAATAAAAATTAAAAAGTTAATAAGTTAATACTTAATAATTAATAACTAATAAGTTACTTAATAAGTTAATTAATAACTAATTAGTAATAAGTAATAAGTAATAACTATTAAGTTAGTTATTAATAAATAGTAATAATTAATAAGTTAGTAATAATTAATAACTAAATAATCATTAGTCATATTAGTTTAGTTAAATTTTAAATAGTTTATTAAATAAGTTAAAAAAATTGTAATTTTATGTGTGGTGATAATTATAAGGGTTTTAAGCATTTTGGTGTCTTAGAAATATTGGTTTTTAAATAAGGTTTGCTTTGCAATCTCCTCCAAGCTAGCATGTGAACCATGAGAAGTTCTGTCTAGAAAAGCTTGGGCCTAAAGCGAGATCATACCATTTTTAATTTTGTTAACTTTTTTATTTAACTATATGTAATTTAATTTAATTAATATGATTAATATGAAAATTTAATAATTTTAATATTTCTTGTAATAATTAAATTAATATTAAACTCTTGGAATATTCCTTTTTTTTTTAGGAAACGAGGTCGAGGAACCAATCCAACGACCACGATGATTATGATGAGAACGATGATAAGGAGGACCTAAACTACGTTCAAGGCCAAGGCGAGGAGGAGGAAGTTGACGAATTTCTACTAGCGTCACCGCTAGCTAGACGTGGACGTGCCCAACAACCCTTAGTTTCAGGTGAGCGCGGTCGGCCACCCCCCATCCGCCGCCGAGGAAGCAAAAGAAATTAACGAGAGCGGTTTAGCAGTACGACTTCATACCCGACTACAAATACAACTTCGAAACAGGATTGGAAGATAGGTGGGGGATTTGCCGACACTGCAGTGAGGAATTTCCGGCCGATCCGAAGAACCACGGCAACACCCGCCTAGAAAACCACGTCAAGACATGCCTGAATAAATAGCGGACGGAGGAGGTAAGTCTCTTACCCAATGATGTATATAGAATGTATATTGTTCAATGAACTATACGCGATAGTTTGCCTAATTCGACGCCCGAGGGAGAAGGTTTTAACGAAATGATGATGGAGGTGGCGGCGATAAACTATAGGGAAATCTTGTATTATACAAACTTTTAGTTGACGATTGTTTTCATCAAAGGTGTGCATGTCATACTATAAACTTGATAGTTCAATCCGGTATTCGCGTTATTTCTGATAGTATTGCAAAAATTAGGAACACGATTTTGTATATACGATCATCTACTAAGTGTTCAGTTTCTTGGGAAGATTATTGCAGGGCTCACGGTTACCAGGTAAGAACGTTTCAACCGGATATGCCGATCCGCTGGAACTCGACCTACATGATGTTGGACGCTGCCATACCATACAATGAGCTTCTCACGAACTGGATCAATAGCCCGGAGCACGGCTTCCGCGAAGACATCACTCCGGACGATTGGCTAACCACCATCCAATTCCTGACTTTTCTACAATTTTTAATCAAATTACTATTGATTTATCTCATGTTTACTCACTCACATCTCAGAGAACTTTTCCCGCTAATTTCGATATACTTTGTCATTTTGAAAGCGCAAAACGTAATACTTTATTTACCGATGTACTAACCCCGATGATTGCAAAGTTCGAGTATTATTGGAGTCCCTACAAGCTCCCATTTCTATATTGCGCCGCTATAATCGTGGATCCGACACTTAAGTTTTCCAAACTGTAGGAGGTCTTAACTTCCATGCAAGAAATCACGGGGGAGCCCTATATATGACGCACAATTACTTTGATGCGGATCAGAAGATGAAGGCCCTTTACCAAGAGTACGAGCAAAAATATAACGACTTGGAAGATCAAATGGAGGAAAGGAATCAACAACAACAACAAACTCAGGTAATTTTTTAAACTTTATTTCTTAAGATTAATTATTTGAATTTCCTCACATTACTCTAAACGTTAATATTTTTTGTTCAATATAGGGCGGACGCGGGGTCGGTGGTTCACCATACGTGTACAATCACCGTTTATTCTACAACCTTACGGCTATTGGGCACGGAAATACGTTGAATTCTTCACCGGGTTCACAAGGAACTGGCACTTCGAGATCTCGAGTTCTTGGTCGACGTCAACGGCGCAAAACCGTTGACAACTACGCACGATTCTGCAACCTTCCTCCGACACCGTGTCCTAACGAAGGCATCGACATTCTTCAATGGTGGCACGCAAATCGATTGGAGTATCCAGTTTTATCCTTGTTGGCTCGTGACATTCTCACAATCCCAGTCTCAACGGTATCATCGGAGGTGGCATTCTCAATTGGCGGAAGGATGTTAGAGCCTCGCCGGAAGTCTACTAAATCATTGATGGTTGAGATCCTTATGCTTTCAAGAGACTGGATTATGGCCAACAAGCGACAACAAGAAAACGATATGTTTGACCTAGAAATGGCGAATTACTTTTCACTGGTTCAAATGTAATTCGTTTACAATTGTTCGTTTTCTTATTGTACTTTGAATTTGTAACTTCGTTTGCCTTTTGAAATTTGGTTGTAGTTGTACTTTCCCGTATCTGACCTTCGAGTTTGTTGAATAAAAAACGCATATTTACATTCTTTTGTTGTTGTATGTTTATTTATTTCATAATTATTTTTTAAATATTTAAAACACAAAAAATAATTTAAGAATTTAAACATTTATTTTTTTCAAAACCGAACTTAAGTACGAAAATGTTAGATTTGAACAATTATACGAACTTAGGGACTAAATAATAAATAACACAATTAAAAAAAAAACAATAACTCGGATCCGGATCTATCCGGGATTTTTTTTTTCCCGGACCCGGATAGATCCGTATCCGGGTTTAAAAAAAAATTTTGAAACCCGGATGGAAAAAAAAAAGTTGTAGGGAACATTTCGGGGACTACTCTTAATTATTGCTTAAGTTTTTGTTGTTTGCTTCTCAAGAATTTGATATACTAGTTTTATTTTCCAAGAAAGTATCAACTGTTTCTCTGAAAATAAATACCGATGAGCTTTATTTGTTCACCACCAGATCGATTAGCAGCAACCATGGCGACTTACAACTTCAATAAAATCAATGTGGTACCTCAAGAGCAAGACTTCCTTGAAATCATCCGCTCCCGCAACAGTCCTAAAAAATTTCCGTTTTTTTTTTTCTTCTGATTTCCTAACTTTTTACTCAAACGAACTGAAGAATTTCAAAACAAAATTTGAAGCGAAGCTCTCCACAATCATTGACGAGTTTCCCGGTCTCGATGATATCGACGGTGACCTTCTCAGCACGGCCGACTATCAGATTGCTCTTGATCAGATCGTAACTCATGATCTTGGCATTTTTGAGAAACACGCAGGTGTGGCTCTAGGGAAAGCGCGCATGGCAGTCAGAAGGATCGTCCCGAGTCTGACATACCTGGAAGAAACGAGACGCCACTAGCCAATGCTTCCGAACGCCTGCAGACTTCATCTCCATCTCGTCACTGGAGAACCAAGTGGCCTCGTCGATCCCGACATTCAAGTGATGCTCGAAAACCACGTAGCGTCATAACGCGATAGATTTATCAAGAGCAGGCGTATGTTTGCACTTGTTTATAGGACAATAGAGCGTGAGAAAGAGATGGAGAGAAGAAGGACGTGGATGTATCGACTCGAACAGTCCGAGGTACCAACTGAAACGAAGCTTTCACTTTCACTCTACTGAAATGACCTAACCTTCTTGAATTGCTACCAATACTAATATTTAAATACAGAAAACAAGAAATTGCAGAGGTAATCGCTAAAAACCATTTTCAAACGGTTAATCAAGAAACACCAAAAGCTGCTTTGAATCCAACTAAATGCTTTTAATTTTCCATGCTGATTTTATTTTATATAAATGTCTTTATAAGTTTACGTTATATCGTTGGTTTTGTTTTGCTTAACTATCGACCATTTCCACGTATAATAAGTTGTCTTAAAGTGTCTCATTGTTTACAAACCTTGTTGTCTTTAAAGTGTTTATTGTCATTTTATTCAATATGCTTTCTTTAACATGTTTCAGATATTCAAAGGCGTACCCAGAAATTTTAGTCGCGGGTGACGAAATTGCAAGAAGAATAAAACATGTACGTAAGGAAGTGAATAGAGAGCATAGATGATTCTTAATCTTAGATGAGATTATGTATCATGAAAAAGCCGGGATACGGATGAAACATGTCAAGTTATTGATTCCATGTCCTAACTTCGCCCCGGGTAACAATGCTCTACTTTGATTTTAGATAGGAAGAATAAGAAACCTTGCGGCCAAATTCGCTTTCGGTTTGGCTCGAGATCGAATCATCTTGTTGTCTTTTATTAGGTTTCTCATTAAGATTTTACTCATTACTTTCCATGGAGGTAAATTTGAAGAGCTTGAGTACAAAAATATAATTAGCTCGAGATTACTCTATATTGTCATTTTTCAATTAAAAGAATATTGTCGTTTACAAGTTATCATTTTTCCATTTCTATATTGTCTTTCTTCCAACTCTAAGGTTCTACTTTATGTTCATGTTATTTTTCCTTCTCGAATATTAGTCCTCGAAATGTAGGAGGGTCGGATTTCCCGGACCCTCCATTTTTTTTAACGGAGTCGGAGCTCCGACTCCGACAAAATACAGAGCCGGATTAATCCGGCTCCGACATTTAAAAAAATAATATAAAACCCAACAGCTCTATGTTTTGAACCGTTGGATGTTCCACGTGTACGGCGCGATCGAAGGAGCCGTTGGGCAAGGGCTCTCCCGCCTGCTCCCGAGGAGATTTCTGCAATTGCAGAAAAGGGCCCTGATTTCTATCCGTTGGGTATTTATTATACCCTCTTTACTCGATTCTCTCTATTTTTTCCCTATAAAAACCACACTTCTCTCTCATTTTTTTTCACTCAACTCATTCTCTTGATCTCATACTCTCTCAACTCGCCCAAGCTCTCAAAAAATCCGATGTTAAGCTATAGTTTCTTATCTTATAGTTATATTAATACTCTTATAACTTCGTTACTTATTTAGTTATTCTAGCAATATTATTATCATAATATCTATTATATTATATAGTTTAGTTTATTTATGGTATAGTTTAATTTAGTTATAATTTAGTTTATTTATATTATATAGTTTAGTTTAGTTATAGTATAGTTTATTAATGTCTAGTTCCGATAACCGTTCTCGAGGCCGAAATGATCGCCGAGGAAAAGGACGGACCGGTTCCGAAACCGGGTCGGTTAATAGTATTCCGCATTCAACTCCATCGGTGCCGGTACAACAACAAATACAATATACATATTATGGCGGTGGTTACCCACAAAATGCTCCGGGTTCCTCTAGTCTACCGTCGCCACAAATTCAACCCAATCCGCTTGTTCCGGTAATTTATGGTCAACAATTCGGTGGTTTTACTAACTTGCTTCAAAATGCTACAGGAAATATTCCGGAATGGTTGAGCGAGCAAGAGGCGTACGATGCCCAAAACCAACATCGCCAAAACCGGCAAGCTTCGGCATCGATGAACATGAACAACGGAAGAGACGACGATCCGAATTACGAAGGTCCCGAAGGCGGGGACGACTACGACGACGTGGAAGAGGACGAGGACGACGACGACGGCGAAGTAGAAGAACTTCTTCCACCGCCGCCGCCGGTCCGAGCTCGTGGTCGGCCTCGTGGTTCTAGTCGGCCTCCTATTCCGCCGCCGGCAAACCCGCCACCGCCAAAGCCGAGGAAGAGGAAGAACGTAACATCTCACAGTATGGCGAAATGACTTTTTTCCGCTTTATATTCTTAATCATACTACAGGAAAAGAGGAAATATTCAAAAAATGTCGAACTTGCGGATAAATAAAGGCGGCTGATCCAAAAATTCAAGGCACATCGTACCTCAGAGATCACGCCAAGCAATGCCAAAAGCGTAAGAAAGTGGAGAAGGTAAGTCCCTTATCCAATCTAATTTATAGGAAATCTCTCGCTAGATTTATCATACGCGATGGTTTACCGATATCGTTTTCCGAGGGAGATGGTCTCAACGAATTTTTAGCCTTCATTGCCCCGATAAACTACCGGTATGTCTCGCGTCATGTAACTAGAGAGAAAATTATTAAATATTATGATGAACAAAGAATTGAGCAAGAAAAATTATTTCAACAAGCGTCGTACAAGTTTGCTTTAACATCGGATTGTTGGAAAGGTCACGCTAACGATGATTATATTTTTGTTGTAGCTCATTTTATTAACGATGATTGGAAATTAGAAAAACGTATTTTAGGATTTGAACCCATGCGTGTTAGGCATACCGGGGTTAACATTGTCGAGGCTATATTGAATGTGTTGATATTTTGGAACCTTAGCAATAGGGTAGTTTCAATTACATTAGATAATGCTAGCCCCCACAACATTACCGTTGATGTGTTAAAGGATAGTCTCGATAATTTTAGGGCCGATTATTTTCATCAAAGATGTGCATGCCATATTATCAATTTGATACTTCAAGCGGGGTTAAATATTATTTCGCCAAGCATAGATAGAATTAGGAGTGCCATTGTGTACATACGATCATCTACTATGCGCACATAATCTTGGTTAGCATATTGCAGGGAATACCACAAAGCGGAGCGAGTGTTCTCTCCGGATATGCCTATCCGGTGGAACTCTACCTACTTGATGTTGGAGGCGGTCATACCGTACAAGGAGCTAGTTGCGAACTGGATCAACAGACAAGAGTTCAGACACGTGGACGACTACCTCGAGGAATCCGATTGGATGATGGCTATCCAATTCCAGGCTTTTCTATCCATTTTTTATACTATTACCGTTACTTTATCTCATGTTTACAAACCTACATCTCATTTAGCTTTAGCTTGTCTTTTGATATTATTGTTCATTTTGATAAAGCAAAACAAAACCCTTTATTTGCAAGCGTTTTGACACCAATGATTGAAAAATTAAGGGTTTATTGGAAACATATTCCATTTTTGTTTTGCGCGGTTCTAATCATAGATCCTATCTTGGCGATGATGCAACAATTGACGGGAGATCTATACCTTGACGAAGACTATCCCGACGCAGAATTGAAGATGAGGCTTCTTTACAAGGAGTACGAGACTAAGTATTACGAGGACATGGAGCAAAAAGGAGACACGGAACACGTCCTGACGCCGCCCCCGAGCAACGCCCTATGTTTCGACGCATCGGGTGTTTTACAACCCAACTCATACCGGCGGGCACGGAGGATCATCGTGTTGGACATATGTGTCCTTAAACAAGATATTTATCCATTTGTAAAATATTATGACAAGTCGTTGAATAAAGATGGTACTTATTATGTTAATTTTATTATAGTTTCCGTAGAGTAAAATAGAATGTTTGATTCCTTAGTTCATAAAGGATGCAATTATGTTATTATTATCACAACAGAGTCATGTGAGGAAGAATTAATAAGCATAATAAATGAACTTAAAATGTCCGTGACCTGATTAATTGGGTGGGAGCCCATTAATCGGTAAGGTCATTAATGTGACTGAAGTGACAATCCTATTCTAGATTATGTGTGTGTCAACACTCACTAGAAGTGCATTAAGTATGAAGCGTCTTCATACTAGACTGGACCTAACTTAAACTCGAGAAGTTGTCATATAAGACTGTCACTGACAACTTGTAGTTGAGTCGCAAAATGATGATCAAATGGATATTAGTTCTAAGTCCTGAGTTGTCATGAGTCCGAACTGCTGGCTTGATTGTTCTTTGATTTAACCGTTAAAGAAAACAAGATATTACGGCTGTTCCCAACACTTTTATTTTGGGAAAATGATAGTCAGTAGTAAGGATTGCTTGATCATAGACATGGGCGTCACACAGCTCTCTTCAGAGTCATGATGATTCCCTTGGTTGTCAGTGGTGAGAAGTGAGAGGTACCCGTGCGCAACTTATGAATCGAAACCATAAGTGGGTTACTCATAATATCTGGCTGAGTCAAGGATGAAAATGCATTGAGGGGGTATAAACCGCCTGCTCCTGTGTGTGGGTCATCAAGTGAAAGAACAATAATCGGTATTTGATTGAATCTAATGGACACCCTGTTGTATATAAGAGAATAATATATACCTTATCCTTAAAGAGTGCAGCCTCGGGTCTGTAGTGGAATCACTTCGAGGTTTGACGAAGACCTAGCAGTTCGTTGGAGTTTAAGTGATACGGGTCCATGGTCCCCAGGATAGCTCCGTAACGGATGATACATACATGATTAAAATACATTCTGGATAATGTTTAATCATTTGGCTCGACTTATAAAACTGACAAGTCTGTGTCAGACGTCAGATAGTTTTATCGATAGCGTGGCAAAAGTATCATATTTTGGTACACGGAAGTAACTGATAAAAAGAAAGTTAGAATTTAGATTTTTGAACAGAACCATATTTTTCTAAATTAAATTCTAAGCAACTTTGCTTTTTGAACCAAGTCATTCTGACTTACGGTTAGTGATTTATGGATTTTCTAAGTTTATTACTCGGTTTGATAAACTATGAAATTAAATCACATGTCACGAATTTAAATGATGGTGTTGCACCATGACATTTAATGTGTGATAAAGAGATCAGGCTTTATTAATATAATTTAATTATTTGGATTTAATTATTAATATCTTATTAATAATTAATTAATAATTAAAGGATTTATATTAATAAATAAATAATATATTTATGTATTATTTAATGTGTATATTCGAATTAGGGTTTGGAGATAACAAACCCTAGATAAATTCGAATCACTGAATTGAAGATTTTATTTTTGCGGCATAAGTACCTGAAGTTTGGTATCTTGGCAAAAACCCTAAAATCAATTTAATCCATTGGATCGGTTATGATTTAGTATCAACCGTTGGATTGAGATAATTGATTTAAACCCTAATGTAATTCGAATTTGAAACATGGTGAACAAGTTTAGGTATTTCGAATTTGCTTGATTAATTATGTCCGTTGGATCGGTTTTGAGATTTTTATCTTTAAACCGTCGGATTAGAAATTAATTAATATTATATATACGATATTAAATTCGAATAAATAGGTGATAAGAGTTCGAATTAGGGTTTTGTAAAACCCTAGGATATTTGACTTTATCCCTAATTGATTTGATCCATTGGATTGGTTTAAGATTTAATTTTAACCATTGGATCTAGATAATCATTAACAAATTCGAATTTAAATATATGTATATAATATAATTCGAATAAATATAATATGATGATAAGATTAAATGTTTAATCTTATCTTGTATTATTTAATTAATTAAATCCCTGATTAATTACATCCATTGGATCTAGATGAGATTGAATCTGGATCATTGGATTGAAATAATTATTTATGTTTAATTAAAAGAATTCGAATATTGGGAGGGAAAATCTCCAAATCGGTAACAGCTTGAGCCTATAAATAGGAAGCTCATTCTACAAATTTTACACACCTCTCCCTAGAGCAAAAACTCGAGCTCTCCCTCTCTCTCTAGGGTCTGCGAGTTTTCTGCTTCTGATCTCTCTTCTGGTTCGGCTTAGCAGATATTTTTCTCCGGTAGCTTTAAAAGAACCGTCAGTTAAATTTTGCGACGGAGTCCTGCCAGCGAAGCCCACGCTTCGGTAGCGAGGAATCCAGGAGAATATCCCGGAAGATCACGGGAGTTTCCCTCAGCACCGGTGGAGCCCTGCCCAAGTCAGAACGCGCAGCCGGAATCATCAGTTGAGGTACGGCCTTATGCATTGGGTAAATAAATGCAACCATTTACTGCTTTCTATTTATTTCCTATTCGACTAGATTATTAATAATGAATGTGAAAATATTAGATTCGAAATATTTATCAGATCTCGCTTTGTTGTTACCCGATATCCGCGACGTCGGTCAGATAACAAGATTTCCGCTTAAAAATGAATTTTTAAATGTTATCGGGACGGCCCGGAGGCTATTATCGTGGTAAGGAAGTCGACTTGATACCTCTGATTTCTAAAACATCGTCAGTGTCAAGTCCGGTGTCACAACATAGCGGAGGAAGCATTAGTTTTGGAGGTCGTCGTCCCAAAGAGCAAACTGCCAAAGAATCAACGAGTACGACATCTTTTGAAACCTTCCACCGGCATCGTGTCCTGAAGAAGGCCTCGACATACTTGAATGGTGGCGCGTAAATCGTCTTGAGTACCCGATTTTATCATTGGTGGCTCGCGACATCTTCACGATTCCGGTCTCCACGGTGTCATCGAAAGCGGCTTTCTCGTTGGCAGGACGGCTATTGGAGGCTCGACGCAAGTCAATGAAGGCGTTTTTGGTCGAAATCCTTATGCTTTCCAATGATTGGATTTTGGCCGAAAAGCGAACGCAAGATAATCAAATGGTAGACAACGAGTTGTTAGACTATTTCAACGAGCTTAATGTGGCAAACCCGGAGTAATCGGTTTGTATTGTATGAAATTTGTATTTGCTTTATAATTTAAATAAAAATCTTAGGGCGCTCGTTCCTCGCCCGAGCCGGACCCTTTTGGGGGACTCGGAGAGGTTTTAACGAGGCCCCTTATATATTTAAATATTTGTCTTCATGTGTATCATCATTAAAATTTGAAATTTTAATTTCAAACCCGTTAAAATATAATTTGATATTTGAAATTTAAACTCCTAAAACCCAAAAAAATAAAATAAAAAGTATTCGGTTTAAAATAATTCAGGGACCAAAACACAATTTTTGAAAAAAAAATAAAAAAAATGCGGAGTCGGATTTATCCGGGTCGGCCAAATGGCGGACCCGGATAAATCCGACTCCGAAAAAAAAAAAAAAAAAGAGAGACACGGATATCCGTGTTCTCCTACATTCGCGGGATTATCGAATATTGATTAGCGTACAATTATGTTTTTATATTGACTTAATCATGTTTCTTTTTCCCATAGACTACTTGTTTTCCTTTCCAATGACATTTGTTACGTTGACATTGATTAACGTACAGTTGTGTTTTGCTTTTTTATATTGACTTAATCATGTTTCTTTTTCTCCTAGACTACTTGTTTTCCTTTCCAATGACATTTGCTACGTTGACATTTCGTTCTATAATGTATCCATAAAAGTAAAGTGAATAGGTTAAAGTTAAAGTATTGTATATTAAAAAAATAAAATGAATGTTTATTAGAAAGTGTCGGGAAAGGTTTAAAACTCGAGGCTTTATGTAAAGCGCTTGCAAAATTTTGGTTATTTGGATAATTTAAATAATACTTTTGTCGGCGTTTTTAATAAATTGCCGGTAAAAGTCACTATAGTTGACGATTTTGGACATGTTTACCAGCGCTAAACGTGCCGAGAAAAAAAAATCCCGGCGTGTTAAGATTTAGCGTCGGCGAAGAGGAGATGCTATGGCGGTACGTTTCACCGCTGGGAAATAGACTTGTTCCCCGCGCATTTAGTTGCACTTTGCCGGCGCTTATACGTGCCTGGAAAAGAATTCTTCCCAGCATGTTAAGCTTTAGCGCCAATGAAGAGGAGATGCTTTGGCGGCATGTTTCAGCGCCAGGAAAGAGGCTTAATCCCGACGCATTTAGCTGCATTTTGCTGGCGCTTATACTTGCCGGCAAAAGTAACTATTCCTGATGCATTTGTATTTTGCGACGGCAAAAGAACTTTTTCTGGCCATAGTAATCTGGCACATGGTGGCGCAACTTATTGCGTTGGTGAAAGTTGAAAAGCATACTCACCGGCGTTTTGGTGTATTTCCCCAGCGCTTTTTTGGGCTAGCAAAAGTGCAGTTTTTCTGTAGTGACTGTTGAATTTGATCGCACATCCCGCAAGGCAGTGCAAAAGTACGTAAGTGGTTTAACATCAGTATTGGTTGATATATACGGGATATTATATCGCCTTTAGTCTTGCAATAGAAAAAAGTGACTGATGTCGATAAGTACGCCATTTTTCAGAGATTAGCTGTAAATAACCCAATACCCAAATTAGGAATTAAGTTTTACATAAAAAGGTTATAAAATTATTTATATATATATATTAATTTATATTTGAAGGATTAATTTATCTTCCGGATAGATGCCGACAAAGTCTAAGGTCAAATCATTCGGACGATGCAAAAGTTTTTGGTTAATTGTACCCTCGTGATTAGTGGCCATTGGGTTAAAAATGGAGGTTTGCAAGACAATGATAAGGCAAAGACTATTCTGGCAAAAAATGTTGGAATGGAGTATAGACGATTGGATCATTCTCTATGATCACTGGATTAAAGATGAACAACATGTGAGTACTTTTGTAGCTTTGTTTATACATAATAAAATGCTAGTTGTCTAAATTAATGTGTTTATTTGTTTGTATTGTATAAATAGAAAAAGAATAATTAGTGTGTATATCTAGAAATAATCTCAAATCAAATGGAAATCTTTCAAAATTCCACGTGATCACAAAATATGAAGAATCACGATGAGAACATTTATGACGAATATCAGGATGAAAGCACAAATATTGACCTATAGACTAAGTGGGGAATTAGATTTTGTATTTATTTAGCTGGAATTACTATTTATTGTTTGCCATTCATCCCACATTCACAAAACCAACAATCAGTGTGAAGTCTGCTTAGAATTTAGTTTCTTTTAACACATCTTATGTAATTCCCGTAGATGTTTTTTATGGATTATTAATATATTTTTTTTCAAGTATAAAATTTAGCACCTATACTGATGGATTGCATATTAAATCTAAAAAAACATGCAACTTGTTCAAAGATGAGTACACTTGGAGGAAATGGATCCAAGACAATTGTTGCTTTTATGCAAGTAAGTATAATGCACATAAAATTATTTTCTTGATGATTAAAATTCTTCTCAAAGTTTAATTATCTTTATTTCCCTGGTTTAAATTATCTTTCGGTTTTGGTACAAGTGCTATTAACATGTTTGATCATATCCATCACAAAGAAGGTAAGTGCATTAATCTGTTAGCTGAGACGGTAGCTCAAGAGATCAAAATGGTGAATCTGATCTATGCTAAACAACAAGACATTCTTTCCCGTTTAATTTCCGAGTTGAAAACCGAATTCCGGGATTCAGTTTTGATTTGCCACCAGGCGAAGTGGACGATGTCTCAACCTCCCAGCAATTACTCAACGAGAAGATATTGTCAAGATCTTGCCAATTCTATAGAGTTTTACTTTATGATCATGTTTTTTTTCCTTCTCGAATACTGCTTAGCGTATAGTTATCTTTTGGTTTTTTACATTAATGACTTAATCTTGTTTCTATTTTCCGCATAGACTACTTGTTTTCTTTTTAATGACATTTGTTAACTTAACATTTCGTAGTACCGAGTTAGAGAGAGTTATTTTTGAGTCTTTGAGTTTGCTTATTCGTAGTATTCTCAATCTCTCAAGGATCATAGTGTGTAACTTTCGATTGTCCGAGCTATTAAACGGAAGAAACCGGGTCCTCTCGGAATCATAATAAATCAAGGATATTCGTATTATTCATAATTATCTGTGATTTCGATTATCTTTGTGACTGCAAGGCGGTAAAAATCGCCCTCTACAGTTTGGCGCCCACCGAGGGGGCTTTGTTTCTTTCTATCGCACAGCCAGGAAATCGAAGAGAGGAAGGAAGATGTTAGCCGAGGAAGGAAGCCAGTTCTGCTCAGGAGCAAACCATGCAGCGAATGCAACAACAGCTGGCCGAAGCCATCGCAAAAATGACGGAGGTCACCAACAAAGCCGAAGAGTCCGCCCGGCGGATAGAGGAGCAGGCCGCGGTGAAAAGACGCCTCGCAAGCCTCCTAGAGCGCGCAGAGAGACCGCGTCCGACAAACCAAATAGCAGAATCGGCCGCACGAGGAGCCGGAGGGAGCGCCAGCAGAGACACGGTGACGACGGACGCACCGGTAGGCATGTCAACCCCATCGCTCATCAGGAACCTCTTCGACACGGACACAGCCCAGCCAACCGCAGCAAATCGGCTGGAGAACACGCCGGGGGACACACCGGGAAATGCGACGATGGACGTGGCAGTGAGAGTGGCCGAGGAGGTGGCCAAGGCGATGGCATTGATGTTGGCAAAGATGGAAGCCAAGCTCGGGCAAGTCGCCTCGCAAGTGCACCAAGCGACGAGCTCGGCGCCGGAAATCGACAGGATGGTACGAGAAGCCATAATCACCCCGTTCACGACGAGGATTCTGGGGATAGAGCTAGAGGAACTGCCGAAGATCAAACTCACGCCGTACAAAGGGGAGACGGATCCCCATACACACGTGAAGTCGTTCCGAATCGTGACCGACCACATCGGGGGCGAGGAGGTCCGGAAGGAAGCCGTCCTTTGCAGACTTTTCATCGCAAGTTTGCAAGGCCGCGCCAGCGACTGGTTCGCAAGATTAACGCCGGGCTCCATCAACACCTCCGACGAGCTGGTCGCCCTTTTCTTAAAACACTTCTCCATCTACGTACAGACGGAGCTGACGGTATCCAACCTCTTCGATGTCAAGCAAGGGAAGAACGAACCTCTTCGGCAGTACGCAGAGAAATTCAAGAACGTCATGTTCCGAATCCCGAAGATCGAGGACATCGTCTCGGTCCAAGCTCTGAAGCACGGCTTGTACTATCGATCCCCGTTCAACGACGAATTGTGCGTCTCGCTGCCAAACTCGATAGAAGCGCACTCCACAAAGCAACGATTTACATGGACATGGAGGAAAATAAGGCGATCAAGAAAAAGCTCGAAGAGGAAGCTGCGGGCCGAGCAAGGCCTGAGAGGAGGGAAGCTAGAGACGGACGAGAGGGATCGTCGTCCAGAACGAGGAGAGAAGGGGAGCGACGAGATCGGAGAAACAGGGATGGGGCCGATGAGCGAAGAACCCAGGAAACCCCTGGGCACGGAGTCTACCAATTGGACGGAAAGAAAGAGGCGCTCGGCAACCGTGAGAGTCATCAGCAAGGGGAACTTCCGCAAGGGAACTCACAGCCGGAGAACTTCCCAGACAACCAGGGAAGCTTTTCAGAAGGTCGAGGAAGCTACTCTGGCAATCGAGGAGGCTACTCCGGAAGCCGAGGAGGTTTCTCGAGTAGCCGAGGAGGCTACTCCGGCGGCCGAAGCAGCTACGAGAGGAAGCCGTGGCCAAGGGACATGAGCAAGTACTGTTCCTTCCACGAATACCACGGTCATGCGACCGACGAGTGCGCCAGACTGAAGAAGATGATCCAAAGGAGGATCGAACAAGGGGAGTTCCAGAACGTCTCCCAGAAGCCCGCTCAGCCATGGAATAACGGCAACCGATCGTGGCCGAACAGGCAGGAGGCTCCCGCTCAGCGCACGGGAGGAAGCCAAGAGGCACCGAAAAGGAGCCTTGCAATCGAGGAAGCCTCGACGGAACGCCCGAACGACGGGAGACCAGCCGCAAGACCAAGGATCGACTTGATCATGGGAGGATCTCACCTCTGCGAAGACTCCATCAACAGCATCAAATCCTACTAGCGCAGAGGAAAGGAGTCCGCTAGGGAAGATGCGCGGATGACCGGTCCGAAAACGACGATAGAGTTCGTCGGCGAAGAAGTATGCGCAGACGAACACGACGACGCTCTAATTTTAGAGCTCAACATAGGAGGATGCGACGTTGCTCGCGTCCTCGTCGATAATGGAAGCTCGGTCGACGTCATCACGTATGATTGCTTGACGCGGATGAAGATCGAAGACCTGGTCATCGGAGGCCGTCCGCGCAAGGTGTCTGGCTTCAACGGAGACGTAGCTCTCTCGCTGGGAACGGTGAATCTCACCGTCTACGCCGGAACCGTCCGTCGGATGACCGAATTCATGGTATTGGACGTACGATCGCACATCAACGCGATCCTCGGGAGACCGTGGATTCACTCGATGAGGGCCGTCCCGTCCACGTATCACTGATGCATCAAATTCCCAGGACGAGTAGAAGGGACCATCGACGAAGTCCGAGGAAGCAGCGAAGCCTATCGCATCTGCTACATGATGCACTACCGAGCGATGAGTGCGCCCAAGGACGTCAAAAAGGCCGAATGCAGCGGTAGCAAGCCAGCCGATCAATAGCAATTAGCCGCGTCCGCTCCGCCTCCACCATCGACAATCAGGAGGAAGCGGCGCAGGAAAAAGGGGAAAGGAGGATCCCCGGGCATCCCCAAGATCCTCAGCGCGAAAGACGTGGAAGACCAAGCTGCCGAAGGAAGATTAGGAGGCCCGCAGCTCGAAGAAGTGGAACAAGTCTGCATCGATGACTCCGATCCGACTCGAACTGTCGGTATAGGCGCCGGACTCGAGCCGGAGATCAAGGCTTAGCTGGTCGAGTTCTTGAAGAGGAACCGAGAGAGTTTCCCATGGTCCCACGAAGACATGCCAGGAATCGATCCGACCGTGGTCACCCACCGGCTCAACACAGACCCCGGGCACAAGCCTGTCATACAGAAGCGAAGAAAGATGGCCTCCGACCGGAACAAGATCATCAACGACGAAGTGGACAAGCTGCTCGCTATGGGGACCATCAGGGAGGTGAAATACCCCCAGTGGTTAGCCAACACCGTCGTGGTAAAAAAGAAGAACGGCAAGTGGAGAGTGTGCGTCGACTTCACGGATCTCAACAAAGCATGCCCGAAGGACAGCTTTCCAATGCCGCACATTGATCGCCTTGTCGAAGCCATTTACGGGTACGAGCTCCTAAGCTTCATGGATGCCTACTCAGGCTACCATCAGATCCGAATGCATCCAGACGACGAGGAGAAGACAGCTTTCATCAGCGAAAGAGGAACCTACTGCTATAAGGTTATGCCTTTCGGGTTGAAAAATGCCGGGGCGACCTACCAGAGGCTGATGACAAAGATGTTCCACGAGCAGATCGGGAAAAGCGTGGAGGTATACATCGATGACATGGTCGTCAAATCCCTAAAAGCGGCGATGCACGTGGAGCACTTGGAGGAATGCTTCTGCGTCCTCAACAAACACCAGATGAAGCTGAACCCTACTAAGTGCACTTTCGGCGTCTCATCCGGGAAATTCTTAGGTCAGATGGTCACACGACGAGGAATCGAAGCCAACCCCGAGCAGGTCGATGCCATTCAGAGCATGCCGTCGCCGAGAAATCGACGAGAGGTACAGAAGCTGACAGGAAGGATCAACGCACTGAGACGGTTCATTTCACGACAGGCGGACCGAACTCTCCTATTCTACGAGCTGTTGAGGAAAAACAAGAAGTTCGAATGGACCGACAAGTGCGAAGAAGCTTTCCAAGCGCTGAAGGCCTATCTGTCGTCGCCGCCCGTTATGACAAAGCCAGAGCCCGGAGAGCCGCTTTATATGTACATCGCCGTGTCCGATCAAGCGATAAGCCAGGTGCTTGTTCGAAAGGAAAAAGGGGAGCAAAAGCCAGTCTCTTGCATCAGCAGGAAGCTCCTCGACGCCGAAACAAGATACCCCACCATCGAGAAGCTGGCACTAGCCGTATACGACGCATCGGAGAGACTACGATTCCACTTCCAGGCCCACACGATCATTGTTATGACGGACAGGCCGATTCGCTCCATCATTCAAAGCCCGAATCAATCCGGCAGAATCACGAAGTGGAACATAAAGCTGGGAGCGTACGACATCAAATATCAGTTACGGACAAGCTTGAAGTCGCAAGTACTAGCCGATTTTCTCATCGAGCTGCCCAAGGAGCCCGTGGAGCTGAGCGATGAGGCGGGTACCTGGAGACTCTGCGTCGACGGATCATCGGCCTCGATGGGCTCGGGAATCGGAATCCGGCTTATCTCTCCGATGGGAGAAATAATCGAGAAGGCCTGCCGTCTCGCCTATCGTTCGACCAATAACGAAGCGGAATACGAGGCGCTCATTGTCGGGATGCAATCAGCCACGGCCATCGGGGTCAAGAACTTGAACGCCTTTTCGGATTCTCAGCTAGTCGTAAAGCAAGTCAGTGGAGAGTACGAAACGAACGACGAGAGGATGGAGGCCTACACTGGAGTTGTCAAGTCCCTCGAGAAGAAGTTCGATTTATTTACTCTAACACAGGTGTCCAGAGGAGATAACAACCATGCAGACGCTCTGGCGAGCCTGGGGTCGACCACCCAGGTAGGAGAACTCCGGTCGATTACGGTAGAGACGCTGCAGACGCCTAGCATCAAGAGAGGCGAAGGGCCCGATAAGAAGAAGCTAAAAATAAGCGAAGAAGGATTAACCAACGGGGATGACAGCGCTCGGAACAACGACGACGTCTTGGAGGAAGGCAAGGAAGAAACCCAGCTTATAGAAGAAGAAGAGGGCGAGGACGAAGAACCAGAAATAGTAGAGGAGACTGGAGACGAAGATTGGCGGACCCCCATCCGAGCATATCTGGTCGAAGGAAAGCTACCCGAAGATCGACAAGAGGCGCGGAAAATAAAGACTAAGAGCTCTTGGTACACAATCATAGACCGACGGCTTTACTTCAAAATCCTCGTAGGCCCCTACCTACGTTGTTTAGGCAAAGACGAGGCGAACTATGTCATGCAAGAAATCCACAGCGGAGAGTGCGGTAACCACTCGGGCGGACGCAACCTACTGAGGAAAGCCAAGCTACAAGGTTTCTTCTGGGAAATAATGCGAGCGGACTGCATCAACCACGCTAGGAGGTGCGAAAAATGCCAGCGACACGCCCCAGCAATCAACTGCCCGGCCGAAGAGCTGTCGGTAGTATCGGTGCCCTACCCTTTCATGAAGTGGTCTATGGATATCGTCGGTCCTATGCCGATCGAAGCAAGGCAGAAGAGGTTCATGCTGGTAGTCACGGACTTCTTCACCAAATGGACCGAAGCCGAATCCTACGCCAATATTAAGGATTCCGATGTCGAAAGTTATGTTTGGAAGAACGTAATCACTCGCTTCGGACTTTCCAGGGAGATCATCGCAGACAACGGGTCCCAGTTTATCTCGAAGAAGTTCAAGGACTTCTGTGCACGCTGGAAAATAAAGCTGAACACTTCGACGCCAAGATATCCTCAGGGGAACGGGAACGCCGAAGCGATCAACCGAACGATCACCGACAACCTCAAGAAGCGGCTCGACAAGAAGAAAGGGCTGTGCACAGATGAACTCCCGGGAGTACTTTGGGCTTATCGAACAACGCCATACTCAGCCACCGGAGAAACTCCTTTCGCTCTAGCGTTTGGAGTGGAAGCGGTAATCCCGGCAGAAACAGGAGTCCCCAGTTTCCGGCGATCCTGGGCACCAAGCAACGAAGAGGACAACAACCAGGACATGCTTCATCAGCTCGATCACATCGACGAAAGACGGGAGCGAGCTAGAGTTCATATAGCAAATTATCAGAACGCCATCGCACGGTTCTACAATAAAAAGGTGCGACCGAGAAGGTTCCGAGTCGGAGAACTGGTCCTCAGAAAGGTTTTCCAGAACACAGCCGAGCTTAACGCGGGAAAGCTAGGAGAAAGCTAGGAAGGCCCGTATACGGTGACCCACATCGTCAAGCCAGGGGTGTACGAGCTCAAGAACACCGATGGATTCAAGGTCATAAGAAGGTGGAACGTCAAGCACTTGAAGAAATTCTACCAATAAAGAACGTCGTCGGCGCCCTTTTTCTTATCCTCTACCATTTGTTAAAATTCCTTTCTTTTCTTAAGTTTACTACTTCGATTTAAGTTTATCAGTTGGGGACTCCCGAAATATTTTTTAAAAAAAAAACTACTACGGCAAATGGGCCAAGCAAAAAAACTACTACGGCAAATGGGCCAAGCAAAAAAACTACTACGACAAATGGGCCAAGCAAAAAAAAAACTACTATGGCAAATGGGCCAAGCAAAAAACTACTACGGCAAATGGGCCAAGCAAAAAAAAACTACGGCAAATGGGCCAAGAAAAGAAAAATTACTGTAGCGAATGGGCAAACATAACGAAGCAGTGCCAAGCACTCCATCGCGACAGAGCCCGGTGCATACCGACAAGCTCATCGCCAGCGAATCAGTGCCAAGCACTCCATCGCGACAGAGCCCGGTGCACACCGACAAGCTCATCACCAGCGAATTAGTGCCAAGCACTCCATTGCGACAGAGCCCGGTGCATACCGACAAGCTCATCGCCAGCGAATCAGTGCCAAGCACTCCATCGCGACAGAGCCCGGTGCATACTGACAAGCTCATCGCCAGCGAATCAGTGCCAAGCACTTCATCGCGACAGAGCCCGGTGCATACTGACAAGCTCATCGCCAGCGAATCAGTGCCAAGCACTTCATCGCGACAGAGCCCGGTGTATACCGACAAGCTCATCGCCAAAAAAAAAAAAAACGGAGTACACATACTCCCATACTTCATCGAAAGTATACATAAGAAAGTCATAGATTTCATTAATGAAAATTTCTTTACAAACACAATACATGGCCGCAAAATATTTTACAAATCAATCGAGATACAGCAAGGGAAGGTCAATCCTCCCGAACAACCCTATCGGCAATTTGCTCTATGACGAACTCCCCATTCTCGGAGAGGACGTCCCGAAGAAGATCTTCCACGGCGGCATAATTTATGGGCCTCAGCATCATAAATTCGAGCACATAGGCCGAAGAGAGACTAAGAGAAGGAGCCTCATCGTTCGGGGCTCCGGAAAGAGTGGCAGCCGCGCGCCTTATCATGTCTTGGACAAACTCTTCGAGTATGGCGGGATGTTCTTTGTCGATCACAAGGAAAGAAGCTAGCACATCCTCGTAGTAAAATAACGGTTCCGAAGTATAGAAGAATTCGTCACCCTGAGGGAAGAAGTTTAGCCAGGAAGTAATGGCAGGAACGCAAAAGAAGCAACAAGCGCAGAAACGACAAATTAAAGCAAAAAGAAAGTCTTCTTCATTAATAAAATCCATCAAAGGAGTTACAAAGGAAGACAGTATAAATAAATGTACATAGGAAAGCTACAGGAAAAGGCCTAAGAATCTTCCTCCCCCCTACCGCTTCGTTGGTAGAAGTGACGACCCCATCGTTGGTCCCGTACTCATCAAGGCCATCGGAGGCCGAAGAGGCATCCCCACCTACGAAGCGAGATGCCCAATCGGCACCAGCAGGAGGAGGAGCACAAGGAGTAAGCGGAGGAGAACCAGGATCGAGGATGGCCTTGTCATACAGCTCCCGGGCTTTAGCTTCGTTCTCTTCCTCCAACGTCTTATACTTCGGAAGACGAGGCAGAAGGCTCTCTATGGCCGCCGTGGGAGGAGCTTTCTCGAGAAGGCGAGCATTGGCTCCATACGCGGCGGAGCGGCGATGGAAATTGATAGACTCCTCCAAAGCTGTATACCTCGCCGAGGCGCACTGCGCTTTGCTTTGGGCCCTCTCGAAGAGGCGTAGGCGTGCCTCACGCTCGGAATTCGCCTCCGTTTGCGATACCTCGAGTTCTTTTCCGAGGCGTTTCATGCACGAGGCCACTCGAGAGGCGAGTCGGCTCTCCTGCTCGACAGGAACGCCCACCGCCTCGCTGATTTTGGCCAGCCGCCACTTCTTCGCTTCGAGATGCTTCTTGTAGCTTTGCCCTATCAGGGAATGACGTCTATGCTCCCCATCTAGCTCGGCCTTCAGCGCCCCAACCTTTTCCTCGGCTTTAACCTTGTACTCGGCAAGCTCCCTCTCCTGAGCCTGGCGAAGCGAAGTCTCTTTCGCCAATTTGGCCTTCGCGACCTCCAGTTCATCGGAAGTCCGCTCGGCCGCTTCCCGATATTTTTGCTCCCCAAGGACGGAAACCTCGAGATGCGATTTGATATCGGCAAGCTTCGCTTGGAGGTCGCGGATTTCATGAGCGCTCTCACCCGCACTCGTGTTCTCTTCAAGAATGACGGTGTTGAAGCGAGCGAGGGCTTGAAAGAGCATAGCGGCAGCCTGACCGTAGCCTCTGATATCGCTCAGGGACAAGCCGGTACTGATCCGAGAAGGTTCGGGCCAAAACAGGTCCCGAAGGATCCGGAGAGAGTATCTCTTCCACTCTTCCGACGAGGAATCCGGAGTGGGAACCACTGGAAAACGCTCCGAAAGGGGGAGGGAAAAGCCTCCTGGTCCAGAATCGGGAAGAAACTTCGGCAGTGGAGAAAAAGAAACCTACTTTCGATAGATCCCGTTGAGGGCCGGAGGACCCACCTCCTTGTCCTGGATCTTTGCCTTGTCCTGGATCTCGGCCTTGTCCTGGATCTTGGCCTTGACATTGTCGTGGTTCCGAGGATCCACGAATGGACTTTTGAGTTCTCTTCTTCGGCTTGGGAGATTGCCGAACAACAGGGGACGAAGGGCCATCTTTTACCTCTTCGAGGCGGAACCCCACCGGCCACAAAGTCTTGGGTGGTTTACCCACGATGTGGCAGAGTTGATAGAGTCCCGACTCCTTGACACGGGTACTAAAGAAGTCCGTCGTCCAATTCCGACGAGGATTTTCCAGCAAAGCCCGAACAACCCCAGCGAAGCGCTCGTCGTCTTCTTTATTTGCGACGGGCCTGAATCTAGGCACGTTTTCCTCGATGACCCACTTGGTAGGAAGCGCATCCCAGTGCGGCCCAAGGGTATGGCGGTCGAGATGCGCAAAGAAGTACCTGTTCTCCCACCCAGACTCGTTATACGGCGTGTTGGTGATGACATGGGGACGCGTGGCGGGAGAGAGGAAGAACCGGCCCAGATTCTTCGAGTTCTTCGACCACTTGAAAAGCCGCATCAAGTCCTCCAAGATTAAGACCACTTTCTGCTCGAGGGCAATCGCCATGGTGCAGATGAGAAGGTGAAGAGCGTTAGGGCTAACCTGACTGATCGGCATCTTATACGCGTGAAGGAAGCACACGACGAGATGAGGCAGTGGAAGGTGCAATTCCACCGATCGGAAGAAATGCTCATAAAGAGCGATGTACCCTTCCGGGGGTTCGTCGGCAAGCTCGCCGGACTGAGGAAGACGTAGATAGCAGGGATTGGAGTCCACATAATGCTTCCTCAAGTCCTCCAAATGCCTCTCAGTCATTATGGACTTCGGTGACCGAGTCTTGAAGATTTTTCCCGGATTCGACATTCTTGACCGGAGGGAAAGATGAACGGAAAGGAGTAAAAGATTTTGTTTGAAAAAAGGAGTTTCAAGAAGAGGAGTCGCAGAGAGAGTTTGGGAAAGACGACCGAGATAAAGTGTTTGGGTCGAAGTCGAGGTTTGAATTTATAGAAGGAAACTGGCGAAGCTGGAGAGGCACATTTGGATCCGACGGTCCAGGATCGGAGCGAGGGAAATCATCCGACGGTGAAGATCAAGAGAGTCGTTGCGAAACCCAAAGGCACTCGAGTGCGAGAAAACCCCACATTTAATGCGGAATGATTGACATCGACTTCCAAGATCTGACAGCCTGGAGAATCGCGCCCAATCAGAATTGTATGGGAACTGGAGGCCATAAGTGGGCATGCAAGAAGTGGAAGAGTCTCCGAAGGACACAACCTCCTCGAAGACCTACCCCTTCGAGAACATACCCGCACCGAAGAACATCGCCGGGAGGAATCCTATCGGAAAGAACCTCATCGAAGAACCCCATCGAAGAAAACCTTATCGGGGAATAGTTTTGAATTATTTTACAATTGTTTCACACTCGATAAAATAGGGGACTAACTGTTAAGGTCAGATTTTGTCAAATCTCTCCTCAACACTATCCGATGTCGTTTATGAAATAAACGACATAAAGTGAGAGGAAGATCGCTTAGAGATTCCAGGCCCATCAGAGGATAGGAGAAATTAGGGCCCAGCAAGCAAAGCCCATAAGAAGTCATCATCTGATAGAGCTGGCCCAAGACTTCGTCGCGACGAGAGAAGTTCATCGAGAGAAGAGCTCTTCGGGAAAGCCAAATCGAATTAAAAGAAGAAGTCATTCGAGATCGCGAGAAAGAAGGAAGGATGGCTCATTCGGTTGAGGATTTTGTGGGATATCCAACGCAAATAAGGGAGGTCAACAACGATCATAGCGAAACAGAAGGAAACCCTAGCAAGATTCAGGGAACAATCTAGAAGGCCTTCAAACCTATAAATACGAATGTAGACTCAGTATAATCTCATTCAGGACCGAATATATCGTGAGTTAGAGAGAGTTATTTTTGAGTCTTTGAGTTTGCTTATTCGTAGTATTCTCAATCTCTCAAGGATCATAGTGTGTAACCTTCGATTGTCCGAGCTATTAAACGGAAGAAACCGGGTCCTCTCGGAATCATAATAAATCAAGGATATTCGTATTATTCATAATTATCTGTGATTTCGATTATCTTTGTGACTGCAAGGCGGTAAAAATCGCCCTCTATATTACTATATATCCATATTACTAAGTTAATTAAGTTAAAGTTTTGTGTAATTAAAAAATATATTAAAATTAATGTTTATGGGATTTTAGAAAGTGTCGGTTGTAGTAAATAAGTTTTGACTTGACTTAGTGGCGGAACTAGGATTTAATCATAGGGGCGGCTAGTTTAAATTTTGTTTGCAAATGAGGGGCTAATTTGTAGTTTTTAAAAATTAAGCACTAAAAAAGTAAAAAACGGAAATTTTAAGATTAGAAAGTGTAAAAATAGAAAATTAGGGGGGCCAGGCGTGCTTCCATCTATCTTGGCTTAGACAGCAAGTTTTTATCATTATTTTATTATTTAATATTTGCCACTCAAGCTACTTGATCACCAAGCATTCGTGAGGGCATTATAGTATATGTGATTGCTATATAAGCACTTGTATGTAGTACGTTTAAGTATACTCCCATTTCATTGTCTTCTATACAATCACATAAACTAGTCCTTCTTAATATTTTAGAAACCCACCAAAGTCACCTAAAGTGGTTTCTTTGTTGTCGTTTGCTGGGTTTTTTTGTTATGGTCCGTGTTTGTTTCGGTGCGATGATCGTTTTTGGGAACCAACATTTGGTATCAGAGCGGGGTTGTGACTGTTGTTGTCAGGTCTCTCGAAATTCTTAGTATGCTCTGCGGTTGCGGTCCTAATTGATCTTCCACTTAAAAAACGATTCCTTGAGATTTTACTATGTGGGTTTTCTTTATGTCGAGGTACTAGTGCCAACACGATGGGTGATTTCTAAGTTGTCGGATGAATCAAGAAACTCAACAACAACAACTACAACACGTGGGCAACATGCATGATGTCCTATTTGCAAGGATACGAACTTTGGGAGGTCGTCGCGGAAGCAAAACTACGCCACCGGAGGAAGATGCTAATGGCATCTTGCGCAAATGGAGAATCAAAGCAGGCAAAGCGATGTTCGGTCTGAAGACCACCATTGAAGAAGAAATATCAGAGCATATTCGGGACGAGAAGACACCTAAAGAAGCATGAGAGATGTTCATGACACTTTTCTCAAATAAGAATGATGCGAGGCTGCAACTCTTGGAGAACGAGCGACTATCGATCTCACAACGGGACGTGACGATTGCTCAATATTTGCACAAGGTCAAATCGATATGTTGTGAGATTAGAGATCTTGATCCGAAGTCCATCCTCGAAGAGGTTTGTACGAAGAGGATCATCAACCATGGGTTGAGACCGAAGTATCGAAGCTTCTTGATTGTTGTACAAGGATGGCCCGTTCAACCATCGCTTGTAGAGTTTGAGAATTTTCTAGCAAGCCAAGAAGTGATGGCTAAGAAAATGGGAGGTTCCATACATAAGAACAAAAAGGAGAAGCACCCCCTGCTTACGCATGAAGAATGGGTGGCCAAGCAGAAGAAGAACTATAGAGCTGAGTCTTCTTTAAGCTCGTCGAGTCGTGGACGGTGGAGATAGCCGAGCACCTGGTAGAGGCCGTGGACAAGGGCACATGCGAGGTCGCGGCAGTATCTCACCTCGCCAGGAAGGAACCACGGTCCAAATAGACAAGAGCACGGTGAAGTGCTACAATTTTAAGAAGCTCGGGCACTATGCATTGCAATGTCGCAGTAAGAAACACGGCGATGAAGCGAATCTGACAAGATACCACAAAGATGAGAAAATGTTGATGTTCACCGAGCAGGAGAGGAACGTTGAAGTGCGGAGAGACGAGGAGACGAACGTCGAATGCGAGGTCGACGTTGAACCCGGGCGAGAATCGGTCAGGGAGAAGACTGACATAGAGGAGCCAGTTGACGTGAAGTCGAGCCCGGAACCTGAGCTGATTGTGGCCGAGAAGAGGCTCAGTCTGGAGAATACAATCGACGAGACGCTCATGCTTATCGAGGATAAGGTTATTGTGAACCTCCTCGTAGACGGATAGAAGAATGTCTATACCGATGTCTGCTATTTAGACAATGGAACGAACAACCACATGACGGGAGACCGAGGTAAGTTTCAAGAGCTCGACGAGAAAATAAGAGGAAACGTGAAGTTCCGCGATGAATCAATCGTCGAAATAAGATGCAGAGGGTCCATCCTGTTCCAGCGCAAGAACGAGGACCAACGCCTGTTGACCCATGTGTAGTACATCCCGAAGCTGTAGAGTAACATCATCAGTCTCGGTCAGATGACGAAGGTTGGCAACAAAATGGTGATGGTCGGCTTGTACTTGAAAATGTGGAACCAGAGTGGTGCCCTGCTAATGAAGGTGAAGAGAATGCCGAACAGGTTGTGCAAGATACTCCTTGAGACGGGCCAACCCGTCTGCTTAATGGCGTCCCTGACAGCCCTGGATTAGTTTTGGAACGCACGACTTGGGCAAGTAAACTTCTATGCGCTCAAGATGATGGGAGAGAAAAAGATGGCCTTCGAAGTACCTGAAGATTGAACACCCCAACCAGCTGTGTGAATGTTGCATGGTCACAAAATAGGCGTGAGTGCCATTTCCCATCAAGGCCAAGTTTCGAACAGAGCGACCCCTCCAACTGGTGCATGCTGACTTGCGTGGTCTAATCACCCCGGCCACCTTAGCTGGTAAAAGGTAATTATTTTTACTTGTGATGATTACGGCTGTTGGATGTCGGTTAATACGCACAAGTAGAATAGTGGAGCCCTTTAAGGCTTCAAGAAGTTCAAGAGGCTCGTGGAGAACCAGTCTGGACATAGACTAAAGACCCTGCGAACAAATCGAGGAGGCGAGTTCACGGCTCAAAATTTTGCGAAGTATTGCGGAGAAGAAGGTGTAGAGCAACACCTTACCGCACCATACACGCCCCAACAGAACGGCGTGGTGGAAAAAAGAAACCAGACTGTGATAGACACAGCAATGAGTTTGCTGAAGAGCATGCAAGTCCCAGCGAGGTTCTGGGGAGAAGCAGTACGACACGCGGTCTACTTGTTGAACCTTCTACCAAAGAAGCGCTAGGCGAGCGCACCCCTTACATGATCTCAGCTAACCGGTCTAAATCAATTGACACCTGTATAACAAAAAAATTATGCGGAATAACTAACATTATCTAATTACATGAACGCGTAGAATAAACTTTTTCCATTATGGGCTAGACCTTAAATTGTTTCCCATTCCACAATCCCCATTATTCTATCCGGTTTTCGAAATCTAATGATTAATTAACTGGTCTTGATCTTAATTCAATTTTAATCAAACAAATAATTAATTCAATCTTAATATGATTTTGATATTGGGTTTTGAGCAAATAGATAAGTAGCTAATCAATAAATAAACTTGTACCTTAATTCTATTGTTTTAGCTGCGTCTTCTGATTCTGAGATGCTTCTACGAATTTCTGACTGCTGAATTCTCCCAATAGCCTTCCGATGTCTGTTCTGGAGTTAGACTGCCTGAAGTGTGGGCTTCAGGGATGATCACAAATTCCTTAGGCCTAACCGGGATCGAATCCTCTCTCTAGCACGTATCTCGAAATCGCGGAGAGAGATAGAGAGAAGGAGAATTTTGAATTCTAAATTATGAAGGTTATGGACTTAGGATCTTTCAATCCCTCTAATAAAATTAACTCGAATAAAAGCAATTATCACCTTTCTTCCGTTTTATTTTCTAATACTTATAGGACATTTCCTCCTTCTCTGGCTCCGCTCATGATGGTGGAAACAACGAGGTAACTTACTATAGATCTTCTTGCGTGCTTGTCTCGGATTATCTTCATCCGTTACTTGAATAATCAAGTTTTCCATCGTGACAGCTCGTTTAATGATTCTATCAAGTTCATCTCTTGTTTTATTGATGAGATCCCATTTTTGATAGTTATCCATGAAATGATAATGACTAAACATCCTGCGGATATATGAGCAATCATCATCATAAGCTAGATATAGAGCAATGGGTTTCTCACAAGAACATGTGACTGGCTCTTCTGGAGGAACTACGAAGTTCTGTCGAGGTATGTCATGCTCTTCTGCATTTCCGACTTGCTCGTCTAGGGGAATGTTTAAGTTCTCTTGAGTTGTGTCATGTTGTTCTGCATCTATGACTTGCTCGTCTAGAGGAATGTTGAAGTTCTCTTGAGTTATGTTATGATGTTCATCATCTCTGATTCGCTCTTCCAGGAGAATATCAAGGTTCTCCAGAGCTATATCATGCTGAACTGAATCTGAGTCATTGGAACCGTCTGAAGTTGTGTTGTCTAAGTCCATTTGATCTGTATCCGACATTTCAAATACATTTTTTAAGTATGAATCAAAGTGTGAAATAAGGCTTCTTTCAAGGTCTTCGTCATCGGACGATGTGTATAGAAAACTTATTAATATCTTATATAGATGAAATGATTACTAATGATTTGGGAATAGAAAACTCTACAATGGTTTAATAAGGCTAACATAGGGAAACCTAAAATCTGTATTCTCAAGGTAATTTAACGTCTGATACGTGGTTGTAGCTTCGCCATCAATACTAACCATGCACTAGTTAAACTGAGTTAGTCTCGACTCAATTAGTTTACTGAAATCGAAACTTAGTTCCTTGTGAACTAATTACCTGACTTTAGATCAGCCATGATATAAAATCACAACATGCAAGAGTAACCCACCATTTTCGGCATACAAACTTAACTCAATCATTCAACGCCCTTAGGGGGCCAGATCAAGCTGACATACGGCCGTTCAAATACATCTGCTCACCTTATTTATAATCAGACCAATATGGTGACTTATAAGTTGCACAACTGAAACCTTTCTGTAGGAGACCAGATCTAGCTGACAGGAGGTGTTATGCAATCGGTCGTTGTACCGGCAACAGATGGAGACCTTTCTAAGCTAAACTCTTGCTATATGTCACTAAAAATGATTTTCTGGTTTCTAAGATAATGACCGTTATCTAACCCGAGCTCTAAAATAGGAACTTACGTTTAATTATCCAGAATTAAAAAGAATCCTATATTTTTTTATAAAGCTCGTTCAAGCTTCCCATTAATTTCTTAATAAGCTTAAATCCTAGGTTGTTACTATTGGACATATGTGTTCTTAAACAAGATATTTATCCATTTGTAAAAGATTATGACAAGTTATTGAATAAATATGGTACTTATTATGATAATCTTATTATAGTTTCTGGTAGAGTAAAATATAATGTTTGTTTCCTTAGTTCATAAAGGATGCAATTATGTTATTATTATCACAACAGAGTCAATATGAGGAAGAATTAATAATCATAATAAATGAACGTAAAACGTCTGTGGCCTGATTAACTGGGTGGGAGCCCATTAATCGTGTAAGGTCATTAATGTGACTAAGTGACAATCCTATTCTGGATTATGTGTGTGTCACATTCACTAGAAGTGCATTAAGTTTGAAATGTCTTCATACTGGACTGGACCTGACTTAAACTCAAGAAGTTATCATATAAGACCGTCACTGATAACTTGAAGTTGAGTCACTATTAGATGATCAAATGGATATTAGTTCTAAAACCTGAGTGATCTTGAGTCCGAGCTACTAGCTTGATTGTTCTTTGATTTAATTGTTAAAGAACACAAGATATTACCGCTGTTCCCAACACTATTATTTTGGAAACATGGTAGTCAGTAGTAAGGATAGCTTGATCATAGACATGGGCATCACACAGCTCTCTTCAGAGTCATGATGATTCCCTTGATTGTCAGTGATGAGAAGTGAGATGTACCCGTGCACAACTTGTGAATCGAAACCATAAGTGGGTTGCTCATAATATTACTGAGTGAGTCAAGGAGGAAAATGCATTGCGAGGCATTACGGTAAAAACCGCCTGCTCATGTGTGAATCATCAAGTGAAAGAACAATAACCCGAATTTGATTGTATCAATGGACACCCTGCTGTATAAAGGGAATAATATATACCGTATCACTAAAGAGTGCAGCCTTGGGTCTATAGTGGAATCACTTCGAGGTTTGACGAACAACTAGCAGTTAGTTGGAGCTTAAGTGATACGGGTCCATGGTCCCAGGATAGCTCTGTAACGGATGATGCGTACGTGATTAAAATACATTTTGGATAATGTTTAATCATTTGGCTAGACTTATAAAACTGACAGGTCTGTGGCAGACGTCAGATAGTTTCATCGTCAGTGTGGCAAAAGTACCATTTTTTGGTACACGGAATTAACTGATAAAAAGAAAGTTAGAATTTAGATCTTCTATCAGCGCCATGTTGTTGAAAATTAAATTCTAAGCAACTTTTATTTTTTAACCAAGTCATTTCGACTTACGGTTTGTAATTTATGGATTTTCTAATTTTATGACTCAGTTCGATAATCTATGAAATTAAATCACATGTCAAGAATTTAAATGATGGTATGGCACCATGACATTTTAATGTGTGATATTGAGATCAGAAGTTATTAATATAATATAATTTTTTGGATTTAATTATTAATATCTTATTAATAATTAATTAATAATTAATAGATTTATATTAATAAATAAAATATATATTTATATATTTATATAAATGTGTAAAATTCGAATTAGGGTTTCAGTAAATGAAACCCTAGCTAAATCGAATGATGAGATTTGAAGATTCCATACCTGCGGCATAAGTACCTAATGTTTTGGTATTATAGCAAATCCCTAAAATCAATTTAATCAATTGGATCGGTCATGATTTAATATCAACCGTTGGATTGAGATGATTGATTTAAACCCTAATAATAATTAAAAATTAATAGCTTGGTGACCAAGCTTAGGTATTTTGATTTTGCTTAATTAATTATATCCGTTGGATCGGTTTTAAGATTTAATCTTTACCGTCGGATTAGAAATTAATTAACATTATATATATTATATATAATTCGAATAATAGGAGGATAATAATTCGAATTCGGGTTTTGTTAAAACCCTTGGGTATTTTATTTTATAAAAATTGTAAGAAATGCCCATTTTGTGTAAAAGGTTTAAAAAAAATGCCCATACGTGAGAGTAAAAAATACACACAGTGGGCATTTTTCTTAAACCTTTGACACAAAATGGGAATTTTTTTCAAATAACCCTTTCATTTTATCCCTAATTGATTCGATCCATTGGATTGGTATAAGATTCATTTTGAACCATTGGATCTAGATAATCACTGTACAATTCGAATTTTATATTTATATATATATATATAATTCGAATTTAATGAACATGATGATAAGGTTAAATATTTTGATCTTATCATGTATTTATCATTTAATTAAATCCCTGATTAATTATATCCATTGGATTTAGGTGAGATTGAATCTGGACCATTGGATTGAAATAAAGAATTCGAAAAGTGGGAGGGAAAATCTCCAATTCGGTTACAGTCTAAGACCTATAAATAGGAGGCTAATTCTACACATTTTCCACACCTTCCCCAGAGCAAAAACTCGAGCTCTCCCTCTCTCTCTAGGGTCTGTGAGTTTTTTTGCTTCTGATCTCTTTTTCTGGTTCGGCTTAGGAGATATTTTTCTCCGGTAGATTAAAAAGAACCGTCAGTTAAATTTTGCGACGGAGTCCTGCCGGCGAAGCCCACGCTTAGGTTCGAGGAGTCCAGGAGAATATCCCAGAAGATCACGGGAGTTTCCCTCAGCATCGGCAGAGCCGTGCCCGAGTTCAGAACACGCAGCCGGAATCGTCACTGAGGTACGGCCTTATGCATTGGGTCAATAAATGCAACAATTTACTGCTTTCTATTTATTTCCTATTCGACTAGAATATTAATAATGTTTATGAAATATTAAATTCGTAATATTTATCGGATCTTGATGAAATGGTAATTACTCGATATCCGTGTCGTCGGGCCAGTAACAAGTTTTCCGCTTTAAAATAATTTTTTAAATTTTACCGGGACGCCTTGGAGTCAAATTTCGTGGTAATGAAGTCGGGAATAAACCCCGATTTCCAACAGTTACCATATACCGAGTATACTAAGAACCTAGAATAACATCACAAGGTAATTATGGTACGGATAGACATGAGTTGTGTTCTCCAGTCAGATTGGAGGGATCCCTAACCAGTCACCCAGAAATGGATAGTGAATTGGCCTCACTTTTGATTCCTTCTTTCTAAGACAATAACACAAACCCGAGAATTTTTCTTTAATTATCAAGCGAAATTATTTATTGATTAATCATCTATTACTATGCTCAATTATTAATTACGCAATAAAAAGACCTTAATTGTACTTACCCAATCCGTACAATTAATCATATTATGAATTAATTAAATTAGTAATAATACAATGGATACACAATTAAATTAATATCTATGAAAAATACAATTATAGTCAATAATAAAATTCAAACAAGAAAATAATTATCCAATTTTAATTATTAATTATATAAAATAATTAATATTAATTTTTATTTTTCTCGAATAGGGTTTCAAAAATAAATCGAAAAACAAATTGAAATTAACTGTACAATATTAATTTAAATACAAATATTAAAGTATCAAAATTAAAATTAAAACAAAAAATCAATCGGCTCCGGGCGTCCTCGTTGATTTATTAAATTGAACTAACTTGGCCCGATCATCGCATATAGCTCGTGCGCTTAAAACGAACTGCACTTGGACCGGGCCCAAGGCCAAGTCAGCTGACCCATGCGGTCTATGCCGAGCGCGAGAAAGAGGTAGCCTGACTAGGCTTGTGGTTGTCGACTCTACAGCTCATATGGACAGTCGTGGTCCACGCATATGCATGCGAGGCGTCTGGACATCACCGGCGTGGCGCGCCTCTGTCCGCCGCGTGCAATGGAGCTCCAGCAGCTTCGCTGCCTGCTCCGGTTGGGTGCTGTTTGCACATCTCATGTCTGCGGGCTTCCCGGACTGGTTTGCCTCACTCCGCGCTCGATGCGCTGCGCAGGGGATGTCCCGGCAGGTCTTCCTCGGTCCCGTGGTGGCGGTAGCTGGCTTCCTGGGGTTGCGAACCCTTGGTCGTACGCCTTAGGGATGGATCGGGTTTCCTCGGGAAGCAAACCCTAAGCCAATCCAAACAGCCCCAATAAACCCTAATTCGCGATTTGGGTTTGACATGGTCAAACGCGAATCGTTTTAATTCAATTTTATAAATAAAATTAAATTCCAGAAAATACAAAAATATTATTTTAAATAAAATAATAATAAATATTTTCCCGTAAAATAAATTTTCAAACTAATTTAAAATTATCCAAAAAATTGAAAAATTAATCAAAATTTATATTTTATAGATTCAAGGCTCTAATACCAATTGTTGGATGTCCCGGTATCGATCTGACATCGATCCTATGTTACACGATCTAAGCTAACCGATCTAAACCGATAGAGGTTGTATAACAAAAATTTATGCAAATTAATTAACATTATCTAATTACGGGAACGTGTAGAATAAACTTTGTCAATTATGGGCTAGACATGACATTGTGTCCCATTTAATAATCCCTATTATTCTATCCGGTTTACGAAATTTAATGATTAATTAACTGGTCCTAATCTTAATTCGATTTTTATCAAACAAATAATTAATTCAATTTTAATATGATATCGATATTGAGTTTTGAGCAAATGGATAATTATCTAAACAATAAATAAACGAATTTCTGACTGCTGAATTCTCCCAATAGCCTTCCGATGTATGCCCCGAGTTAGACTGCCAGAAGTGTGGGCTGCAGGGATGATCACAAATTCCTTAGGCCTAACCGGGATTGAATCGTCTCTCTGGCACTAATCTCGAAATCGCAAAGAGAGAGGAGAATTTTGAATTCTGAATTATGAATTATGAAGGCTATATTTTCTGATTTCAGATTTAACCTATTTATAGGTGTAAACCAAATCTTAACCACGTGGAGATATTCACTCAATATCTTAAAAGATATTGAATAATATCAAATCTTATTAAATCTTTTCAAGAAAGATTTAAATCTAAATATAGGATAACAAATATATCTGGAATCAAATCTTCCAAGATTTATATCTCCTTAATTTTGAATTAATATATATAAATATATATTATTTTTATTTCAAAATTAATACTAAATTCGAAAATTGAATTCAGGATTAAACAAAAAATCAAATATAAATATTTTTAATTATAATTAATTATTAATAAATATTAATAATCAAATCCAATAAGTAAAATTATATTTATGAATTATCATGTATTTATTTTGTTATTAAATTCGCAGCCCTAAACGAACCCTAATTCGGGTTTTTTCGGATTACCGTTTTGGCCATAACTTTCTCTCTGTGCATTAGAATGATTCAATTCAAAATGATAAATGCTTAGAATTTGATTTCCCACAATACTGTGATTTTCCAGGGACCAAATTCTAATTTATCAATTTTCACTTTCCGGACTGTACCAAAACTTATGTAGTTTTGCCATTTAGGATATTTAGACATTTCGTGACATAAGTCTCGAATCTAGTCTAATTAGATCCATCCCATATTCAGTATATGAATATCTAATGCGGTTTCACTCTTGTGGAGTTACAAAGGGGGCTAATGGACATATTATTCAAGCTTATGTGAAACGAAAATATTTCACCAAACTCAGTTACACTCCACTATAGCCCGAAGTTGAATACATTCTTGAATAATAATATTATTCCTGACACGGGAGTCCATCGATTCAATCAAATTCTGGTATATTTGGACTTCGTGATTATCATCACAGGGTACTAGCTGTCGTACTACCTTTCTAATGAAAATTTCTTTTCATATGAATCTTACAAACTGCTCATTCACTGGTTTATTAATCAGTGAGCTGTATATGAGCACTTGTATGTTTCTCTAGAAACACAATAAAAAAATTCATAAACTTGTTATCCAAATCTACATTCATGCAACCTATCTCGGTTAACCTTCTGATCCCAAGATGAATGTGATTAATAATATCAGTGTATTCCGTAACGATCAAATCAAAAACCATGTGAGTTGAACTGTATAAATTCATGATGCTCAAGACATTAACTAAACCCATCTGATCATATTTGCGACTTATCCTTACTTTCATCAATGACTATCTTACTTGATGATTTCGGGTGTTAAATCTGTCCATCCAGTATGGAGACACTCCAATACCTAGTGACTCTCATAGGTGCGGGACTAGCACCTGATCCGGTAAAAGATCATCACCTAAAGTGATTTGAGTTGACTAATCGCTTTACCAATTAGAAATTCCCATATTCTAATCTAACCACGGATAACTTTTAAGTTCTTAACTTATGTAGGTCAAACCTCCTCACACAATAGACTCTGTGTGATGACGTAGCATAATTGTAAATCATTTATAGAACTTTGGGATGAAACATTAATTTTACACTATCTTACGATAAAACTATAAAAGACTATCATTAATAAGTTTTATATCTTTAATAGGAAAAACAGCTTTTATCTCAGTGAAATGGGGTTAACATCTGAATGGAGGGCATATTAAAATATGTCCAACATCAAAGAGTGTTCTAAAGAGCAAGCACTCTACACGAGGAGCTCAGCAAAGGAGGTTATCATTGTCGCTGTGTACGTGGATGACCTGATCGTGACCAGATCCAATGCAAAAAGTAGATCTGCACATGGCGACGTCGCGATGAGTCGCGACTAAATCGTGAAAATCACTAAACTCGACGTCGCGATGCGTCGCGGTCGCGATGCTTCGCGATGACCCGGTGGCACGCTCTCATTGGCTGAGACCAATTTTCTCGCATTGTTACTCCGCGTCGTGATAAGTCGTGATTCCCGCCAGTTAATCGCGACCAAGAAAAAAGGTCGCGACGCGCCACGATGCACGTTCACGATTTATATGTGCAGCTCTAGCAGAAGGCATAAATGGATTCAAGAAGAAGATGACGAACGAGTTCGAGATGCGTGATCTCAGACTACTCTCATACTACCTCGAAATCGAGGTCGATCAGAATAAGGAATGTGTCACACTGAAGCTGTTGACTTACGCGAAAAAAAAATCGAAGCAGTTCAAGACGGCAGACTGCAAACCGAGCAAGTATCCGATGAAAGCAAAGTGTAACTTGGGAAAGATGTAGAAGGAGCACTAGTGGATCCCACGGAGTACAGGCGTGTCATCGGGTGTCTCAGGTACCCAACCCACACCCGACCTGACATCTCAAGTGCAGTTGGCATGGTGTAGACCAGCAAGTTGTGAAGCACATCCTTCGTTACGTAGAAGGAACGAAAAGTTTTTAAGCACATCCTTTGTTACGTAGAAGGAATGACAAGCTACGGGATCCAGTACGGAAGAGGAACTGGAGCCGAAGAGCTGGTCGGTTTTACCGACAGTGATCTAGCTGGTGACGTCGATGACAAAAAAAGTACCGGTGGGATGGCGTTTTATCCCAACGGTTATCTGATCACCTGACAGTCTCAGAAGCAGAGAATTGTGGCTCTTTCCACTTGTGAAGCCGAGTTCATGGCAGCAACCCCAGCGCCGTGTCAAGCGTTGTGGTTGAGAAACTTGTTGAGCAAAGTGACTGGAACCGAGCAGATGTCAATGACTATATACGTGGACAACAAGTCCGCAATTGCACTAATGAAAAACCCGGTGTTTCATGTACGCAACAAACACATCAACACTCGTTTTCACTTTATTCGCGAGTGTGTCGAGAAGCGACAGGTCATCGTCGAGTTTGTAAGCACTAAAGAGCAACGTGGTGACATCCTCACAAAAGCCCAAGCAAGAATCAAATTGGCGGAGATGTGAGATTTGTTCGGCGCGAAGAACCTAGAACCAAGCCAAGGTTACGAGGGAGAATGTAGTAACTATGATGTGACTTGGCTTAGACAACTTGCATGGCAAGTTTTTATAATTATTTTATTATTTATATTTTCCACCCAAGCTACTTGATCACAAGCAATCAATGAGAGCGTTATACTAAATTTGATAGTATATGATTTCTATATAAGCACATGTATGTAGTATGTTTAAGGTACTCCCATTTCATTGTCTTGAATACAATCAGAGAAATATTCTCTGTATTCTCTGCTCCATACATAAACTAGTCCTTTTTAATATTTTAGATACCCACCAAAGCCACTAAAGTGGTTTCTTTGTTGTCGTTTGCTGGGTTTTGTGGGTATCGTCCGAGTGAGTTTCGGTTCGACGATCGTTTTTGGGAACCAACAGTAAAGGTTGAAAACTCGACGCTTTATGTAAAGCACCAGCAAAACTTTGGTTATTCGGATAAATTAATTAATACGTTTGCCGTCGTTTTTAGTAATTTGTTTGTAAAAGTCACTATAGTTGACGGTTTAAGAGACGTTTTACCGGTGTATAATGTGTAAGGAAAAAAAAATTGGCGTGTTAAGATTTAGCGCCCGCGAATAGACTTTTTTTTTTCTTCCGCCGGCGAAGAGGAGATGCTTTGGTGGCAGGTTTCAGCGTCGAGAAAAATGACTTTTTCCCAGTGCATTTAGCTGCATTTTTTTTTAGACTTTTTTTGTTTTTGCGCCAACGAAGAGGAGATGCTTTGGCGGCATGTTTCAGCGCCAGGAAAAAATGACTTTTTCCTGGTGCATTTAGCTGCATTTTGCTGGCGCTTATACATGCCGGGAAAATAAATTTTTAGTAGCGTGTTAAGCTTTAGCGCCACTAAAGGGAGTGCTTTGGCAACATGTTTCAGCGCCGGGAAATAGACTTTCTCGGTGCATTTAAATGCACTTTGCCGGCGCTTGTATGTGCGGGCAAAAGTAACTATTCTCGGCGCATTTAGATTTTGCGCTAGCGAACGCACTTTTCCGCAATATAGTAATCAGGCGCTCGGTTTAGGCGCTTCTTTGCGCTAGTGAAAGTTGAAAAGCATTAACGGGCGCTTTTGGTTACTTTTTTTTTTCAGGCACTTTTTTATGCCTGTGAAAGTTGAAAAGCATTCACCAGCACTTTTGGTTACTTTTCTAGGCGCCTTTTTTTGCCGACAAAAGTGCAGTTTCTTGTAGTGTAGTGTGGAGATTAGATAGAATCAAATCAACCATCGATCTTACCATCGTTTATTTTATTTACTTACTTTGCATATATATCATTAATAAAGTGCACATATAGACCCAAAAAACCAATTCGAAAGTTGTAATTATACTCGATAAATTAAAACTTCGACTTTGAAAATTGAACTTGAATAGGAATTAACGAGCTTAATTGATAATAAATAAAAAAATCCCTAGTGTGAGTTAATGACGTGATGTCTAACAAATCAATAACTTGGAGATATATGCCAAAACAGAAAAAACATAGCTGTAAAAACTTGGGGATGCATGGTATATATTCCACCAAAACGACAATTATTAATAAATTTTTGGATCATTATATAAAATGTGATATTATATATATGTTCAGATCAGATTTTGTCAAATCATCCCTCAACAAAGAATGGAGACAAGATTACTAAAAGATTCCAGGCCCATCAAAAGAAAGAGCAAATTAAGGCCCAACAGCGATGAAGCCCAGAAAAAGTCAAAGCCTATCAGGGAACAAGACCTTATCATGACAAGAGAGCGCATCGAGCAGAGGATCATCGAAGAGGATTCTCATCGGGAAAACCCAACTGAATTAAAAGAGGAAGTCATTCGAGATCGCGAGAAAAGAGGAAAGCTGGTTCATTCAGTTGAGGATTTCGTGGGATATCCAACGCAAATAAGGAAGGTCAACAACAATCATAGCAAGAAAGAAGAAAACCCTATCATAATTCGTGGGAGTAATCTAGAAGCCCTAACACCTATAAATATGCATGTAAACTCGTTGTAAATTCATTCATTATCATCATATCGTGAGTTTGAGAGAATAATTCTTGAGTTCTTGAGTTTGTTTATTCATAACACTCTCGATTTCCCAAGGATCAAAGCGTGTAGTCTTCGATTGTCCATGCTAATAAACAAAAGAAACCGGGTCCTCCCGCAATCACAATAAATCAATGATATTTGTGTTCATAAATATTTGTGTTCTTTTGATTATTCTTGTGACTGTAAGGCGTCGCAAAACGCCCTCTACAGTTTGGCGCCCACCAAGGGGGCTTTTTTTCTTTCTAACGCACAGCCAGGAAATCGGAGAGAAGAAGGAGAATGTCAGGCGAGGAAGGTACCTCTGTCCAGGATCAGGCCATGCAAAGGATGCAGCAACAGCTGACCGAAGCCGTGGCAAGGATGACGGAAGCCACGAACAAAGCCGAAGAATCCATGAGAAGGGCGGAGGAGTCCGCCCGAAGACTAGAGGAGCAGGCCGTGGAGAACAGACGCCTCGCAAGCCTCTTGGAGCGCGCGGAGAGACGGCACTCGGAGAACCAGCTAGTGGAATCGTCTGCACGAGGAGCCGGAACAAGCGCTAACGTAGGCGCAGTGACGGCGGACACGCCGGCGGAAATGTCAACCCCTTCGCTCATCGGAAACCTCTTCCACAGAGGCGTAGCCCCGCCTCTGGCCACATCGAACCAACCGGAGAGCACGCCAGGTTCCACGCCGGACAACTCGACGGTGGACGTGGCGACAAGGGTGGCCTAAGAGGTGGCCAAGGCGATGGCGGTGATGTCATCGAAGATGGAGGAAAAACTCGGGCAAGTCGCATCTCAAGTGCATCAGGCGACGAGCTCAGCACCAGAGATTGACAAAATGGTGAGAGAAGCCAGGATCACCCCGTTTACGACGAGGATTCGGTGGATAGAATTGGAGGAGCAGCCGAAGATCAAGCTCACATCGTACAAGGGGGAGACGGACCCCCACACCCCCGTGAAGTCGTTTCGGATCGCGAAAGATCACATCGGAGGCGAAGAGACCCGGAAGGAGGCCGTCCTCTACCGGCTCTTCATTGCGAGTCTGCAGGGCCGAGCCAGTGATTGGTTCGCGAAGCTCGGACCCGGCTCTATCAACGACTCCGACGAGCTGGTCGCCCTCTTCCCGAAGCACTTCTCCATCTACGTTCAAACGGAGTTAACAGTGTCCAACCTCTTCGACGTCAAGCAAGGGAAAAACGAGCCTCTTTGGCAATATGTGGAGAAGTTCAAGAGCGTAATGTTCCGGATCCCAAAGATAGATGACGTCGTCTCGGTCCAGGCCTTGAAGCACGGGCTATACTATCAGTCCCCGTTCAACGACGAGATGTGTGTCTCGATATCACACTCGATAGAGGATGCCCATCATAAAGCGACGATCTACATGGACATGGAGGAGAACAAGGCGATAAGAAAAAGGCTGGAAGAAGAAGCCGAGGGTAGGGCTAAGCCCGAGAGGAAGAAAAGCAGAGACGGACGAGAGAGGTCGTCGTCTAGGGCAAGAAGAGAAGGAGATCGAAAAGACCGAGAAACCGAGAAGATCCCAGCGAGCGAAGAGCTTCGGAGGTCCCAAGACATGGAGTCTACCAAATAGACAAAAGGAAGGGGGCCACCGACAACCAAGGAAGCCATCAGCAGGAAGGTCAACAGCAGGGAAACCCCCAGCCGAGAAACTTCCCCGATAACCAAAACGGCTTCTCAGGGAGTTCAGGAGGTTATTCCGGAGGCCGATGAGGCTTCTCCAACAACCGGGGAGGATTCTCCGGCGGCCAAGGAGGTTACGAGAGGAAGACGTGGCTGAAGGACATGAGCAAGTATTGCTCCTTCCACGAGTACCACGACCATGCGACCGATGAGTGCGCCGCCCTGAAAAAGACAATCTAGAGGAAGATCGAGCAGGGAGAATTTCAGAATGTCTCCCAGAAGCCTTCCCAGCCGTGGAACAACAACAATCGGTCATGGCCGAACCGACAGGAGGCGCGTGCTCAGCGCGCATGAGGCAACCAGGAGGCGCCGAAGAGGAGCCTCGCGATTGAAGAAGCCTCGACGGAGCGCGCGAATGACGGAAGATCGATCTGATCATGGGTGGATCTCGTCTCTGCGAGGATTCCATCAACAACATCAAAGCCTACCAGCGTAGAGGAAAAGAGCCCGTCCAGGAAGATCTGAGGATGACCGGTCCGAAGACGACGATAGAATTCGTCGACGATGAGGTGAGCGCCGACGAGCACGACGACGCTCTAGTCCTGGAGCTCAATATAGGGGGATGCGACGTCGCCCGCGTCCTCGTGGATAATGGAAGCTCGGTCGACGTTATCACGTACGACTGCCTGTCACGGATGAAGATCGAAGGCCTTGTCGTCGGAGGCCGCCCGCGCAAGGTGTCGAGCTTCAACGGAGACGCAGCCCTTTCGATGGGAACGGTGAACCTCACCGTCTACGCCGGAACCGTCCATCGGATGACAGAGTTCATGGTGCTAGACGTACGATCGCACTTTAATGTGATCCTGGGGAGACCCTGGATTTACTCGATGAGGGCGGTCCCGTCCACGTACCACCGATGCATCAAATTCCTGGGGCTAGAAGAGGGGACCATCGACGAGGTCTGAGGAAGCAGGGAGGCCTACCGAATATGCTATATGATGCACTACAGAGCGATGAACGCGCCAAAAGAGGTAGAAAAGGCCGAATGCAGCGGCAGCAAGCCAGTCGGCCAATAGCAATTAGCTACGGCCGCTCCGCCCCCGCCAGCGGCAACCAGGAGGAAGCAGCGCAAGAAGAAGGGAAAGGGCGGAGTCCCCGGTATTCCCAAGATCCTCAGCGTTGAAGACATAGAGAGCCAAGCCGCCGAAGAGAGATTGGGAGGGCCGCAACTCGAAGAAGTGGAGCAAGTCTGCATCGACGACTCCGATCCGACTCGGACCGTCGGTATAGGCGTCGGACTCGAACCAGAAACCAGGGCTCAGCTGATCGAGTTTCTGAAAAGGAATCGAGGAAGCTTCTCATGGTCCCATGAAGATATGCCAAGGATAGACCCGACGGTGGTCACCTACCGGCTCAACATAGATCCCGGGCACACGCCGCTCATACAGAAACGGAGGAAGATGGTCTCCGACCGAAACAAGATCATCAACGACGAAGTGGACAAGTTGCTCGCAACGGGAACCATCCGGGATGTGAAATACCCCCAGTGGTTAGCCAACACCGTCGTGGTGAAGAAGAAAACGGCAAGTGGAGGGTGTGTGTCGACTTCACCGATCTCAACAAAGCGTGTCCGAAGGACAGCTTCCCGATGCCGCACATCGATCGACTCATCGAGGCCACTTACGGATACAAACTCCTGAGTTTCATGGACGCCTATTCAGGCTACCATTAGATCAGGATGCATCCAGACGACGAGGAGAAGAAAGCCTTCATCAGCGAAAGAGGGACCTATTTCTACAAGGTTATGACTTTCGGTTTGAAGAACGCCGGGGCGACGTACCAAAGGCTGATGACGAGGATATTCCACGAGCAGATCAGGAAGAGCGTGGAGGTATACATCGACGATATGGTTTTCAAATCCCTGAAGGCGGCGATGCACGTAGAGCACTTGGAGGAGTGTTTCGGCGTCCTCAACAAGCATCAGATGAAGCTAAACCCCACCAAGTGCACTTTCGGCGTCTCGTCCGGGAAATACCTAGGTCAGATGGTCACTCGGCAGGGAATCGAGACCAATCCTGATAAGGTCAAAGCCATTCAAAGCATGCCGTCTCCCCGGAATTGACGAGAAGTTCAAAAGCTGACGGGGAGGATCAACGCGTTGAGACGTTTCATCTCACGACAGGCAGATCGGACTCTTCTGTTCTACGAGCTGTTAAGAAAGAACAAGAAGTTTGAGTGGACCGACAAGTGCGAAGAAGCCTTTCAAGCACTGAAGGTTTATCTCTCATTGCCCACCGTCATGAAAAAACCAGAGCCCGGAATGCCGCTTTACCTGTACATCGTCGTATCCGACCAAGCAATAAGCCAGGTGCTCGTGCAGGAAGAAAAAGGAGAACAGAAGCCAGTCTCCTACATCAGCAGGAAGCTCCTCGACACTGAAACGAGATACCCTACAATCGAGAAGCTGGTGCTGGCCGTTTACGACGCATCGGAGAGGCTGCGCTTCCATTTCCAGGCCCACGCTATCATCGTTATGATAGATAGGCCGATATGCTCCATCATTCAGAGCCCAAATCAGTCCGGCAAGATCACGAAGTGGAACATAAAGCTGGGAGCGTACGACATCGAGTACCAGCTGCGGATGAGCCTGAAGTCACAAGTGCTAGCCGACTTCCTCATCGAGTTGCCGAAAGAGCCCGTGGAATTGAGCGACGAGGCCGGCACCTGGAGGCTCTGCGTCGACGGATCGTCAACCTCGACGGGATCAGGAATCGGGATCCGGCTTCTCTCTCCGATGGGAGAAATAATAGAGAAAGCTTGCCGTCTTGCATATCGCTCCACCAACAACGAAGCAGAGTACGAGGCTCTCATCGTCGGGATGCAGTCCGCCCTAGCCATCGGGGTCAAGAACCTGAACGCTTTCTCGGACTCTCAGCTGGTCGTGAAACAGGTCAACGGGGAGTACGAGACGAACGACGAGAGGATAGAGGCCTACGCCGGGGTTGTCAAGTCCCTCGAGAAGAAGTTTGATTTCTTCACCTTGACGCAGGTGTGCAGAGGAGATAACAACCACGCAGATGCTCTGGCAAGTTCGGGGTCAACCACCCAAGTGGGCGAGCTCCGATCGATCACTGTGGAGACGGTGCACAAACCCAGCATCAAAAGAGGGGAAGGCCCCGACAAGAAGAAGCTGAAAACAGGGGATGAGGGGCTGACGGGCGAAGAAGACAATGTTTGTGGCAGTGACAAGGATTTGGAGGCCGGCGAAGAGAGCATCCAGGATATAGAAGAAGAAGAGGACAAAGACGAAGAGCGAGGAGTGGTGGATGACACTGGAGCAAAGGATTGGAGGACCCCCATCCGGACATACTTGCTCGAGGGGAAGCTACCCGAAGATCGACAAGAAGTGAGAAAGATAAAGATAAAGAGCTTCCGATACACTATCCTGGAGCAGAAGCTCTATTTGAAGAGCCTCGTAGGTCCCTACCTACGCTGTCTTGGCAAGATGGAAGCGGAGTATGTCATGCAGGAGATCCACAGCGGAGAATGCGGAAACCACTCTGGCGGACGCAACCTGCTGAGAAAAGCCAAGCTGCAGGGGTTCTTTTGGGAAACCATGCGCGCGGACTGCATCAAGCACGCCAAGAGATGCGATAAATGCCAACGACACACCCCAGCGATCAACTACCCGGCAGAAGAGCTATCGGTGGTGTCCATACCATATCCTTTCATGAAGTGGTCTATGGACATCGTCGGTCCCATGCCGATCGGAGCGAGGCAAAAGAGGTTCATGCTGGTCGTCACGGACTTCTTCACGAAATGGACCAAGGCCGAGTCCTACGCCAACATCAAGGATTCCGACATCGAGAGTTATGTTTGGAAGAACATAATCACTCGCTTCGGAATCCTCAGGGAGATCAACGCGGACAACGGCTCTCAGTTCATCTCGAAGAAATTCAGGGATTTCTACGCACGTTGGAAGATAAAGCTGAACACGTCAACGCCAAGATATCCTCATGGGAACGGGAATGCCAAAGCGGTCAACCGAACGATCACCGACAACATCAAGAAGCGACTCGACAAGAAAAAAGGCTTATGGGCGGACGAACTCCCAGGAGTACTGTGGGCTTATCGGACGACGCCTCATTCAGCCACCGGTGAAACTCCATTCGCTCTGGCATTCGGGGTGGAAGCGGCGATCCCGGCGGAGGTGGGAGTCCCCAGCTTCCGGCGATCCTGGGCACCGAGCAACGAAGAGGCTAACAACCATGACCTGCTTCATTAACTTGACCACGTCGATGAAAGACGGGAGCGGGCCAGAGTTCACATCGCCAACTATCAAAACACCATCGCACGTTCTTACAATAAAAGGGTGCGCCTGAGAAGGTTCCGAGTCGACGAGTTGGTCCTCCAGAAGATTTTCCCAAACACAGCCGAGCTGAACGCAGGAAAGCTAGGAGAAAGCTGGGAAGGTCCGTACACAGTTACCGACATCGTCAAGCCGAGAGTATACGAGCTCAAGAACACCGATGAGGTCAAGCTCATAAGAAGATGGAACGTCAAGCACTTGAAGAAGTTTTATCAATAAACGATATCAGTGTTTTCCCGTTTCGCCCCATCCTTTTCGATACCCTTTTTCAATTTTTATTCTTAGGATTGTTTTTCTTTTAAGTTTATCAAAAGGGGAATCCCGGCCCTTCTTGTTCGGGATCTATATGTTTGACTTCGGCCTAATCAATACAATATGGAGTACTCTTCCCTCGCGAGCCGCACCCATTGGGGGACTCGAAGGGTTTAACGAGGCTTGTATTTGGAGACAAAAATATTTGTTTGCTTCTAAGCTTCAACGTGTCCCTAACAAAAGAGAAAAACAAACTACAGCGAAAAGGGCCAACAAAAAAATAATAAATACGGCGAAAATGCCAAATACATCATCGCGACAGAGCCAGGTGTATACCGACAAGCTCATCGCCGAAAAATCAAAGGCAAAAAATGCCAAATACAATCATGACAGAGCCCGGTGTATACCGACAAGCTCATCGCCGCATAATCAAAGGCGAAAAATGCCAAATACAATCGCGACATAGCCCGGTGTATACCGACAAGCTCATCGCCGCAAAATCAAAGGCGAAAATGCCAAGTACGTCATCGCAACAGAGCCCGGTGTATACCGACAAGCTCATCGCCGCAAAATCAATGCCAAGTACATAGTCGCGATTGGGCCCGGTGTATACCGATAAGCTCATCGCCGCACTCCAAAGTTCATCGCCATGACAAGTACGAGATTATAAAAAAAAATATGTATCCCCATACTTCGTCACCAACACATCACATCTAGAAAATCACAAGCTTTATTGATAAAAATTTTTAAAGTTCGATACATTGCAGCCACAAGATAATTTACAAAAGACAGAGGAAGGTCAATCGTCCCGAACAACTTTTTCGGCGATTTGCTCTATGACGAGCTCCGCGCTCTCAGCCAGGACATCCATAAGAAGTTTCTCCACCGCGGCATAATGCTTGGGATCTCTCCTCATAAACTCGAGCAGAATACCCGAAGAAGCTGGGAGAGCCTCATCGTTCGAGCCTTCGGAGAGCGTGGTGACGGTACGCCTTATCAGGTCTTTCGAGAACTCCTCGAGGTCAGAATGCTCAGAATACTCATCACTCTCGTCAAGAAATGAGGCTAACACGTCCTCCGGGTACCTCAACGGACAAGAATCGTGACGAGTCTCATTGACCTGCGAAAAGGAATCTAAGAATGGCCGAATAGTAACGAAAGGAAGAATGCAAAAGGAACGACGTGGCGACGACAAGGTAAAGGGAAAAGGTTTGCTACTTTATTAATAATATTGCCGGGGAAATTACAAGTCACAAATATATAGTAAATAAATAAATAAAAAACTACAAAAGAAAAGAGAGGAGGGTCTAAGGGACTTCGTCTCCCCGTACCGCTTCGCCCGAAGAAAAGACGACCCCGTCATTCATCCCGTACTCGTCAAGGCCATCGGATGCCGAATAAGCATCCCCACCGACGAAGCGAGACGCCCAGTCAGCATCGACAAGTGGAGGGTTGCAAGGAGATAGCAGAGGAGAAGCAGGATTAAGGGCGGATTTATCATCCAGCTCCCTGGCCTTGACCTCACTCTCTTCCTCTATCTCTTGGTACTTTGGGAGACGATGCAGGAGACTCCCTATGGCTATCGCGGGCGGAAGTTTCTTGAGAAGGCAAGCATTGGCCCCGTACGTGGCAGCACGGCGATGAACATTGATAGACTCCTCCAGCGCCTGCGTATATCTCCGAGGCACGCTTTGCCTTGCTCTGGGCCCTCTCGAAGAGACGTAGGCGTGCTTCGCGCTCGGAGGATGCCTCCACCTGCGAGACCTCGAGAACCCTAGCGAGACGCTTCATGCTTGAGGATACTCGAGAAGCGAGCCGGCTTTCCTGTTCGACTGGCGCGCCCACCGCCTCGCTGATTTTGGCAAGCCTCCATTTCTTCGCTTCGAGATGCTTGGAGTAGTTTTGCACTATCATAGAATGGCGTTTCTTCTCCTCGGCAAGCTCATTCTTATGCGCCTCGGCCTCCCTTTCCGCTTTGGCCTTGTACTCGGCAAACTCATTTTCTTGAGCCAGGCGAAGCGAGACCTCTCTCTCCAGCGAAGCCCTCGCAGCATCCAGGTCTTTGGAGGACCGCTCGGCCGCCTCACGATATTTGCGCTCCCTGAGGATAGAGATCTCAAGACGCGACTCAACCTCATCCAGCTTCGATTCGAACTGGATAGCCTCATGGGTGGCCTCGACCGCATTGTCAGTTTCGCCAAGAATGATAGCATTAAGGCGCGCGAAGGCTTTGAAGAACATGGCGGCAGCTTGAGCGTAACCATCAACATCGCTCAGGCACATGCCAGTCTGGGATTGGGAGGGATCAAGCCAATACAGATCCCTAAGAACCGAACGGAATATCTTTCCCACTCCTCAGGCGAGGAGTTCAGGGTAGGAACGATCGGAAAACGCTCCAGAGCAAGACGAGCGAAGGCTCCTGCCCCTAAATCAGGGAAAGGAGATGGTGCCGGAAAAGGGAGAGCCCCCTTAGAGCCAGCGGAGATGCAGAGGGGAGGCGAAGAAGCAGCCCCGGAGGGGCTGGCGCTGCCAGCCGGCTCCGAAGAGCGTCCCGCCTGAGGCACTTCGGGAGGGGCGGAATTATCGGGACGAGAGGCATCCAGAGCAGGATTATCCACTCCCTCGGAATGCCTTTCGGCCTGAGCCTCTTCGGGAAGAGGACGAGTCTCCTCCGAAATCCCTGATTGCCCGACGGGTTCCAGGGCAAGAAGCGTGACGGCAGACTCGAGCGCCTCGTCGGGCACCAAAGTTTCCTCCCTAGCCGGAGGAACGACGACCGAAGCACTCTCCACGACAAGGTCGAGGGGCGCCTCGGGAAGATCCTCTGAAGGAGGAGGCACATCGGCACAAGCCGGAACCTAAAGTCACAAGAGTTATTAGACATCAAGGCCTGCAAATCTCACGAAAGAAAAGAAGAAAAGGATCAGAGGATACCTCAGGAGCCGAAAGGGCTAATGCCGATACCAAGTCAACGAAGTCATCGTCAAAGCAGTACCTCTCCCGTGAAGATGGGGAGGGGCGTAGGTCTCCACCGGTCGTTTTGACGGCTTGATCGGACTCGACCGGGGGAGTTGGAACAAGAATAGTCGGGGTGGCCTCCCCAGTGAGAGCGGCCCCGTCATGCGAAACGACGGTAACAATCTCCAAAGCCGGAGAGGCCGCCTCGATCTCCTTAGGCAAATTGGAAACCTTGGTTTTCTTTGGAGGAGGGGCGTCGTGCGTCTCTTCGGACGCCTGCCTCTTCGGAGCAGCTTTGACGCAAGAAGATTCCCGCGAAGTAGTGTGAGTCTCTGACTTACGACGATCTCCCGAAGGACGAGAAGCCTCGCGAGGGCGAGATTCCCCCGAGGAGCGCTGGTCCTCCGACGAGCGAGGAGCGTTGGCGTCGTGCTTGCGCTTCGTTCGTCCCTCCGAACTACCCTTCTCGGGCGGAAGTCAATCGTTTGAGATAAACCTACCAGCCCGACTCTGAGGCCTGAGACCAAGATAGCCTGCTTTCGACAGATCCCTCTGAGACTCGGAAGGCCCCCTTCCTTGTCCTAGATCTTGGCCTTGTCCTGGATCTTGGCCTTGACGTTGTCGGGAGTCCGTTGATCCGCGAGCAGTCGATTGGGACCTTTTCTTTGGCTTGGGAGCTCTTCGGACAACAGGGGACGAAGAGCCGTCTTTTACCTCCTCGATACGAAACCCCACTGGCCACAGACTCTTAGGAGGTTTACCCACGATGTGGCAGAGCTGATAGATTCCGGAATCCTTAACGAGGGTACCAACGAAATCATCCGCCTTGTTTCGACGAGGGTTATCCAGGAGAGCCCGGACGACCTCAGCGTAGCGCTCATCGTCTTCCTTATTGGCGATGGTCCTGAACTTGGGCAGCTCCTGATCGACGACCCACTCAGTAGGCAGCTCATCGTAGTGCGGCCCGAAAGTGAAGCGGTCCAGCTTCGCGAAGAAATACCTGTTCTCCCACCCAGACTCATTAATGGGTGTGTTCGCGATGATGTGAGGACTCACGACATGCGAGAGGAAGAGTCGGCCCATGTTCTTCGAATTCTTCGACCACTTGAAGAGCCGCATCAAGTCTTCCAAAGTGATGACCACTTTCTGTTCGAGAGCGGTCGCCATAGTGCAGAGAAGGAGGCGAATAGAATTGGGGCTGACCTGGGTGATCGGCATGTTGAAAGCGTGGAGGAAGGAGATGATAAGATGCGGCAACAGGAGATGCAACTCCACCGACCGGAAGAAGTGCTCGTAAAGGGCGATATATCCTTCAGGGGGCTCATCGGCAAGCTCGCCGGAACGAGGAAGGCGGAGATGGAAGGGATCGCAGTCCACGTAGTCTTTCTTCAAGCTTTCCAGATGCCTCTCAGTCATGATAGACTTGGGCGACCGAGTCTTGAAGATCTTCCCAGGCTTAGACATCTTTCACCGGCGGGGAGAAGGAACGGAAGAGGAAGTCTGAAGATTTCTTTAGCAAGAAAGAATTCAAGAAAGTAAATCGCAGAGAGTTTTGGGAAAGTTGCTGAAAACAAAGTGTTTGGGTCGAGGGCGAGATTCAAATTTATAAAGAGAAGGCATGCAAAGCTGAAGAGGCGCGTTTGGATCTGGGCGGTCCAGGATCGAAGCGAGGGAAATCGAGCAACGGTGGAGATCGAAAGAGTCGTTGCAAAACCCAAAAGCACTCGAGTGCGAGAAAAACCCCACATTTAATGCTGATGGATTGACGTCGATCTCTAAGTTTTGACAGCCTGGAAAAGCACGCCGAATCAGAGCTACATGGAAGCACGCGCTCAGAGATTCGCATTCAGGAATTGGAAGAGTCTTCGGAGAGACACAAACTCTTCGAGGGCACAACCTCTTCGAGAACATGTGCTCTTCGAGTATACAACCTCATCGAAGATATAACTCATCGCGGAACTTCTTTGTCGGGATGTACCTTATCGGGAAACAGCCTCGGATTCATTTTACCAACTGTTTCACACTTGATAAAATGGGGGACTAACTGTTAAGGTCAGATTTTGTCAAATCATCCTCAACACTACTGATGTCGTTTTATATGCAAACGATAAAAAATGGAGACAAGATTACTAAAAGATTCCGGGCCCATCAAAAGATAGAGCAAATTAAGGCCCAACAGGGATGAAGCCCACGAAGAGTCAAAGCCTATCAGGGAACAAGACCTTATCACGACAAGAGAGCGCATCGAGCAGAGGCTCATCGAAGAGGAGTCTCATCAGGAAAACCCAACTGAATTAAAAGAGGAAGTCATTCGAGATTGCGAGAAAAGAGTAAAGTTGGTTCATTCAGTTGAAGATTTCGTGGGATATCCAACGCAAATAAAAAAGGTCAACAACAATCATAGCAAGAAAGAAGGAAACCCTAGCATAATTCGTGGGAATAATCTAGAAGCCCTAACACCTATAAATATGCATGTAAACTCGTTGTAAATTCATTCAGTATCATCATATCGTGAGTTTGAGAGAATCATTCTTGAGTTCTTGAGTTTGTTTATTCATAACACTCTTGATTTCCCAAGGATCAAAGCGTGTAGTCTTCGATTGTCCAAGCTAATAAACGGAAGAAACCGGGTCCTCTCGGAATCACAATAAATCAAGGATATTCGTGTTCATAATTATTTGTGTTCTTTTGATTATTCTTGTGACTGTAAGGCGTCGCAAAACGCCATCTACAATATATATATTGTTGGATCCCAAACCACGGATCTGCGAATAACACGAGTAATCACCACGAATCAAACGAACTTAAGAACACGAATTTGGGAGAAGAAATTCTCTGATTAATATTGAAGGCAATTACAAAGATAACTCGAAAACTTAATGGACTCAACTCTACTCTTAACTCTTCTTATTTACAGAGTACACTGCTAGGTTTATATACGCCTCACATTGGCAAAACCCTAGCTAACAGAATCGCACTAAATCAGGAAACTACCCTAAATAATCTCGCCGAATCTTTGCTTGCTCCTCAAGCTACGCGCTTTCCTTTCTGGGTAGACTTTCCCTTTTCTGCCCGGACAATCTTTCTGTCCCCGAGCTGACCTGCTCGTATGCTCCGGGCTGAGCTTGCCTTCTATGCGGACTCTCTTCATGTGTTCACCCGAGCTGGGCTGAACGTCTGTCCGTCCTTTGTTCTGGTCTGTACCCGGGCTGACTTCTCGCAAGTCTTTCTGCCCGTCTTGGCTTCTGGTCGTCATCCGGACTAAGTCAAGCTTAAGCTCACATTCTCCCCCGTAAGCTTGACTTGCTACACTTCTTACTCCGAGTAGCTCTCTCATCTCTGCGAACTTCACTCTCGCCAATGCCTTGGTGAGGATATCTGCCCGTTGTTCCCTTGTGCTGATGAACTCTACGACGATCTGTCGTTTCTCCAAACACTCACGAATATAGTGATACTTCGTGTCAATGTGTTTGCTTCGTCCGTGAAACACTGGATTCTTCATCAACGCTATTGCAGATTTGTTGTCCACGTAGAGAGTTGGTGGTTCTTGCTCGGAACCCGTCATCTCATTGAGTAGTCCTTTTAACCACATAGCCTGACATGCTGCTGCGGTTGCCGCCATGAACTCCGCTTCACATGAGGATAAAGCTACTGTCTGCTGCTTCTGGGACTGCCAGGTGATTAGATTCCCGTTGAGATAGAACGCCATCCCTCCGGTACTTTTTCTATCATCGATGTCACCGGCCAGATCGTTGTCCGTAAAGCCGACGAGTACTTCTGCTTCACTTCCTCGGTTGTACTGGATCCCGTAGTCCGTCGTCCCTTTCACATACCTCAATATGTGCTTCACTGCCTGCTGGTGAGCACTTGTTGGGTTCTCCATGTAACGACTGACGATTCCCACCGCGTGTGCAATGTCTGGTCGGGTATGAGTAAGATACCTCAAACACCCGATCACGCGTCTGTATTCCGTAGGATCCACTTTCTTCCCTTCTGCATCCTTCCCGAGCTGCAGCTTCGCCTCCAAGGGGTACTTGCTCGAGTTACAGTCCTCCATCTCGAACTGTTTAAGGATCTTCCTCGCATAGGCCGACTGCTTCAGCGTGATACAGTCTTTCTTTTGCTCCACCTCGATCCCGAGATAGTACGAAAGTAATCCGAGATCGCTCATCTCGAATTCGGCCATCATCTGCTGCTTGAATCCATCCACGCCTTCTGCGCTGGATCCTGTGACGATCAGGTCGTCCACGTATACTCCCACGATCAGAGTCTCCTGTCCGGTACTCCTGGTGTAGACTGCCTGTTCCCTCAGGCACTTGGTGAATCCAAGATTCTTCAAGCTCTTGTCGAGTTGAATATTCCACGCTCTTGGTGCTTGTCTCAACCCGTACAAAGCCTTGGAAAGTCTGTACACCTTCTGCTCCTTCCCTGTGACGCTGAACCCTTCTGGTTGCTTAACGTACACTTCTTCCTCGAGGTCACCGTTTAGGAATGCCGATTTGACATCCATGTGGTGAACATCCCATCCTCGATGCGCGCTGCTAGAGCAAGGATCAGTCTGATCGTGTCCAGTCTCGCTACTGGTGCAAAGACTTCGTCGAAGTCTATGCCTTTCTTCTGCACGTAGCCTTTAGCTACCAGTCTTGCCTTGTGCTTAAGGACATTCCCCTCTGTGTCCTTCTTCAGCTTGTACACCCACTTCAGGCCGATGGACTTGTGACCTTTTGGAAGGTCAGTTAGTTCCCATGTCCTGTTTTTCTCGATTGACTCCAATTCCTTCTTCATTGCTTCCTGCCACTCTTGCTCGGCTGCTGCCTCTTGGAAGTTGGTTGGATCTTCTGCGCAAAGCAATGAGAGTTCCTCTAAATCCACCTCTTGAGTCTGCTCGTAGACTTCGGCTAGAGGTCGGAATCCTCGTGGCCCATCTTTAATAGAGGAATCTCCTGAGCTGAACGGGCTGGTTCTGCTCGGACTTGGTGTCTGTGGTGTGTCCGGGGTACTTTCTCCCGGGCTGGTTTCCCTTGTCTCTGGCAAGACTGTTCCTGTGCTAGGTGTTCCGGGCTGCTTCTGCTCGGCAACATCCTCGTCTTCCTCTACGCTGAACTCCACTGAGTTCTGCTCGGGGTCTCCTCGTTCGTCGCGCCAATCCCACTTCTTCTCTTCTTCGAACACTGCATCTCTGCTCACTTGGAGTCTGCCGCGTCGTGGATCATAGAATCTGTGTGCCTTGCTTCCTTCCTCTGATCCAAGGTACACCATCTTCTGACTCCGATCATCCAACTTCTTGAGATTAGGACCCGCAATCTTTACGTGTGCGGTGCTCCCGAACACTCTCAAGTGTTCTAGGTGGGGTTTCTTCCCGTACCACGCCTGGTAGGGAGTGCACTCTCCTAGTGCCTTGGTCGGCAAACGATTAAGCAGATAGACCGCATGTCTCACTGCTTCTCCCCAAAAGCTGGCCGGAACCTGCATACTCTTTAGCAAGCTCCTCGCTGTGTTCATCACAGTCCGATTTCGTCGTTCCACAACGCCATTCTGCTGTGGCGTGTGGGGTGCTGAAAGGTGTCGCTGAATTCCCTCCTCGTCGCAGAATTCTCTGAACTGCTGTGAAGTGAATTCTCCTCCTCGGTCTGTACGCAAGACCTTCAACTTGTGCACCGTGCTATTCTCCACGATCTTCTTGAACTTTCTGAAAACCTCGAAAGCTCCGCTCTTCTCCTTGAGCATATATACCCACATCAAGCGACTGTAGTCATCAACAAGTAGGAAGAAGTACTTGTTACCGACAGTGGTTGCAGGGGTGATCGGTCCGCAGAGGTCGGCGTGCACCAACTGTAGTGGTCTTTCTGCCCGGAACTTGGCTCTGATCGGGAAGGGTATTCTCGCCTGCTTCGCGATCATACAGCTTTCACATAGCTGGTCGGGGTGCTGTATCTTAGGAACTCCGAAAGTCAAGTTCTTCTTGCCCATCATCTTGAGCGCGTGAAAGTTCACGTGTCCGAGTCGAGCGTGCCACAGCCATGCCGGATCTGCCATCGACGCCATGAGGCAGACGGGATGGCTGGTCTTCAGGAGGATCTTGTAGAGTCTGTTAGGTGTTCGCTCCACCTTCATCAACAGCACTCTATCTTTGGTCCACATCTTTAGGTAGGGCCCGGCTAGCAACACCGTATTCCCGATTTCCGTCATCTGTCCCAAACTGATGATGTTACTCTTCAACTTCGGAATGAAGTAAACCTCAGTCATCAAACGCTGGTCGCCATTCTTGCACTCGAGCAGGATCGACCCTCTGCCTTTGATCTCTACGACGGATTCGTCGCCGAATTTCACGTTGCCCGTGATATTCTCATCGAGCTCCTTGAACTTAGCTCGGTCTCCAGTCATGTGGTTGCTTGCCCCGTTGTCAAGGTACCATACGTCGGTACTGACTCTTTTCTCATCGTGTGTGAGGAGGTTTGCAAAAACCTTATCCTCGATAAGAAAGACCTGCTCGCTGGTCTTCTTCGGGTAGTGCTGATCGCTGAGATCCTCCGGACAGTTCTCCTCGGCTTCGTGCTCGCCGTTCTGTCCGGCCAGGTGTATAGCCTGCTCGGCAAATAGCAATGCCGGCTGGTCGTCTGGGAACCTAGCTAGGTTCGCCTCCTCGCCCTGGTTTCTGCTCCGGCACTCTGATGCGAAGTGTCCGAGCTTCTGACAAGAGTAGCACTTCACCGTGCTCTTGTCCCTTCGAGTCGGTCCTTCTTGACGGCTCGAGCTGCTTCCGCGTCCTCGCGAATCCCTGCATCGACTCCGTCCTCGACCTTGTCCGCGTCCTCGGACTTCTCCACTGTACCTATTCCGTCCTGAGATACTTGAGAAAGATTCGACTCCCCCAAATCTTCTCTGTCTCGCTGTCCACTCTTCATGCGTGAGTAGGAGATTCTGCTCGTCTCCTTTGTCGCCGTAGCCCCGAAGTCTCTCTTCGTGGGTTTTGAGACGCCCGACAACTTCTTCAACCGTCATGGTCTTGAGGTCGCCGAACTGCTCAATCGACGTCACTATCTGCATGTACCTGGGAGGCAACGCACGTAAAAATCTGGTGACAATTGTGGTCTCGTCCACCTTGTTTCCCAGTGAGCGTATGCCGGTCACAATGGACGTGAGTCTCAGAGCGAAGTCGTCCACCGACTCGCTTTCCTTCATCCGCATGACCTCGAATTCACTCTTCAGGGTCTGGACTTTGGCATCCTTGACGCGATCTGCGCCCATGTGCATAGTCCGAAGCGTCTTCCATGCTTCTTTTGCGGAATCCTTCTCAGAGAGCATGAGAAGGAGTTCTTCTCAAACAGCTTGGTAGATTGCTGCGAGTGCCATCCTTTCTTTGCGCCCTTCAGAGTCGCCACCTTCAATGGCCTCCCACACTCCCTGCGCTTGCAGATTTACCCTCATCTTCAACGCCCACACGGCGTAATTGCTCTTCGTGAGCATGGGGTAATGGAGCGTCACTGTGCCTTCCCTGGATTCTGGTTTCTTCACAACCAGATCTTCGATCGTCGATTCTGATGAAGACATGTTCTTCGATGAAGCTCTGATACCACTTGTTGGATCCCAAACCACGGATCTGCGAATAACACGAGTAATCACCACGAATCAAACGAACTTAAGAACACGAATTTGGGAGAAGAAATTCTCTGATTAATATTGAAGGCAATTACAAAGATAACTCGAAAACTTAATGGACTCAACTCTACTCTTAACTCTTCTTATTTACAGAGTACACTGCTAGGTTTATATACGCCTCACATTGGCAAAACCCTAGCTAACAGAATCGCACTAAATCAGGAAACTACCCTAAATAATCTCGCCGAATCTTTGCTTGCTCCTCAAGCTACGCGCTTTCTTTTCTGGGTAGACTTTCCCTTTTCTGCCCGGACAATCTTTCTGTCCCCGAGCTGACCTGCTCGTATGCTCCGGGCTGAGCTTGCCTTCTATGCGGACTCTCTTCATGTGTTCACCCGAGCTGGGCTGAACGTCTGTCCGTCCTTTGTTCTGGTCTGTACCCGGGCTGACTTCTCGCAAGTCTTTCTGCCCGTCTTGGCTTCTGGTCGTCATCCGGACTAAGTCAAGCTTAAGCTCACATATATATATATATATATAGACTTAACCCTAGTAATTTCCAATGCAAATCTAGCTGCTTGAGTTATGGAGAATTCAAAGTGCTCTCTACCTAGTCTCTACTCATCATCTCATGGACTGAATCGTAACTAGCTATATATATACAATGCATGCACTAAAAATACAACGAGAACACACAGAACGCGTATATAAATACATGAAATATGCATAATATATATGATCTATTACCAAACCTTCGAAAATCATGGAAATCGTGGCTTACTGTTTTGACTTCTGAGGCCAGGCACAGTAATAATCATAATAATAAAAAATAAAAATAAAGAAACTCAAATTTAAGAGTACTTTTATTATTATTTCTATCTAAAAAAAACTCTATAGAAACTCGATTATACAGATTTGATTAGTAGTTTTTCTGTAAAATACTATAACTCATCATATTTGAACTTTGCACTGGATTAACTAATTTTAGTAGCAACAAAATTATACTTTTCATACAAGGCCCCGACAAATTAAGGACCGACGCTGCTACGAAGTTGCATATGTCAAACTACGACTTAGTATCTGTATATTAGTTTGCAAACACTGAATTCCAACTAAAAACTCAATACATTTTGTGCAATATTAGAGGTATCAAGTGCGTGCAACCAATTCATACGAGATATATATATATATATATATATATATATATATATATATATATATATATATATATATATAATTTTTACGTACTAAGAGGCACCAGTATATTAAACTTTACCCATATATTATAAGTTACACACCTTTTGTTAACTTCCTTTCAGAAAGAGCAACTAAAAGTCTAAAACATACACTGCATACGTAGTAATAAGACTACATATCTGATTACTTCAGATTTTATTTCTCTCTCTTTCTATATATATATTCTTGAGTGCTTAATATACACCTGATATATAGGTACTACTACTCACAAGTGAGAACACCATACATATAAAAGGTATTAGCTCAAGTTATTCAGTAATTATAGTATTATTGTTCTTAAGCTGCAGAAGGAGCAGTGATTTGGTGACAGCCAGCCTCGGCTAGGGCGGTAACAAACGGTCCAAGCTTGGCATGGCGAGGACAAAGATCATCTTCATCTTCCTCCTCCTCATCATGATTGTGATCATAATCCAATGACTGGTCGTCATATATATCCCACCACTTCTTCACGAGCTTCTTTATGTCTTCTCTCTCCATGTTCTCTTCCTCTCCCGTGTACCTCCATGGCTTTGATCCCTGATCATATATACAAACACATTCATGTTAATACTTAAATATGGTACGTAGCCATGCATGCACGTGACGTGATACACGTACGTACCGCAGCACAGTAGTGGACAACTTTGACTTTTTCAAGCTCCACATTCTCAGGGTGACGCCACAGCATCGCCAAGACAAGGTTGTACTCATTAGGGATGGGCTTGTACACATCCTTGAAGAACATGTTCAGAAAGTCCTGGTACTCCATTTTTGTATATGTTATATCATAAAATTGATGAAGTAAAACCATATATATCCTAATATATATTATAAGTTTAGTAATTTTGATCCCAGAACATGACAGCATAGAGTGAGGACATATATAGTAAGATTAATTTTGGTATAATTAGGTCAAGCAAGGCCCGCGCTTCACGCTCTTAAATGAAAGGTCGATTTATTTTTTATATTTTTCATGATTTAGTTAAATATGAAGCAAATTCATTTTTGTAAGTCAAATATGCATGAATATCATAGACATGTACAGTATACTGTATGTTTACCTGCTCTGCAAAGGGGGTGGTTGGGGCAACTTTTAGGGCCGCCAAGAGGTTAGAGTAAGTGGCGAGGCCAGGCTCAAAAACGAACATCCCGGCGTTGAAGTACAAAGGTGGCGGCGGACCAAGCTCGGTGGTGAGCCACGGCACCTTGTCGGGGCACTGTTGGCAGTAACCGAGTTTGTACTGCGGAGAGTGACTCCAAGTCTTCTCGCAAAAGCAGTCCATGACAGCGTAGAAGAAGCCGTCTGGCGAGTCAAAGAGGTGGTCGATGTTCTCAAACACTTGTATGTCTCCGTCCAAGTACACCATCTTATCGTATTCTTCAAACTACACATCATTGGAAAACCGTTTTTAATACAGTAGAACCTTCATAAATTAATTAATATATATGAAACAATAAAAGAAGGAGAATTATATATAGAGTTTACTCACGGCCCATATACGGAGCTTGGAGTAGTTGATGACGTAATAAGCCATAGCAAACTTGGTTTTGCCGCCCGATTCAGGAGGATGGATCGGTTCAATCTCCCGAACGACGCAGCCCTGAGATCGGAGAATCTGACGATGCTCTTCAGGGACGTCCGACAGAACGGCAACCACCAAAGGATAGAGAGACTTGGCTTTTCTTAAGCCCTTGGCGAGACCGACGACACCTTTGACATAGTCGCCGTTACCGGCGAGGAAAGTTACGTAAGCCCTACAACCGGCCTTAGTGACCATCTCATGATTCTCACTGTGCATTTTGTGGATTGAAAAGATGGCAGTACAGAGCTCTATCTATACTTGTGTATATGAAAGAAGTTATGAGTATTGGGTGGGAAATGGAGAGAGGAGTTCGATCTTTATATAGGCCGTGCATGCAATAATGCATGCATGCATAATTGATTAATATTCTTGTTTATTTACGTGTGGGAATAATAATGTATTATTGTCTATTTCCTTTTACGTTTCCGTGAGGAGGTTTTTCTCTTATTAAAGTTTGTATGGAATATACTATAATGTGTGTGTGTGTATATATATAGTTCTATTTCCATACACTGGATGAGGAATCAATCATCTTTAGTTGTGTAGAGTGCAGTATTCTGGGACGAGTGTGCAAACAGACACAAAGGGTGGAATCTAGCTTGAAACACTTTATGGTGTGGCCTAACAAACAAGCATATAAATAAAGCTTTGGAGAGTTGAGCAATATATTTTTTCATAACACCACATTTGGAAGCTACGTGGAGACAATTCTGTGGTATTGATAGGAATCTTACCAACGACTGAATATACTTTTACACTGTTACGTACATATGTTCGTTAATACCACTCGGGATCCGTTTCCGGATTTTGATTTTAAAACCGGGTTTAAATTCGGAACTGGAAATCCAAGTTTAAAATTTTAAAATCGGATTCGGATTTTGATTATCCAAAACTTGGAATCAGAGTTCATATATCGGATTTGACAATGTAAATCTCATATGGAGAATGCATGGGACTTAGCACGGATGAGTTACTCCCCTTAATATCAAAAGCCACCATTTTGACAAAAATATATATTATATATATATTTTAACTCGATTTCAGTCCTGTTGATATTGATGAGATTATATAGTTTTAGACTCTAAAATATTATGATTTCGTATTTTTATTTAGGGTGGAACTGGATAGGATAAGATAAGATATTGGCATGTAGGACATCCATATCCGCATGTATGGATATAATTTTATTTTATCCACTAACCATTTTATTTTCGAATTATCCTCTTTGAATAAGGTTAGTGGTTATAAGCATATCGAATTGGTTAATTTGAAGTCGATTTATTAGTCAAAAAACAAATACATACACGTATAATGTTTTGGGATAATAGCGGTTAAAGTACCCATTCTTTGGCCAAGTGTGTCAGTAAAAGGTCCAAACTGAATTAATAGCGGCATAAGTAGCCAAATGCTATAAAAATATGTTGATTACAATTCCATCCAATTTTTTCAACGGCCGTTAGTCAACATGGCAGTTAGAAGTCAATAAATTTCACATGACTTGCCAAGTCATGTATAATTTTCTCCTTCTCTCCCTCTCTATCTCGATCTCGTGCAGCTGTTGTAGAGCTTAAGCAATCAGCCCAACCCATGGCCATAATTCAAATACCCACCCTCTGTGAACCGAAGTAAGCTTGATGTGCCCACTACAAGACTTGCTCAGCAAGTTTATTATATTATTATAATATTTATGGCTTTTCATTGAAGTTCAAGTATGATAGGGTATAATAGTAATTTTGCTTGAAATGTATGTCTATATAAACACATGGCTTGTAACATTAAAGACCAACTCTCCCACTTGAATTGTTGTATTCGACAGCCTATCAATAAATCAGAGAGAATTTACCCACAATTTCCCACTAAAAAATAAACAGTGTGTCGTTTATTGCTCCTTAGTGTGCCGATCTTTTTGAGTGTTTCGGCATCGATCCGGACGTGAAACCAACATTTGGTATCAGAGCGGGGTTATCAGTATTGTCAAGTCTCTTAAAATTCTTAGTATGTTATGTGGTTGCGGTTCTGACTGATCTTCCACATCAGAAACGATTTCTTAAGATTTTACAGTACGAGTTCCCTTTATGCCGAAGTACATGGAGTCGTCAAGAAAATCAACCGGAGGACACGTGACGCTGCAGTACCCGATGCTCACGAAGAGCAACTACACGGTGTGGGCGCTGAAAATGCGAGTAAATCTGCAGGCGCAAGGAGTCTAGGAGGCCGTAGAAGGCGGAGATGTCGAAGCACACAAGGATAGGATGGCTCTCGCCGCCATCTATCAGGGAGTTCCGGAAGATGTCCTTCTCATGATCGGCGAGAAGGATTCCGCAAAGAAGGCGTGGGAGACGTTGCGGACGATGCACATGGGCGCAGAAAGCGTCAGAGAAGCCAAGGTTCAAACCTTGAAGAGCGAGTTAGAGGTTCTCCGTATGAGAGACAGTGAATTTGTGGACAAGTTCGCTATGAAGCTTTCATCTCTTGCAACGGGTATCCGCTCACTAGGCCAACCGGTGGACGAGACCACCGTGGTCAAGAAATTCTTGAGATCTGTAACTCACAGATACATGCAGATCGTGACATCGATCGAGCAGTTCGGTGACCTCAAGACTATGTCAGTCGAAGAGGTTGTCGGTCGTCTAAAATTCCACGAGGAGAGGCTTCGGGGCTATGGCGACAGAGACGAGGAGAAACACCTCCTGCTCACACATGAAGAATGGAAGGCTAAGAAGAAGTTGAACCAGCGAGAAGGTTCTTCTTCAAACTCGTCGAGTCGCAACGCATACGGCAGTGATAGCCGTGGATGTGGCAGAGGCCGAGGTCGAGGATGTGGTCGCGACAAGCGTGGTCGAGGCAGTAGCACTCCCTGCCAAGACGGCGCCACCCGCAAGGACAAGAGCACAGTGAAGTGCTATAATTGTCAGAAGTATGGTCACTACGCAAATGAGTGTCATACTAAGAACCGCGACGAACAAGCGAATCTGGTGAGATTCGATGACGACGAGCACGCACTTATGTTCGCCGAGGAAATGGTGGATTTAAGTGGCGACGAGCTCGATGACCAGGATGTGATCGACGAGACACACGTCGAGCAGAACCGCGTCGACGTAGTACTTGACGACCAGGTATCGAGCGAGGAGGTACCTGACGACCAAGTACTGAGCCGAGTGGACGAGCTAATGATGGCAGAGAAGCCCAGCTCGACTAGGAAGAACGACGAGCAAACCAGGAAGGTGATGCTTAATGAAGACAAGGTTGTCGCCAACCTACTCACAGATGGAGAAGAGAAGTTTTATACCGACATTTGGTATTTAGACAACGGAGTCAGCAACCACATGACGGGTCATCGAGCGAAGTTTGAATAGCTCGACGAGAAGATCACAGGAAACGTGAAGTTCGGCGATGGTTTCATCGTCGACATCATAGGCAGAGGGTCCATCCTGTTCGAGTGCAAGAATGGGGACCAGCGCCTATTGACCGAAGTCTACTACATACCAAAGCTGAAGAGTAACATCATTATCTTAGGACAGATGACGGAGATCGGTTACACAGTGATCCTATCCGTAGAGTTCCTAAAGATGTGGAACAGTGACGGCGCTCTATTGATGAAGGTGAAGAGATCACCGAGTCGGTTGTACAAGATCAACCTGGTGGTAGATCAACCGATTTTCTTGATGGCGTCAATCGCAAATCCGGCGTGGCTATGGCATGCGAGACTCGGGCACGTGATTTTTCACGCGCTCAAGATGATAGGCGAAAAGGAGATGGCATTTAGGGTACCGAAGATTGAACACCCCAACCAGCTGAGTGAATGATGCATGATCACGAAACAGGCCAGAGTGCCATTTCCGATCAAGGCCAAGTTCCGAGCAGAGCGTCCCCTCGAACTGGTGAACGCTGACCTGTGTGGTCCAATCACCCCAGCAACGCTAGCCGTCAACAAGTACTTCTTTTTGTTTGTTGATGATTACAGCCGATGGATGTGGGTGTACACGCTCAAAGAGAAGGCAAGAGCCTTTGAAGTCTTCAAGAAGTTCAAGCGGCTCGTGGAGAACCAGTTTGAACATAGGCTGAAGACTTTGCGAACAGACCATGGAGGAGAGTTCACGTCTGAGAATTTCGCCGAGTACTGTGGAGAAGAAGGTGTAGAGCGACACCTCACCGCACCGTACACGCCCCAGCAGAACGGCGTGGTGGAGAGACAGAATCGAACCGTCATGGACACTGCAAGGAGCTTGATGAAAAGCATGCAAGTCCCAGCGAGCTTCTGGGGAGAAGCAGTACGTCACACGGTTTACTTGCTGAACCGCTTGCCGACGAAAGCACTAGGCGAGCGCACCCCTTACCAAGCGTGGAAAGGGAAGAAACCTCGTCTAGAGCATTTGAAGGTGTTTGGGTGCACCGTACATGTGAATACTGTGGGACCACACCTCAAGAAGCTCGATGATCGGAGTCAGCCGATGGTGTACCTTGGTGCCGAAGACTTACTCACTACAAGCTTGACGTGCCCACTACAAGACTTGCTCAGCAAGTTATTATATTATTATAATATTTATAGCTTTTCCTTGAAGTTCAAGTATGATAGGGTATAATAGTAATTTTGCTTGAAATATATGTCTATATAAACACATGGCTTGTAGCATTAAAAACCAACTGTCCCACTTGAATTGTTGTATTCGACAGCCTACCAATAAATCAGAGAGAATTTACCCACAATTTCCCACTCAAAAATAAACAGTGTGTCGTTTATTGCTCCTTAGTGTGCCGATATCTTTCGAGTGTTTCGGCATCGATCCGGAAGTGAAACCAACACCCTCAATCCCATAAGACTTTTGCCTTAAAAGGCTCGCCAAATACGGTGATTCACGGAGGCAATCTCCTTCTTCATGCGGATGCTTTGGTAGGCCAATCCCCGAACGCCTTCGTCCTCAAGTCATGCACTTCACTCGCCCTCTCTTTTATCGGAGACTCGATCCACTACACGTCGTCAAGGCTGGGTGGGCTCCATAGACCTTTATCCTGACCGTGATAGTCTCCATTGTGTGTTTCTTCATCGGATGAGATCCACAGAAGCACCTTGCACCTTAACCCGCACCATCCTTATCCTCATCCTCACCACCATCACCCAGAATTCTTTCGTCGAAGCCCCATACCAGTTCCCTGTACACCTGATGCTTAAGGTTGGGGTTTCTTACCAAAAAAATATTTGTGTTTGTCTATGTTCAATTTAGAGTCAGGTTTTACAGGAATTTTGGGGTAAACTTATGGTTTTCTTGGGTAGAGATTTTGATTGAAATTGTATAAAGAGTGTTTAAATTCAGTATTCGGGCTTGAAAGTTTTGAGTTATGCGAGTTTGCATTGGCTGTGAACGATTACGGAAATTGCAGCCTCTAGTTTTTTCATCTGGTGATGATCCAATTCCGAAGCTTGAGCTGCATATCGATATGTTACAGAGAGTTTAGGCTTTGATTGACAGAGAGAGAATGATGCAGATTAACTCGTTGATATCTATTTTATTTTCTGTTTTAGGTGTATTCATTAGTTATTTGTTTTAAGTTTAGTTATTATTTATTATTATTCTGTTTTATTTAGTTAGATTAGAGGGTAGTTCCTATATTTGTGGTATCTTGATAAACCCTGGGCTTTATAAGGCTTGTTTACGATTTTATTGAGAAGCTATTGATGATATAAAAAATTGAGCTATTTGCCTGATGAAAGTTGAATTTTTATTCGCATAGACGCGTTCTTCAATCTCCATATTTCCAATTACATCAGTTGGTATCATAGCCTTTTCGATTGCCCCCACAATTTTCGTGGCGCACCGTGGCCGACGTGGAGGATTGCCTGATCGTAATGCTAATCTTGGAGACGTTTATAGATGCAAAGAATTCGCTGGATTTTTTCAACAATTGGAGGCCCTCACCCTCTCTGTCGAAGCGCTTATGCAACAGCGACCCGAAGCACAACCGACCCTTCTTGACGAATCCTACACCGAAGACGACCACGACAACATTTTTGCCGGAAATTTTTTTTGACACGTCCACGCGATGCTGCGACGAAGCTCTGGAAAATTGGCGGTGGGACTCGGCGTTCCAGGTGGTTACCCCGAAGTACGACGAGTTTTTCGAGGGTGAGGCAGAATACGCCGAGATCGCCTACGATAAACCCGTGTACGGCGAGACAGAGTCTGACAATCCCATGTTTGACGAGCCCGTGTTTGACTAGGAAAAATATTACGAGCTCGTATTTGATGAGGCGGAGTACGACGATCCCGTGTATGATGAAGTTGCGTATGACGAGATTGTTTTGGCGCCAAGCGAAGTCATCAAAGCGGCCACACCGAGCAAGTCCACTGGCGTAAAGCTTGCGATGATCGTAGTGCCAATTAATTCCAAAATATGTATAGCAAGTTCTAAAGTGATGCACAAACGTAAAAGCTACATGCGACAACACACTGAGAACTGGCACGAGTGCAGCGAAGAAAAAATAAATTTTGGAGAGATCACGCGGTGGTTACGGGATTACCGATCAAAGCACGTATTTTTGCGGCGGCGACTTTGGCGGTGATATGAGCGCGGAGATGGCGGTGAGGTCCCGGCACAAGCCAATCGGTCAAAATTTGAGGACGAATTTTCTCGACCCCCAGGAGAATGATGCAGAACAAGTCAAACGACACTTGAATTCCATGCATGATAGTTATTTCTTTTATTTTTGCTTTTACGTTGACAGGATTTGAACCCGTGACATTTTGTACCCAAAACAAACGCGCTTGATTATTTAATTAGCACTTTTATAGAAAATAAGTTAGGATTTTATTTCTAGGGTTTTATTGATATATATTTATAATACAGTACGAAGGTTTTCTCAGTTTTTGAAGTTGAATAAAAAAATCAAAGCTTGCTTTGCTGCGTATCTCTCTGTTTCTATTTTGCTCCCTACATCAGAATGATGCGGATTAACTCGTTGATATCTATTTTATTTTCTGTTTTAAGTTTATTCATTAGTTATTTGTTTTGACTTTAGTTATTATTTATTATTACTCCCTTTTATTTTAATTACATTAGAGGGTAGTTCCTATATTTGTGGTATCATGATAAACCCTAGGATTTATAAGGCCTGTCTATAATTTTATTGAGGAGCTATTGATGATATAAAAAATTTAGCTCTCTGCTTCATGAAAGTCAAATTTTTATTCGCATAGACGCGTTCTTCAATCTCCATATTTCCAATTACATCAGTTGGTATCATAGCCACTCGTTTCTGTGCAGAGGCACCGAAGAAGCGAGCCGTTCACGAAACTTTCGTATAGGATATGGTGAGACGAGAAGAGGTCGACGGATTGCGCGCTCAGATTGAGTTGCTGACCCGTTAGATGGCTGCACTGGTGCAGAATCAAACGGAGCAACGACGCCGAGACGAGTCCGACGCCGAGGACGACTAAGCCAACCTGTTTGGTCAGAATTTTGGACGTGCGGCGGTCCCGAAAGATGCACGAAGGGTAGCGGCGTTCGAGGTGGCTATCACGGAGTACGAAAAATCGACGTACGATGAGGAGGAGCACGGAGAGGTCGTGTACGACGAATCAGTTTATCGCGAGTCGGAGTATGATGAACCCGTGAACAATGAGTATGACGAAGCCGTTTACGAAGAGCCCGTTTATGACAAGGCGGAGTAAGCCGAAATCGTGCATGACGAGGCCGTGTACGATGACAACGTGTGCACCGATCAAGAAGAGTCCGTGTGTGATGAGGTCGGGCTTGAGAAAGCCGACGATCACGAGAAGCAATTCGAGAGTGACACGACTATATTTCGTGTTGTTCATGTGTCGTGCTTGACCGCAACGATGAAGATAGATGTTTTGCGGAACCCAAGCAACTTTTTCTCAAGAAAAAAAATTCCTGGCTCGCATTGAGAAAGACGTGAAGAATCCAAAATTATTTTTTGGTTTAAAATCCAAGGAGATGCCCAAGGAAGTCGAACAATGTGACGAGAACTACGTGCGGCCAATAATAAATGTGCGAACGAGCCACCCGAAAAGCTGCCTGACATAACGATTGCGACGCCCGACTCTGATGAACCACATGAGTCCACTATTAACCCGCCCCAAGAAATTCGAGAACAAATTTTCTCAACGCCGAGAGAATGATGCCGAATAACTGGTTGATATCTACTTTATTTTCTTTTTTAAGTTTAGTCATTAGTTATTTGTTTTAAGTTTAGTTATTATTTACATTCCCTTTTATTTTAATTAGATTAGAGGGTAGTTCCTATATTTTTGGTATCATGATAAACCCTAGGCTTTATAAGGCCTGTTTACTATTTTATTGAGGAGCTATTGATGATATAAAAAAATTGAGCTCTCTGCTTGATGAAAGTCGAATTTTTATTCACATAGACGCGTTCTTCAATCTCCATATTTCCAATTACATCAGATATCAAGCCTAATGAACTCGAGTTGTGGTATGCAATGTTGTTAATCTAGGTTAATATTAATCTTGGGTTTGTTACAGAGATAGAAAGAGGGGAGAGATACAGAGAGTAATTGAAATTTTAAATATATATATATACATATATATGATGTGGTATGCCACGTGGAAATCCATTGACTACCACGTGGCATGTTGACTAATGGAGGCTTGTAAACTTTGACGGAATTCGTACTCAACACGTTTTAGTAGCGTTTGGCTACTTATACTGTTATTAATTCATATTGGACATTTATTGACACACTTGGCCAAAGAATGGGTACTTTAACCACTATTATCCCTAATGTTTTAAGCTTTAACAGGGTGAGCTTGGGTTGGGTTGGGCCGCCCCGATGCTTTTTATGGACCCGACCCGATCACTTCGGGTTCCCAAAAAAAAGCCCGATCCGACCCAAACTTTTTTAATGCCCGAACCAAACCGACCCGATAAAAATCGGGTTGGGTTGGTTTGGGTAGCAATGGCCCGATTATTCAAAATTTACTATTATATAACCAAAAAAATTATGAAAAAAATGCATCAATGTAACTCAAAATTCAAGTAAAAATATCTCAAACAAATTTAATCAAACAAACATACACCAAACAATAGAAAACATGAAAATGAGAGATTGAACGGTCTTTGAATGTAAATAAAATTGAGAATTAGAAGTTTTAAAACACTAAAGATTGCACTACTTGAAATAAATATTAATATGAAATATATATTAATTATATTGGTCGGGTCGGAGACCCCGACCCGACCCTAGGTTTTGGACCCGACCCCGACCCAAATAATAATCGGGTCCGGCCCGATCCGACCCAATTTTGAGCGGGTTAGATTGGGCGGATTAGATTGGGGTCGGGTCCTTAACGGATTGGGTTAGGCCATCGGGTTGGGTCTAAAATGCTCACCTCTTTAACTATACAAACATTTTAAAATAAATATATATTAACTGAATAAATATCTCAACAATAGATAATAATATGACTCCATAAAAGTTTCAAATATAAAACACAACATTTCAATACCATACAATTCCATAAATATAAACATGTGTCAAAAATAACTCAGACTACCAACATAGTTGCGGTTATCCGTAACCAAATTCAACGCTTAGTTAAATGTGGATAAATATGCAGATACTCCGTTGTGGATCGAATTGAATATCAAGGCGAGTAGCAGATAGCAGAATCCGTCGATAAACTCGTCAGTAAGGGATTTATCAATAAATAACTTTTCGGCAATATTATCGATAAACTCATTACCGATCACGAAATGGATAAACTTATGGAGAATTGACACCTTAAACTAGGGGTGAGCATGGGTTGGGTTGGGCCGCCCCAATGCTTTTTATGGACCAGACCCGATCACTTCGGGTTCCAAAAAAAAAAGCCCGATCCGACCCAAAAATTTTTAATGCCCAAACCAAACCGACCCGATAAAAATCGGGTTGGGTTGGTTTGGGTCGCCATGGCCCGATTAATTAAAATTTAATATTATATAACAAAAAATAATATGAAAAAAATACATCAATGTAACTCAAAATTCAAGTAAAAATATCCAAAACAAATTTAATCAAACAAACATACACTAAACAATGTAAAACATGAAAATGAGAGATTGAATGGTCTTTAATTGTAAATAAAATTGAGAATGAAAAATTTTAAAAGACTAAAGATTACACTACTTGAATAAAAAAATTAATATGAAATATATATTTATTATATTGGTCGGGTCGGAGACCCCGACCCGACCAAAGGTTTTGGACCCGACCCCGACCCGAATAATAATCGGTCCGGCCCGATCCGACCCAATTTTGGGCGGGTTAGATTGGGGTCGGGTCTCCAACGGATTGGGTTGGGCCATCGGGTTTGGTCTAAAATGCTCACCCCTACCTTAAACTTAAACCTTGGGCACCCTTCACAGTATCTCAGCGCAAATTTATCCTCTGGTCCATGTGGAGTCTATAATAACGGCCCATTTGATATAGCCCAGAAAACCAAGGCCCATAATAAAAGCTATGAGGAGTTTGTAAAGAGGTCCCTATACTCTTGACTAGTCACGTTATTAGCCCAAAACGGGAGGTAAGTGACAAATAAACCCCTCCTTATCTAAAACGAGACAAGAGAATCAGAAAGCTCCTTCCTTCTTCAGAGTCACAAACAGCAATCTGCAGAGATAGATAGAGCGAGCTTGCTTCCTTCCAACAATGGCGTCTCTCGCTCAGCAGTTCTCGGGGCTGCGATGCGCTCCGCTTTCTTCCTCGCGCCTTTCCAAGCCTTTCGCGCCTCCCAAGCAGACCAACCACAGGATCGCCATAGTCTCCGCGGTGGCCATTTCGAACGCGCAGACCAGGGAGCGCATGAAGCTCAAGGAGCTCTTCGAAGAAGCCTACGAGCGATGCCGCACGGTTCCGCTCAAAGACGTGGGTTTCACCATTGACGACTTCCACTCTGCGCTCGAGAAGTACGACTTCAACTCCGAAATCGGCACCAAGGTACATCAACCCGCTTCCATTGTCTGTCAATTCGCCATGCTTTTGCTTTCTCTGGGAAATAATTTGTCAAAATCGCTTGGCTGTTTTCAGGTGAAGGGGACAGTTTTCTGCACAGACGCCAATGGCGCATTAGTAGACATAACCGCGAAATCGTCGGCGTACTTGCCGCTGCAAGAGGCGAGTATCCACCGGATAAAGCACGTGGAAGAGGCCGGGATTGTTCCCGGTTTGAGGGAGGAGTTTGTCATCATCGGCGAGAACGAGTCGGACGACAGCTTGATCTTGAGCTTGAAGTCTATCCAGTATGACCTTGCCTGGGAGCGTTGCAGGCAGCTCCAAGCTGAGGACGTTGTCGTCAAGGGTAAGGTGAGTATCGGATTCAGGCATGTCGATAAAATCGCAGCTTCTGTGAATATTGGTTATGAAATTGCAGGGCTTCTTTGTGCTTTTATGAGTTTGGACCTCAGTACATTGAATTGTCTTTCCGTTCTTCAGGTCGTCGGGGCAAATAAAGGTGGAGTTGTAGCTCAGGTTGAAGGGCTTAGAGGCTTTGTTCCGTTCTCTCAGATATCGTCGGTTAGTTCCTTATTCAACCTGTTCACTTTTATGCAAATTGTATGTGAAGAAAGTCTTGAGACCGAAGATAATTGATGATGGAAAGATTTGCTCTAAGGGTATTCAAGCTCTGTAAAGATTTTAGAGTAACTTGGTGTCAAAGTTTCACTACTCATTTCCCTCTGAGGCCTCTGTCTGTGGATACGGTTTGAACAGCTCGGGATTTAGACCTCGTTGTGGATAGCTAGAAAGACTAAGCTAACTAATGTAAAGGAAGATTTGGGCTGAAAAGATATTTTTGAAGACCTATTTATGGCTAGGTCAAGATTGCACGTCCTGACACTGACAACCGACAACTTGAGACAACATAAAGTGAACAATGTAATTTAAACGACGTGACATAACTACTTAATGATACGACGTAAATACTAACTGCGACAATTAAAGCAATAAGATAATGTTGGTCCAAACCGTCACTAGACCGGTACGTTCTGGTTCTTCTTTGGTAAGTCTTACCAAAGAAGGCATCCGTAGCACGACTTTAAAACATCTGAATTTTTTTGCTTGGCAAAATCGGTATCACTTCTGATTTGTGACATTTTTGCTCTGTGTGAACCAGAAATCAACTGCTGAGGATCTTCTTGAGAAAGACCTCCCTCTTAAATTTGTGGAGGTTGACGAGGAACAGGCGAGACTTGTCCTCAGCAACCGCAAGGCCATGGCGGACAGCCAGGCACAGCTAGGCATTGGCTCTGTGGTTCTCGGCACCGTCCAGAGTCTGAAGCCATACGGTGCCTTTATTGACATTGGAGGAATCAACGGCCTTCTTCACGTCAGCCAGATCAGTCACGACCGTGTCTCAGACATTGCCACTGTTCTCCAGCCCGGTGATACTCTCAAGGTAAAAACAGAACATCAATTCACCGTCCCGTCCAATGAAAAGAAAAACTTTAAAACCCAATATTTAATTTAACATACGTGCATTGTTTAGGTTATGATACTGAGCCACGACCGAGAGAGAGGCCGAGTGAGCCTTTCCACCAAGAAGTTAGAACCGACTCCGGGTGACATGATCCGCAACCCAAAGCTTGTTTTCGAGAAGGTATGTCCTTAAATAAAAATAAAAACGCACGAATATGAAGTGATTTTTCTGTATGGCTATCGAAAGCTTAAATGTATTTTGGCTGTTTTTATGCAGGCGGAGGAGATGGCTCAGACATTCAGGCAAAGGATAGCCCAAGCAGAAGCCATGGCTCGTGCGGACATGCTCCGGTTCCAGCCTGAGGTAAATGATGATTCGGTTTAGCACTATGCGAGAAACATTGAGAACTCGAAGTTCTAATCAATTTTTTTTTTCTCGGAATTTGCAGAGTGGATTAACCCTGAGCTCGGACGGGATCTTGGGTCCTCTCTCATCTGACTTACCGGCAGAGGGTCTAGATCTGAGTGATGTTCCTCCGGCGGTAGATGAATTGTCGGAATAAGTATCTTTCACCCGTTTCGTCTTCCTGTTGAGTAAATTGCTTGTGAAAATTGTTGTAAAATCCAATACATGAAGCTCTGGTTGATTGATCAAGAGTTATTTTATGTGATTATTTATGTGCTTTGCGCACCATCGCATAAAAGAACTAGTTCTATTGCCGAGTCTGTAAGTTTGATTTTATAAACTTTAGTACCAAAAATAGCATTTACGATCTCTGTATTTAAAATCAAAATCAATGATTTGAGATTAGAATTTTGAAATCATTATTTATGGCTGAATTCATTCAAAATGGTTCTCCAAATTCAGATGATTCTTAAAACAATCGATACAATCTGAAATCAATTACTCAATCATTAGCTTTACTAATACTAACGAATGAAAGTCAAGATTTAAGAGGGAAAACTCATTTTAAGAGGTAAAATCGATTATCTATTTCCGATAAAACAACTAGAAACTATTAACTCTTTTTTCTTTTCTTTTTTTGAAGCATAATAACAATTTTATCTGAATCTATCATTTCGGTAAAAAAAAAAAAAAAAATTGTAATACGATTGTGAAAAAATTCGGTAAAATTATAATTTCTTTTTGTATATCAACGAGATATCCAAAACTTGAGTTGAGATATAACTATTTGCCTTTGTGAGGTATAAAAAGCGTAGAAAATAGTGTCGTAACCGAGCGAATTAGCTTGTTCCCTTGCTTTTTCCGATGGCTTTGGTGGTTTTCTTCTGTTTCTGTTTGAGCTGCGTGAGTCCAGCGGCAGTTATCTTCACGTTGCCGATAATGGCAGCAACCAATTCCGGATCCGTGCATGCTTTCATTAATTCCTTCTCTCTGTTCGATGCTTCGGGCATGTGGCTGAACAAATTCATTGCCGTTTTCGCAGCTGCCAAACATTCAAACACGAGCTCAGAATGAGAGAATTACTAACATTCTCGCTAATAAAACGAAAAACTTCAGTACATATTTAAATATAATAAATATTTAATTATATTTATTTTAGTTATTTAGGGTCAAATATGGAAAAAAATATATTCTATTGATGCAAGGCCCGTAACGAGATCGATATATGCCCATCACCAACGTATCCATGGCGCCTTTTTTTTTCGTTTTATGCACAACAAATAATAATAAATAAGGATTAGCTTTCAGCTATTACTCCCTATATTTTTATCGTTAAAAAACATTTGATATTGAAAATGATTTATCAAGAATACAAGCGCGTGTCGGAAAACAGCTAATCATATATATGCGCTAGGATTTTATAGTGTACCTTTTCCTCTCTTTGCACTCCCAGGAATGATCTTGACGCGGTACTTGTAAGATTGCACTGCGCTATAAGGAGCGCATACGGGCACAGCAAATAAAAGGATATCACTGGGTAGTGGATTGCCGGTCAAGTAATCCACCTCTGTCAGTTTCTCCTTTTCTTCTTCGCCTATCTCATGAATATCATCCTCCTCCATCGCTACTTTGTCGCTCTCCGAATGAGGATCCTCTACTTTTTCTGTGCTCTCGTCACAGTCCCGAGCCAAATGACCAGCCTTTTTACATTTGTAGCATATTTTGACAGCATCTTGAGGACCTGCGTAACAAAAGAGAAGGATGAAACTTACGTAAATCGCAATCCTTAACGGAAAACATTTTCGTGAAGTAGCGATACTGATGAAGTTGAAACGTGAATAAATATCAAAGAAGAAAAAAATCCGATAAAAAGAGAGCTTGGAAGACACGTCACCACTCGGTATAGTGTCGGAGGATGGCGCTGCAGCGTTTGTATTCCCAGGCTCTGCATCTTTCTCCTTCTCGAGTGCTTTTCCTGCAGACTGGACACTTAACTTGAAGTGAATATTTAGATTAATACAGTGACACGAGCACATTTTCTGATTTGATTACATATCTTCATGAAAACATGATCCCATATCTATTGTAAAAATACCCATAATACCCTTAATATAAAACAAGACACTAAATAAAAATAGAAAATTGACAACTATTTCCTATTTTGCGGGTCAAACAGTTTGTAATTGCATGACCAAAAGATATAGTAATTTTTTACTACAAGCATAAGATAGAAATAAGGCATAGATTAATAAGCAGCAAAAATTAGAAGGTTACAAGATTATATATGCCGTGATACCGATGAACAAAGCTTAGCATATAGGACTTACAGCTAGTAATGACATTCGGATTTTCCTTTCTTCTTCATCTTGATCCCCATACTTCTCTTTCATCTTCTTCAGTTTACCCTTCTGCCCACGGCTCATTTTCCCTCTACCTACCTTTGCATCATTGCTCTCGGACGGAGCAGCCAATGAAGATTTTTTCACGACTTCCGTCTTCGTATCGCGTACTTTAGTTTCGAACTTACTAGAAGAACACTCACTTTCTTCTGATCTTTCTTCTTCTGTGTCATTCTTCTGCCCTTTCTTAAGCCGTCTTCTTTCAGCTTTGGAGACGTATGGCCTATCTCTGACAGCTGTCTTCTTCTCTTCCCGGTCATCATCCTCCACCGCATCTGTTTGAAAAGCCTCAACTTTATAGTTTTTACAAGCTGTAGTGGTGGACCCAAGTCCAAGAGCTCTATCAAGGAGATCCTCAAGTTGAGGGGTCACAGAAGCAACATCATCTTCACCGACACGTGGCACGTCCTCGTCGTCACCCTCGTCGTCGTCGTCGTCGTCGTCGTCATTATTGTTATCTGAGATTGTCGTGTCTTCGGGCAATAGTTCATCTGAATTCACAGTGGAACTAACCTCATCTTGGCCTTCTGATACTGCTCTAGGTAAATCTGCAGATAAATTGAAGGTACTATTTGACTCTTCGTTTTGTTCCTCAGTCTTGGATTCGGTATACGGCTCTTCTTTAAGAGGGCCACTTTCGTCAACCCCTGTCAGCCCTTCCTCTTCGCCTCTTACCCTCCTTTCATTCAAATGCAAACCCAAAGAAGTCTCGTCCAAGCGAAATAACAAGCCAAAACCCATAACAAGAGGGTGTGGAGGAAGAAAATTCTTCTTGCCACGGATCATGAAACTCCCGACTGTGAGATATTCACCAGTAGGAGCGGTTTTGCTGACTTGGTGGGGATAAACCCACCAAGCACTAGTAACAATCTTTGCGTCCCATGCCTGGCTGTGGCAAACCTGTAAAATTGTAGTAAAAGCTCAAGTCTACTCAATTCCAATTTGAAGCTACTATTATTCAGAATGAATTAGAGAAGATCCAGCGTTTTAAGAAACAAAAGATGCTTACTGTGAAGCACCCTGCTTGGTTTATTGTGAGTGGGGCCACAGGGTGTTCCGGTCGATGGTTCTTTATCACGGTTGTCGAAGCTCCATGCAAATCTGCATGGATGTACCTGTCACAGAGCCCGGTCACATCAATGAACTTTTAAGATGAGCAAAATATATATATACGTGTATGTGTGTGCGCGCGCATACCGTGATCAATATTACACTAATTACTTACAGATCTCCTTTCGACATGTAGCGTTTGACAATCATCTCATTTTGTTGAGCATCACGTCCGCTGATAACCAAATAGTTCTCACTACTGATGAACCAATTGAACTTCTCAAACCAATGAACTTTACGCATATGTGAAATGGTAGCAACAGTTTTTTCCTACACACATTAATAAGCAATAAAATCAGATAATTGAACTTATGCCTCTCAACACACAGTATTTGCTGCTCGAGGAGTTCCTTTAAAATGGAAAAGGCTCCGAATTCATAATGGAAATGCTTAGACTTTGCATTGAAGGGTACCTGAGCAAGCTGGAGGCGAGTCTTCCTTTCAGCAGCCTTAAATGCTTTTTCATGGGCCGTAACCGTCTTTTCCTGTTTGCTCTCCTGCTTTTTCTTTTGTTCATACCATTTTCGAGCATTGGCATGTGCTGAGAGAGCCAAATCCACTTCTACCTGAAAGACAAAATTATTCAGACACCGTAATGTTGACGTTGCTAGTTATGTGTCAGTCAAGTTACTTATAAAATGTCAACATTACATAATTCGTATAGTATCTTTGTTAGCAGTGATACAACATTTGGCGGGATATATACAGAACAAGACATTATGGAGAAGATCAATTAAATCACAAGTTGTTCATTTAATTATTATAAAATTAAGAACACAAATTTAACGAGAAAAATGGAGGGAAGAAACTATATTTATTAATTTAATTTCGGAATGGATCAGAGGGCTTAAATAGAGCATGGCAGGGAGCCAGCCAGAATTTCACCAACCTAATAAAAAATTAAAATTTGAAAAGACGAACACTGGGAATAGTAGCAGATGCCGAGTAAAAATGTATGCAATGAAAAAGATAGCACATGTTAGATAGATTTCTTTAGCAATATTTATAAGGACCCAATAAAACATCCATTTAAAAGCCTGAACAAAACCTTATCCACTGGGAGAGTCTTTTCATCATCGTCCATTTCATCGAGATTGTTGCTCAATAGCAGTGATATGCAATTTCTTTCTAGATGAAGTTTGTCAATAAGGCCAGCAATAGGATTTCCAGACTTCTTCTCTTCCTTCACCATACGAGCAAGATCGTCCCAACTCATACCCTTTGCAAGAGCCACACGAACAGCTAATATCGCTGCATCTACATCTTCCAAGTTATATTCTATCAGCTCAGCCTTTTTAACACAGCGGTCTACTTCTTGTTTTAGAGTATAGACACGATTTTCCTACATCACAAAGTGAATATACATACACGTTATGATAATTACTTGAACAGGAATAATATGAGTCCAAAAACATCTCTAGTTCACATAAACATTCAGGAGAATTTGTGATGCAAGTATGAAAATCTGGCTGCAATATTTTGGTGAAATAAACATGCATTATCACATCTCGCAAAGAACATAATACAGATAATATGGCTTCTTGTGAATGGCCGATGTTAGAAGTTGGCGCTAACAAAAATATATACCTGATCTGTGCGTATCTTGTTAAGTTTGTTTACAGCAGTGAACTCTTTAGTTTTCTGTTGCTGTTCAGATCTTTGACTCTCAATTTTACTATAGAACTCATCCAAAGCTGCATCGAAAGTCTGAAATTTCATATGCTCTCGCGACTTGAACTGGTTCAGTAATATGGGGCAGAACTCATCGTACATCTGCAAGGGACAAAAACTAAATCATTAAGCTCACCATAACAAGTAGAAATAACGATAAGCGGACAAAAAATAGTTATACTGACCTGGCTTGTAATTCCAGTTTCAGGTCCATCCTTGCCCAAATTTTTATTTTGCATTAAAATATAACCCTCTGGAATTCTCTCACCCGATATGATATCATGCAGCCATTCCTCGAATCTCTGAACAGCTTGAGATAACATCCCGATTGTATCCTCATCCAATTTGTTATTCTTAGAAACTTTCATACTAGGAGACAGATCAGCATCTAATATGATATGTTCAGAAAGTGCGGGTCCATAACCGAGTGCCTCTCCCAAAACAATTTTTAATGTGGGCTGCTTCGTAGCATTCTTACTTGCATCTGATTGCTTTCCCCCTTTCTGAGTAACCTTTTTTTCTTTTCTACTGTCACTAACTGTATTAGACTCATCTGTAACCGGATCATTAGCAACTGTAAGAGCGGCCTGCAGCTTTGAAATGGTTGTTCGCTCAAAAACTCTGCAAATCTCAGTGGGATAACGATGGCGTGACATGATTGCAACTCCTTTATCGTCATCTCTACAACAGCGAGATCACAGAGTTGAACATCGAAGAACCACCGATCAAAGATAAGACTAATAGTTTTTTCTTTTTCGGCAGTGTCGGATGCATGTGGGTGAATGTTTTAACTTCTAAGTCCTATACAAGACGTGTAAGCAAATGAAATAAACGAACCTGTGGGACCGAAGCAAAGTCATGACCATGAATTCCGAATCTGTGAGGATAATGTTTCCTTGCGCGTAGAGCTCCAATATAATGTAGTATGCATTAGCACCCAATCCGAATTGAAAAAGAATGATCTGACATGCAAATAAAAAGAGATATACTTGATCATGGACAAAATACAAAATGATAACATCATTTACGCTAAGCCGTAATCGGAAAAGCACATGAAGCATAGTACACACCCGATCATATCCGAGCTGCCGCACGTCTTCTAACCGCCTTGTCCTAACGTGTTTCCTTAGCTTGAGAGTAAACCCAGAAGGAGTATTACTCTTGTCCCTACACAATCGATACACGCGCGCTCAGTGCATTAGTTTCGACCTGCCTCGATCGGGCAAACAAAATCGAAAGCGGAGGACATACCGGACATAAGCAGTGGTGTGAAGCCTGACGCCACTCTCCATCAAAAGGAAGACCTTTTCGCTCTCTCCGGACTCCGTCACGCCGCTGCTATACATGAGCTTGAACATATATGTCTACACAAGCGGTTCAAAACAAATGCACGGAGTGAATTGCGAATTCTCGCTACAAAAGATAATCAATCACGAGGAAATCGAGAAAGAAAGATCAAAGCGTATGCTGGAATTGGCTAGTTGGAAGAGGAAGAGAAAGAACCTTGGGGGAGAGATCGTAGACATTGGAGCATCGCATGCCGATGAAGCGTCGGAGACACTTGACCTCGGCGGCCACATCGGCCGTGTTCATGCGGACCTTCACCATTTGGCTATGGCTTCTCTTCTCTGGTGAGCTCAGCTCAGCTGCAATGGCGAGAGAAGCGAAGAGGTGTGATTCAGCGAGAGAGGGAGGGGTTTACCAAAATTATGTAGGGTTAATTGCGGCAAAAATATCCAACTTTTTAAAATTTTCTCCGATGAGCACCCAACTTCAAATAACCTAGGCAAAAGTACTTAACGTTGTGATTTTGTCGCCAACCAATCTATTTCGTCTAAAATTATTAGACAATGTCCTACGTGGCGGTTAGGTTTGTGCCACGTGGTGTTTTTCACTCCCTTGGGCCCCTCGCTCTCCCTCCTCCCTTCCACACACATTCTGGCCACGTGGCAACGCCAGAATGTGTGTGGAAGGGAGAAGGGAGACCGAGAGGGGACCACGGGAGTGAAAAATACCACGTGGCGTCCACGTGGCACGGATCTAACCGCCATGTAGGACAGTGTCTAATAATTTTAGACGAAATAAATTGGCCGGCGACAAAATTATAATGTTAGGTACTTTTGCTTATGTTATTTGAGGTTGGGTACTCGTCGTAGAAAATTTTAAAAAGTTGGGTATTTTTGCCGCATAACCCAATTATGTATTTATTTCTATATATATTTACTCTTTATTAATCTCTCCAAATTACTCTATGTATTTTTGGGATAAATCAGTTATTGTTTTCGAGGATTATCTATGGATTTTCAAAGATAATCGATGGAAAACCAATAAAATGTAGTTTATCGTTACCGACATTTATCGAGGATTATCGATGGATTATCGACACTTGTCGAGAATTATAGATGAAAAACTAGTAAAATAGTTTTAAGAATATATTTACTAAGTTAATATATGTAAATAAAATATAGTTTCACTCTCACATATATAAATACTCAAATAAAATCACGTCGTAAAACAAATGTAAATAAAATCATGTCATGCTCTAACATAAGAAAATAAAAACAAGGTCAAAACATACTAAACAATTTAATAATACACAATTACACATAATTAACTATTTGGCTTTGTGGAGAAGTCTCACATGAGGCAAATAGAAATAAATGAAAATTGATAATACACATTTATTTGGATTTGGAAAGTCCCACATGCAATAAAAACAAAGAAAACAATAATATTTCTAGTATATAAATAACAAGTTTCATGTCCAAACTAAAGCAACCCAACATGCATATCTAGGCATTTAGGATAAGATGACATGTGTATTTATCTTGATACTTGGCTAGTGGCCCACAAGAAGTTAAATTTTTTTTTCTCAAAAAAATATTTCTTTTATTTTACGTTGGGAACTTTACTATCTTAGTAGCACTGTATTTAATAAAAAAAATAATGCATAAAATATAAAAATAAAATAGTAGAAAATATTTAGTAAATGCCAACCTGTGAACATCACCAACTAGTAACCAGAAGAAAAAAATATTGTGAATCGTCACATGAATTTCTTTCTCCTCCAACGTTTTCCTCCGGTAAAGTAAACAGATTGCACTGAGAGATAGATCCGCATTATGTTGTGTCCTTAAACAAGTTGTTTTTATCCTACATGTAGAAGATTTTAACTAGTTGTTGAATAAAAGATGATGCTTATAATTTTAATCTTATTATAGTTTCTGGTAGAGTAAAATAAAATATGGGTTCCTTAGTTCATAAAGAATGCAAGTATGCTATTATTATCACAACCGAGTCAGTGTGAGGAAATATTAATAATCATAATAATTGAACTTAAAATGTATGTGACTTGATTAACTGGGTGGGAGCCCATTAGTCGGTTAAAGTCATTAATGTGACAAAATGTTAAAATCTTATTATGGATTAAGTGTGTGTGTCACACTAACTATAAGTCCACTAGGTGTGAAGTGGCTTCATACTAGAATGGACTTGACTAAACTATGGAAGTTATTATATAAGACCGTCACTTGATAACTTGAAGTTTGGTCACTACTAGATGATCAAATGAAGGTACTTTTGTCGAAAATTGTTGAAAAGTGCAAAAAAAAAATTGTTAAGTACCCAATATTTTGTTAGTTTTAAACTGATTTTACAGATAATCGATTGGCATGGAATATTTTTCGATGATTGCCGACAAGACGGATAATCGACGATGATCGAGGAATATTCGAACCTTGATTTAAAACATTAAGAAGATATGCTACAAAAATTAAAGTACAAAAGACTATTGTTAATGCGTAAAAATAGCTTTAACTTAGAGTCGGATCCAAGGTTCGGGTCTCGAGTTAGACCCATTGAACACGTGGATAGTTGAATGCTAAGTCAACGCGGGTTGACCGATGATCGTTAAAGCTAGAGGCTAATCCATCGTCTTGTATGAGTCTTTGGGCTGTTCTTAGCGATCCTTTGCAAACTTCCTTCCTTGGCGAGCTCCTCGTCGGGGCGAAGTTCTTGTCTTGGCAAAGCTCCTCGTCGGGGTGAAGTCCTCGTCTAGGCGAACTCTGGTCTTGATGAAGACCTGAGATGTTCTTGATGATTCTTCATGATTTCCCTTCCTTGGCGAGCTCCTATGGTGATGGAAGGCCTGCAAAAAAAGAGTAGATCAGGCCCGTGCCTTGTCGTTTATGGTTGCCCGAGGCTGCCTATGTATCTCAGTTTAAGAAAATCAGGTCCCGCGTAGTTCAGGGTTAGTGATAAATGGAGGGTGAATGGCGATGTGGTTTGACTCGTCGGAAATGACGACGTTAGAGGTGTGGGGGTGACCCTCGACCGAATGGCAAGGGTATTACCAGCGTGAGATACTCATTTTTGGCCTCGTAGGTGTTGGCGAGCTCGTTGTAGCGAGAGCCTTAACCTAGTAAGGTATGCTCCTTCTTTGTGGACCTCGAGGTGTCCGCGTCCACACGTTGACCTGGCGAGGGATGCTCCCTCCTTGTCGATCTCGAGGTGTCCGCGTCCACTGGTTGACCTGGCGAGGGATGCTCCTTCCTTGTCAACCTCGAGGTGTCTGCAACCACGCGTTGACCTGGCGAGGGACGCCTTCGTTGACCAACCCATCTCAGGCAAAACTCAATCCCTTTATCTATCCCAACTCTTATTCAAGCCCTTCCTCTTAAGGGAGTAGGATAATTTCTAGCTAGAGAGAGACTCTCTGGAGGCAATTGTAAGTGAGTGTGAAAATAAGGAGGGGAAGGCTCCTATTTATAGGAAAACCAATTCCATGTAATTGCACTAAGGGGGGCCTGTGAATTACTCTCCTCTCAGAGGGGCCTGGCCGCGGCTCCTTGACTTGTCGAGGGTCCTCTGGTGCTCCTTGGCTCGTCTTTGACGTCTTCTAGTTGTCCACGAGTTTATATGTTGAGTCCGGGAGAATCCGGGGGATTTCCCGGGGATCTTCGTAAGTTTTGATCTCCTAATCGTGTGGAATACTTGTGAGTTACTCCTTCGTCAAGTTGTGGCGAGGTTCTTGCCAGGACAGGGGCTCGCCAGTGCGAGGGCCTTGCCAGGCTAGGGTCTTCCTCGGGCGAGGGGCTTGCCAAGGCAAAGTACCTCGTCAGACGAGGGGCTCACCATGGAAAGGTACCTCGTCAGGCGAGGGCTCGCCAGGGCAAGGTACTTCGCCGGGCAAGGGGCTTGGTAGCGCAAGGTACTTCGCCAGACGAAGGAAAGGTACCTCGCCAGGCAAGAAAGGCAATGTCTTTGTCTTATTTGTCTTCTTGGGCCCACGACCCAATGCCTCGCCAAATGCATTGGGTCGTGGGCCTCTCGTCTTCGACTTCGTCGGTGGGATTTGACTTTTACTGGTGGGCTTTGACTTTTACCAAAGATAGCCTAATTTTATATGTTCCGAAAAATGCAGATACTTAGAATAAATATTCTTCAAAACGTTGCTAATTAAACGTTTATCTTAAACTTTTTCTTTTAAAAAAACACAATTTTTTTTTGAAAGCTAAAAGAGCACAATTTTAACTCGGAACGTATGTATTTATTTCTCACAATACACTTGATTTATCTCTCGAAAATACTCTCTGCATTTTTCGGGATGGAACGTATGAAACTTCAGTTAGTGAAAAAAATTTATTTACTTTAATAATAATAAAAAAAAAAAGCTTGAAACATCAAGAATTTATGCCAAAAAATAAAAATATATATAGAAAAAAGGGCTTATTAACAAAATACTCAATTACAGCCAAACTATTTAAAAAATACTCAAGGTTTAATTAATCCAAATTATACTCATTTTAAATATTATCTTCCAAAAATACCCTTGCATCCTATCTCTCTCCTCTCGCTCGCTGAAGCTCGGCTCTCGTTGAAACCATCGTTGAAGCTCGACTCATCTGGAACTCTCCTCTCGCGGAAGCTCGGCTCTTGAAGATCGCGTCCTCAAGCTCCAATCCTCTGTTGAAGATCAAATCTCTGCAATCGTCGTTGAACGCTAACTACGCTCATCCAGGTACTTCCCCACTCATGGAGCCCTAAATTGGTCATTGCTTCTCGAATCTCTAGAAGATGAATTCTGGTCGGTCACTGCTTGGAGTTGGGCTCGTCGCTCTCAGAGCTGTGCTCAATGGTTCTCTCCACCGCTGACCCTCTCGCCAATTCCTGGCTCTCGCCATGCCTACTTTCGCTGGCGCCGGGAGAAGCTCCCCGTCGGCTTCTCCCGACGGCGTCGCCCAGCCGCCGTCTCGCCCTCCCAAGCCCGAGTTGGTTCGTGCGCTTTTTTCAATTTCGGAATCAGTTCCTTTTTGCACCAAAATTCTTCCCTTGATTAGCTTTGGTTATGAAGTTCAGGTCTCTCCGAAAGAAATCCCGGCCCCGAAAGACTCGGGGCTGCCGCTCAACGCGTACATGCTTCACAACCTCGCGCACGTGGAGCTTAACGCGATCGATTTGGCGTGGGACACCGTCGTCCGATTTTTGCCTTTTGGCGAGGGGCTCTTTGCAGATTTTGCTCGTGTTGCAGACGACGAGAGCCGCCATTTCGCGTGGTGCTCGTTTTAATCTTCTGAAACTGATCAAGGTAATATTAAGTTTTTGTTTCCGGTTATACATCTTATATAAGCTTTGCAGTCAAATAGGAGGAATTTTGAAAGTTGATACATGTTTGATTGTGTTTGAAGGCGGTTTACGAGCACCACCCATAGCCGAAGCAGTTGAGAACGCTCTGATGCAAAAGCTTTAGAATTTGATCGAGGAACGCAGAGACGGGCAGCGGTCAGGAGGGCAAGTGTTGGTGAAGCAAATGTAACTACAGTTACATTTATGAAAAGTGAGCTACTTATTCGTAATTATAAATACGCAAATATAACTTACGTTATTTATATGTAAATTACATGTGTTTCTGCAGTAGATTGGACTCTCACTGCATTACTCAATTGCTTTAGTTGATATGCTTATAGTTGATGATATTTATTATAGGTTTGGGTGATGTGATTCGGCTGCATATCGATGGAGAGGTTGTTGGCGCGAAATGTGTTTCTTTTTTAGACAGTTGCGGGAATATAGCTAATTGTAATAATTAAGACAGTAAAGCTCATCTAATTGTAACTCTATATCGGTTACAAAAATTGTTTTAATACTTCCAAATTAATTCCAATAAAGAAAAAACACAAAATTATTATTTTAATAAATATATTGAAATTTGACTCCATAATAAATACACTTTTCATATTGTTTTGTTTTATCGCTAAAAGAGCGAAAACACACCGTTTCTCTGACTTAAAAACTTGCACCATTTCTTATGTAGAATCTCTTAATATGTAACATAAGTGTAATTATATATGACTAGAATTACGAAATTCTAACTCCACTTACAAAAGTGTAACTCCAGTTACAAAAGTGTAACTTCGGTTACAAAAATTGTTTTAATACTTCCAAATTAATTCCAATAAAGAAAAAGCACTAAATTATTACTTTAAGAAATATATTGAATTTTGATTCCATAATAAATACACTTTTAATATCGCTTTTTTTTATTGCTAAAAGAGCAAAAACACACTGTTTCTCGGACTTACAAACTTGCATTATTTCTTATATAGAATCTCTTAATATGTAACATAAGTGTAATTAAATATGACTAGAATTACGAAATTGTAACTCCAGTTACAAAAGTGTAATTTTAGTTACATAAGTGTAACTTTAGTTACAACAGTGTAACTTCAGTTACGAAAATGTAACTTCGGTTACAAAAATTGTTTTAATACTTCCAAATTAATTCCAATAAAGAAAAAACACTTAATTATTATTTTAAGAAATATATTGAAATTTAATTCCATAGTAAATACATTTTTAATATTGTTTTGTTTTATCGCTAAAAGAGCGAAAACACACCGTTTCTCTGACTTACAAACTTGCACCATTTCTTATGTAGAATCTCTTAATATGTAAAATAAGTGTAATTATATATGACTAGAATTACGAAATTGTAACTCCAGTTACAAAAGTGTAACTCCAGTTACATAAGTGTAACTCCAGTTACATATGTATAACTTCGGTTACAAAAGTGTAACTTCGGTTACAAAAATTATTTTAATACGTCCAAATTAATTCCAATAAATAAAACGCACTAAATTATTATTTTAAGAAATATATTGAAATTTAATTCCATAGTAAATACATTTTTAATATTGTTTTGTTTTATCGCTAAAAGAGCGAAAACACACCGTTTCTCTGACTTACAAACTTGCATTATTTCTTATGTATAATATCTTAATATGTAACATAAGTGTAATTATATATGACTAGAATTACGAAATTGTAGTTCCAGTTACAAAAGTGTAACTCCAGTTACATACGTGGAACTTCAGTTACATAAGTGTAACTTCGGTTATAAAAATTGTTTTAATACTTCCAAATTAATTCTAATAACTTCGGATTGAATTCAACTTATTGGCTTCTTTCGCGCTCATCTCGAATTCTCTTTGACAACGTTCTTCGACTTCTTTGGCGTTCGTACCGAATTATCTTTGAATTCTTCAACCTTCAAATCACAATCAAATAATTTAACTCCCGTTTTGAAATAATTCGTGGAATAATTTAACTCCCGTTACATAAGTGTAACTATAGTTACACTTATGTAACTCCAGTTAAACTTATGTACCTCCAGTTACAAAAGTGTAACAGTAGTTACATTTATGTAACGAGAGTTACATCAGTGTAACTACAGTTTTCACAATTGTGTAAAAACATGAATTCTTAATAAATTCACATATTTTTCAAGGAAGTTTTTGGATTGTTTATTTTTTTCGTATAAAATGTTCAGGAAAGTGTAACTCCGGTTACAAAAGTGTAACTCCAGTTACGTTGTGTAACTCTGATTCGGCGCTCGTTTCGAATTCTCTTCGGCCACACTCTTCAGCGCTCGTTTTGAATTCCCTCCGGCTTCGTCTTCCGGATTGAATTTGGCTTCTTCTAGTCTCGTCTTGAATTCTTTTGGGCGAAACTCTTCGGCTTTGTGTGTAGAACTGTTCTTGTTCGGAGATGGAACTATGATTTATAGATCATGGGGACATGTTCGAATTACTGAGTTAGATATAATTTTTTGGTTTATTAGTAAAACCGTCAGCAAAAACCAAAAAATAAAAACAAAAATCGCTGGATTAAGACGAAGGCAACCCCCAGACCAAAACAAGTTAATATTTATGATTAAATAGTTTGTAGCAGCTTATTTCCCGTAATCATACTTTTCAATAAGAAAAATTGAAATTAAGGTATCTTTTATGCACTCATTCTCGTAAAAGAGAGCGTCGTTTCACTTTTTTTTTATCTCGTGGGTTCAAACCTTACTAAACCTCAAGCATATAAGTTCTAATTCTCAACCATCGTTCCTACGAAACTCTCGTCCATTCAATCGTGAATAAACTTGAAAAGGGTTGACTAAACACAGCAACCTGACATTTGAGTAGCCTTAATCTATATATACACATGATTATATATGCCTGCCCTATACAAATTGGCATGGTAGATCAAGATCCAAACTCTGAAACCAAACAAAAACCATACAATCTCACTCTTCAGACGCATTAATAAAAACAAAAACCGTTGGATACTTTACCTTCTCGATCTTCAGAAAGAGCAATGAATGGAGATCGAATCCCTTCAGTGAAGAAGAGGAGGAGTGAGCTTGGATCGCTGGGTTGTAGCGAGAGAGAATCAATTATTCAGGAGGCTCGTAACAACATGAACATCTTTGATAAAATTCCAAGTTCGAGCATATTACACAAACATGATTCGCAGAGTCCTAGATTACTAGTTCATGCATAATCGATTAATCTAAATCGAAACGACATAGATACCAAACAGGAATGGGAAAATCTCTTGGTAGATCATCATACATGACAAGAATCTTACCAGTTCAAAGGAGCAATTGATCAGAGAGAGACGAGCAATGCGATGGTTCTAGGATTTCACGAGCGATTGAGCGAGCTGTTCGTGTTTTGGAGAATGAGATTCTAGGATTTTGCGAGAATGGTGGCTCGCCGCCGAACATCACGGTGTCGGGGAAGGGGAGGGAGCTCGTCGGATGAACCTGGTTGAACAATAATGGCGGAAGAAGAGTCGAACAACAATGGCAGAAGAAGCCGTAATCGAGCGCTGAAGGATCGAAGACGAAGCCTATCGAACGTGACTGAAAAACAAGAAGAGGGTATATTTGTCTTAAAAAGCACAAATGAGGTTTTATTTAATTATACCAAACCTTTGAGTATTGTTTTAAATAGTTTGATTTTAATTGAGGCTTTTACTAATAAGCCAAAAAAATACTTGAATAAATATTCCTCAGAGTCAGACTATCACTAATTGGACTTTTATTAACGAACACTTCTCTTAATCTATTCCTTAAAAATAATTAAAATATTTTACCCCTATTCAAAAAGTATCTAAAATTGTCTGAAAACTGTCTTTAATATGTAAGATAATTTTATCCAATTAGTGATGTTTTTGTAGAATATTTAATCAAATTTTTCAATATAAATTTCCTTTGATAATATGCAAGTACTTCTACGCTCAAATTCCTCGCTCTTCCATTTCCTTGTACAATTTTCTTTTGTACAAAAACAAATCAAGAAGTGTGAAATTATTGGAGTATTTAATTTAACGAAATTTTATTTTCTACCTAATTATTCGGTAGGATCATATCTTTACTACTCCATGGTTTTCTTGGTTGAAATGTGAAGCAGATTTCGAGAGATCGGTCTTAGCTAGAACCTCCAATTTCAGAGGATTACAAGTTTTGAATGAAAAATATTAATATAGGGAAGTACAGAAGATATTCCATTTTTGGGAACATTTTGCATTGATATTTGATACAAGTCCTCATAAAATTTTACTATGTACACCAACATTTTTTAGCAATATTTATACAAATTGATTGACCACCTCCGCTTCCTTTTATTATATATTTATATCATTTACTTTTGTTTTGTTTTACACAAGAATCACTGGCCACACTGCAGATGAAACTGTGCAATAAGAAGCGGAGTCGGGAAGAAACGTCACGAAGATAACCGACACAGCTGAAGTTGATCAGGGCTTGACGGTGCAGTGATCTCGTCTCTGTGTTCTTCAATCTTCACACCACTCCCTTCAAATGTGACAGAAAACCAACCGTTCTACAGGCTTCAACCCTAGCTCAAATCAAAACCAGCATCCGCATTTATGGCGTACAATAATTTATTTTCCATTTGCTCTTTGCTGTATTTAGAAAGAAGAAGAAAAAGGAAGGTTAGGGGCAAAATGCCGAGGAAACAGAACAGGCCCGTCGTTTATACCGAGGAAATGGAAATCTAGATTCATTTTCTTGTGGACTTGCAAATGCAGATGGTATTGAAGGCATTCATCTTGGTCATTTTGATTAGATCCGGAATAGAAATCCAAGAGAAACGAGAGAACACATTATTGATAAGCCTTACGTCTCCGGCTTGTGTTTCAATGACGGGTAAGGCGGTCAAGCTACCTGCACCTGTCTGGTCCGATCGTGTTCTCTAATTCGAGTAAGACCGGGATAACTTTCCCCAATGATGTTCAATAGGGAAACTTAACTAATTAAACTTGACAGCTAAACCAAGGCGTTTATATATAAGATTAGAAACCCTAATGCCACATCTATTGTAAAACCTGACCACCCCCTTATGACACAAAATAATAATAATAATAATAATAATAAAAAAAGATAACAAAAAACTCTCTTCCATTCGGCGGATCTAGCACATTCTAGGTGTGGGATTTATGAATGTCATCGCAATAAGCTCATAGATAAATATTTATGAAACAAATTAATGTAACGCAATTGCTTTAATGCATTAATGACTGGAAGCGGGGATTTGGAAAAACCTGCTATATGGTGGAAGCTTTAGAAGATTCATACAAGTAGCCGAGGTTGGTAACCGATCAAGAGCTTCTTCAGATGCACTACCGGCAGCCCTGCAATATTTCGTTGCAGAGATATTCAATAAACGTGTCGATTTTGAAAAGATCAAAATATATATTTATAGTTGTATAAAGATTACCTCTGTATGCAAAATGTTGGCTCAAGGTATTTGAAACCGAGCAATGGTCCTCGGGAGCAACCAGTCACAAACCTGGATCAAATCCGTTTAATTAATAAGTATCCCATTGCTCGTCATGATCAACTCTATATCCAACTATGAGAAACAAGACTCCAAGTCGCAAGTTCAGAAAAGTTCAAGAATTTAGGAAAGTGTAAAACCGACTCACTTGAGAAATTTCTGTTGATTTTGCAGTGAGAAATTTTTAAGAACGTCCCAGAACATCAGAATGACATAATGCTCCTGCCAGAAAGAAAATAAAAAACCGTAGATGTTTTAGCGTCATTCTTGTCGAAGCCGAATACAAGAAAAAATAATGCTATATCTCATGTGCGGGCCCGATATGAGGCGAAGGAAAAAATATATAATAAACGCCAACATACACTGTTGTAGCCACCAGCATAATTGGTATTTAGCCGTAAATCATCAAGGTCAAAGCTGGCCAGTGAACCTGATATCAGAAGCTAGAAAAAATAAAGTTAGATCCACCGTTATAGGCTGAGGCGCTGAGCTATATAATATATAATTATATATATATATATTTTTTAAATACACACCATACAGTACATGTATAAAGTGGAAAATAAATCTTGAAAGACCCTGAGAAGGATATGTTTAAATGCGATAAGCTAAACCCTAAACAAGAATAAGGCACCAGGATAGCATAAATCGAACAACTGAGCTCTAAAGGCATTATTCGACTCAAAATTTCTTCATTTTCAAATTCGGTACTTCACTAATGAAGTCAATGAGGTAAAATTGAATTAAGGCAATAAACAGAATAGGAAATCAGACATGTAAAAAAAATGAAGACAGCAATAAATATAGGATCGTTTATACGACTAATAAATATAGATGATCTTACCTGCAGTTCATGCTCATTGAACATGTCAATCCAATCTTTCTGTACAAGCTGCTGAAACCCCCTCAAGAAGTGAGAGCTTTGCTGACGTATCTGAGAGCGGTAATGACATTACATCAGAAAAGTACTAAAAACGACGTATTAAATATGCAACATCAAATGGTGAGACTGTTTCGCTACCTGAAAATTCAAACGATGATTGGCAACGAGGTGGATAAACGTGATAACATTCTCGTTATTGACGCGCATGTTTTTCCCCCCTGGAAGCAGCTCTTCTTCCGTTTGCTCTCCATATTCGTTATTTACAATTACAAAGTACAGTTCTAGTTCCGAAAGATCCCCCTTGAAATGCTGTACATTATTACAAGTTGTTAGGTATATAGTAATATAGGTGGCCTTAACTAAATCGAATAGATGATTTACTCACAAATTGATATGAAAGGGTGGAAATTAAAAAATAAAATAAAATACATAACTATGGTTTTAATTGATATCAAACTAGTATACTTCACATATTCAACCAAATTCCATAGATTCCAAATATATAAATAGATTATAAATAAAGTTTTGCAGCTCCTAAATTCCTTTGTATCATGAATCTCCCTCTTGTCTATATTCTCAAATAGTTAAATACACCTAGAGAGCTTCACGTCACCAATAACGGTGAAGCGAAGCCGAGAAAATTGTTACGGAAGCAGCGCAATCGGCAATCTTCTAATAAGCAGCGTCCATTCATAGAGATAAAAAATAGGTGAGCTAAACGAAATCGTGAGAATGAAAGATCGAGACATACCTTCAAGAATATAAGATGGCGATAGAGTTCTGGGTCCAGGGAAGGCAAGTCATTCAAGTAGTTGTACCTGAAAACATAAAGCACAGGCGTTTCAGAGAGATAATCGATATGTTAAACACAAGTACACAACTATTGAAGAATTTACAACTTTTTTCCTAATCGCACAGAAAAGTTAACACATTCTTTAAATAAATGCTCTCATACTATGCACGCATAGCCTTGGCAAACAAAATATTTTCTTCAAAAAATAAGAAGCTAAAACAGTCTCGAGCAAAGAAAGGGGTACTAACAGTGATATACTCTGAAAAACTTACTTTTGTTTTAATTTGCTTAAAAAGAAAGTCGCAAAAGGTATATCGACAAGAATCCCTTCGAACATGGCCTACAAAGATCACAAATACAACAGGAAAGGCAGGAAATAAGATAGACAATTTCAAGACAAGCTCGATGTTTATAAATCTCAAGTGATATCAATAGATATGAGAAAAAGAAAAAAAAAAGTTTAAAAGAAAAGAAAGTAAGAGAATAGAAATTTTTGGAGATGTTGTGCGTACCTTTGCAAGAAGAACTCCAAGAAAATGGAAAAACTGAAGATGTTGTTCATGTATCATCCCCGAACCAGGGTTAGGATAAAGAAGGTGATCCGTTGTCTCCTGAACAGAAAGACAACAGATAAATTTAACAAAGCATAAGACAGAGATAAGATTTACTCTTTCCTTATTCCTGACAAATCCTAATCAGCCATTCTGATGCTATAGTTACAGAAGATAACACCATTTAGTAACAAAATAAATTGGTCCACGGAAATTGAGGTTAGATAGTGAAATTTAGCCTCTTCGAAAAGGTAGTCTGCAAAACCAACCTTAAAGAGACCGTACTGTATATCGAAGGCTGCTCGAGTAATATTCTCCATAAAATCTTTGAAAATCCCTCCACCATCAATGCCAGCTTCCTCAACTCCAAATTCATTTACGAATGATACACGTATCTGGCAAGCAAGAGTTGGAGATAACCAGAAAGAAAGAAAATGAATATGACCAGTTAAGATGATAGACATAACAGGAGAAAGAATAATGGAATGAGAATATGAAAGAAAGATGATTACTGGTCCACGAAGATCATCCTCTGACAAAGCACTCATTTGGCTGTAAGCATCTTCAAGAATGCGATCCCTTCGAATTTTAAATCGATTTCTTGTATAAACCGCATGAGAGCCGTGTTTCTGTCTAACGGCAGCCAATTGTGACTGCCAGACAAGTTTTCAGACATTTTGTCAACAACAAAAAAAAAAATCCCAAATATTTCCTGCAGCAAATCATTAATGAAAACTTTTCAAACTTAAGGCCATGCAATTTAAAATAAACGACTCACGGTGAAAATTTTAACTCGACTTGTAAATGGTACGAGAAACGGAGCTTGCTTCAATATCTCATTTGCTCGGGTATTTTCTATTACAGCCTGATACAGAAAAGAAAGTGTCCGCAATATTACATCCAGACAAAAGTTTACTATAGTCGAAAATTTACGCAAAAAAATAAGTGTGTATTATCTCCATCATTGTTACCTGTGAAATAAAGAATTCATTGACACCATCAGCATGGAAGTCACTTGGAGATGCAAACTCCCTTCTGTTGTTCCAATCTTGCAACTGCACCCACATGTGAAACATTCAGTGAATAAAATATCTTCTCTATACACACAACATTCTACAAAACATGTAACTTGTAAAAGAGAAACAATAATATTCAAGCAATAGAATATCAAACTATTCAAAGCTTCTCAATTACCTGGGACAAGAGTTCAGAAGCTACAACACTAACCCTGTGTTGAATGGCTTCCACAGGATGTCCCTTCGTGACGGACTTTCCAGAATTTAGAAACGATGTGGGATTCAGCCAAAGAAGCTGCCACAATGCCTGCATAAAGGACTTCCATTAATCACACATTAGAGGAGGAAGGGCGATTCGGTCTATTTGAGGTGTTCATCAATATAAGTATCCAGAAATTCACCATTATGGGGAAAACCCGTTGGCTTGCATTTATTTTTATTCAGGATTCTATCACAAACCCTTTCTGAAATCTTAGGTGTAGCTTGCTCAACTTTCATTATTACCTGTCTAAGTATGACAATCAGGCATCGGATGTCGTCTTGTGAAAGTGGTTTCGCTTGCTCATAGAATTCTTCATTGTCAACTATCATGAGCATGTGCCTGGAAAAACAGTCGTATATTGTCATATTAATCTCAAACTCATATCTTATTAGTAATAGGAAAACAAAAGTAGAAAATGTGGTTTTATGGGAATGAGTTCTTTGTCATCATTATTTGAAAATTAATAGCTATTCTAATACCCTAAGAGTCATAGCTAATAAAGCAATGATAATGTAGTTTCGGGATGAAAAACGAAATTTTTTGTATCAATAAGAAATATTACTTGAACATCTACACTATTTGACAAAAATAAAAGATATGTAGTATAACAATAATTATTTGATGATTATGAAACATAGCAATTACTAATTAGCTATAATTATTAATTACACATATTAAAATAATTAGTAATTACAAACTCATCACTTTTCAGATTACTACAAATAAATAATTTCTCTGACTAATTTCTAAAACGAAACTACATAGTTCAAGTTACAAAAACCAGCTAAGCCTACGTATGATATGATAGCTATCTACAAAATAAACCCTATATATTTCTAAGAAAATTCCCTAACTTGCAAAGATGGATTTTTCATCGAAATAGAGATAGGAAAAAGCATTACTTGTACACGGGGCAAAAAACAGCCAGAGGCAATAGCCAACCAGGCGAATCTCCGGGCAGCAGATATGAGAACCTCTCATTCAAAATTGCCCATTTCTGGTTCTCGTGGCACCTCTTCATGAAACTCCAGAGCACTGAGATAAGCTCAGTTCTATAAGCTAGTACAGTCATGATTCTTTCAAGGGGTAAAGCGTTGAAGGCGACATGCAGAAAAGAACAAGCTGCACCAATGGCCATGACCTCTGTAGAACCGGGATCGTTACGCAAACCAGCAACGTTTGAAATCCCTCCAAACAAAACAGTTGTCTGTAAGGATTCCGATCAAAACATACTTGTTAATTTACATAAGTCCACATCATAAATTTCGCTTAAAATAAACCGTAAAGAGTCAGCATGCCATACAAATTGCAGAAGGAAACGTGGGTCTATTGCATCACGTATCTGTTTCTCCAAAGAAGGATTCATAACTACATCTACCGATTCGCCCATGACATAATCATCATCAACCAGCATTGTACCTGTACTTAACCAATCAAATAGCATCAGTCTTTTCTCATTCATATTACATATAAATATATACTTAAATAAAAAAACGGAGACCCACTTTCTTTCGTATCGGTATTTGAAGATTTCATGGAAGGTAGTGAGTCCAATATGAATGTGGTCACAGCAGCAAGATCTACTGCCTGATTATATTATATATATATGAAAAGAATAATTAATAAAATACAAATTAAATCCTCTGAATCATTAAATAATATGAAAAAGTCAAATAAATTAAATAAGTTAAATAGGAAAATTAACCAGTGCAGTCCTCACCATTTCAAAGGAGCAATCAGGTTGAGAAAAAGCAACCCCAGCCACTTCTAATATATTTCCAAGTAGGCAGGCATGACCAGGAAATTCTTTCGAAATATTATCGGGGATCATATCAACATGATTGTCCACAAAGATTGCCATCTGATGAAGGTAATCTTGGCAAAGCCCCGTTGTTGCAAAAACCTTTTCAACGGATTACACACGAACAATCATTTATCTGTTGATTCTAAACACGAGAAATAAAAATAACAGTGCACCAAATCATACCTCTTTTAAATATGGGAAAAGCTGCCACAGGAAAGGAATGGTAAGAATCTGGGATAAGAAACTCGATTGCGGGTGAATGTTTGGGCAGTCACATGAGCATTTCCCACTGTGAGAAATTATGAGGTAAAGCACGTGTTCCAAACAAGACTTTTTGCCATTGGAACTGTGAGGACTCATGTTCTCCTGCACCACATATGACAGAGACCGTGATATGCTTTTTTATAAGAGAAGAATTTATCTGTATTCATGGACTTTAATTTAAGGAAAAAGTCTGGAAAAAGCTATTAATTGGCACGATAAATAGAAAAACTGCATACCTTTCCTGTCAATATGATCTCGCGAAACAAAGTAAAAACCCTTTTCTGCAACAAATAACCAACTGTCTTACAAAACCACGGAAGTTTAGGATCAATCAGACGGGCTAGTGCTTCCAACAGTATAGTTGTAGATGTGCTGGAATCTTCAGGCGTTGCGAAAAGCTGACTCCTTGTGTGAATTCTGTCCAATTACAAACCAGGAACTCTACTGATAAGAAAGCAATAATCGTAGATGCTAAGATGTAACTCAATGTTCTTGTCCTTAATCAATTCTGCCAATCAAGCTAGATTTCATAAAGCCGAAGAGAGCTGTCTGAATAACAACACCTAAAACAATGAGCATCTAGAGCCAACCTGTTCTGATGTATAGCCTTAAGACAAATATACGCAAATCGTTTGACTCTGTATTCCACTAAAGCATGCTTGAATGAGTAATCCATACCCGCAAACAAACTCAGAGTGTCCCCTGTTACACACACACACACACACGAGTTTTGTATCAAATATTCGAATCAAAGAAAACATTACGCATTGAGAAATGCAAGAACAGAAGTGCAATAACATAAAATAAAAATAAAAAAGCATGTTAACGAATGCCGCACCATGGCCATGTCAACTTAATGAAATATAACGGGTTGCATTGCATCAAATATAAATGTTGACAAACATATTGTTTACCACTATTTCGAACATATCGCTGAAGCAATTGACATGTCCTCACAAGAGTAGATAGATCGCCGGCATTGTCGGCTTTGAAGAAAAAGAATAGCTGCCGCAAAAAGTCTGAATCCGGCCCAAAACAACTCCTGGGGATAAGTATGAACCAAATGTTATTGACTGCCATACAGATGAACGAGCCCAATTCCTAAGCAATACTATGATTACAAGTTACCTGTCCACATTTTCGCAAAGCTTCCCGTATTTTCCATAGAAGTCTTCTCGCACCTTAGCCCGCTCGGACGCCACTACCCTTCTCCCTCTGAAGCATTTCTGCAGACACTGACTAATCAACACTTTGCAAAATATGCATTCAAAGAAGCAATTCGATTGGAGCTACTTTAGAGAATATTTCCTTAAATAGAGCAACACAAAACACTGACATCTCAATCTCTCACCATCAATATGCAACAATTCAAGCTAAAGAATAATACCCCTCTTTCATTGAATTGAACTTTCGCTACTGATCACGATCAAAAACCTAGAACTGGCAAGAAGAGAAAGCGGAAGAAACTGACTTGAATTTTAATGGCGGCCAGATTTTTCTGCTTAATCCATAAGCGCCGATTCCGCTCCAGCCTGGTCTGCTCGAGAAGCTTCTGTCTGTCACTCGCCTTCGAGCTCCGACCTCCCAAATCGACTCGCTTCCGGTTCGACGGATCGCCGGTGAAGAACATCCCTCCGAGTCGACTCAGAGAAATCGAAATCCCTAACCACGAGCTCGCGATCAGAGGAGAGCGATCGAGTACGACCTACACCGAGAATCTGCTTGGAAGGTGCGAAAATGAGGGATTTCAATGGCGATTCGCTCGTCGGAGAGTGAAGAAAAATCGCGAATTTCAGGTTTGTAGAAATAAAAATAAAAATAAATAAAATTGAAAATGGGTGTTACTCATTCATAATCATATGGTCTACGAAATTGCCATTCCATGAACCTATTCAAAGCAAAAACGACTTCGCGTTTCAAAGCAGCAAAACCGACATAAAACGACGGCAAACCTATTCCTGTAATTCATGTCGTTTTTTGGTTAATCAGACATATCCTGTTTTCTAGATATGTAAACGACATAAAGTTGAACCAAATAGGATAAATTGGCAACTAACGGGGTGAAAAAAATAGTGATAAAATAAAAGTACTCACTCGATAAAATTAAAGTGACACATATTTCCGTCTATTTTTTTTCACAGACATTGGTCAAATTTTATGTGGTATTATGACGGTCATTGGACAAAATTGAAGCGAAGAATCTTTATGTTCGCTTTTTTAATAAACCTTGGTCGAATAGCATGTGATATGTCGGACGTTTGGATAAAACTGAGATGACACGCATAGGCGGAACTAGGATTTAATCATAGGGGGCTGGTTTAATTTATTTTTTTTTCTTGCAAAGGAGGGGCTAATTTATAGTTTTTAAAAAATGAGCACTAAAAAATACAAAAAACAAAAATTTTAAGGATTAAAAAGTACAAAAATAAAAAATTAGGGGGGCCTACAGTACAGTCCCCCTAATTGGGCATGCTTCCGCCTCTGACGACACGTATTTTAGTTTAGTGAGCTAGTCGTCATTAATAACAACATATGAAACACGAGCTAGAAAAGTATCATAGAAACATAAACTATGAAACTATTCGAGAAGAGTTAAAATAAACAAAATAAACAAAAATTCTTCGAAATACCACTCAAGAAATTGGGTCAATTTTAATTTTATCTTTATACTTGTGTTTCGGAAAGACAAGGCCCATTTTTAGGCCCGGTCATTAAGCCCAAGTAATTATTCTTAATGCAAACAATAACTCAACTTTTGGTCTTGGAAGTGGAACAACAAGACAACTGATTATGAAAATAAGTTAATATGGCGGAGCTATTTAGGCCCGAGCGGGTGCGTCCGTCCGCACTTGATTCAAACGTGTTGGTTTTATTTAAAATAAATTAAATTAATTTGTGTACATGTATACAAAAAATACTTTATCCACTGTATCTCTAAATATTTTAAATAATCATTTTAAGTATTACTAAAAATATTACAAATTATTATACAGTTGTAAAAATTTATCGATTTATAGAAATTAATTACAAAACATACTTTATCGATTGTATCACTAAATGTAAAAATATTTTAAGTGTCACTAAGAATTAATTAAAAATTTATCGATTTATAAAAATTAATTACAAAACATACTTTATCAATTGTATCACTAAATGTAAAAATATTTTAAGTGTCACTAAGAATTAATTATAAATCATTCTATATTAAGTAGTAATATTTATACAATTGTATTACTAAATATTTTATCGATTCGTAAACGTTAATTACAAAAAATATTTTTTATATCATATCATATCTAAAAAATCTGGCTTAGTGCCATATTTTTTTTTTTCGCCCCCTCTTGTAGAAATCTTGCCTCCGCCCTACGTATATAAATATGTGTGTACATGTATTAAGTATAAACAAAAACATATATGTGTATATGTACAAGTATACTATTATGGTTAAATGCCAAAGAGAAAATTGGAATGAACTTGTTAGGTTTTGGTCAATTCATTTTTGCAAAACGCACGTACACGTGTACAATAATGTAGTAATTGAGATGCTATATATGAAGTAGATATATTATAATGAATCATCAAACTTGTTTCTGATATCTGCAACTTGTTTGAAACAATGGCAATGTGCTTTTGGATCCGACTCACTCACACGAGTTTAGATGACTTCTTAGGACCAACTACTTCCCGTTGACTTTTATGGCTTTGACTTTGACCGAGGAGATATTGTTTCCAATTTGCATACCAGCTTGGTGTGATAAAATCGGACATGACTTATGCCAATCAAATGGAAAATATAAATTAACTATATCAGTTTCATATTATGAATTCGTAGGTTTAATTTTAGATGACCCTATTTTCTCCTCTTATATATATCATAGCATGCATAGGCATAATTTTGAGAATTCTAGGTATGCCTTTTTACTTTTATTAAGCAATCCTTTTGACTTTTTACCCCCTTTATAAGGCTTTTAAAAGAAGGAAATACATATGAAAATGGAAAATTAAATAAGGCTTAATTACGAAAAAGACAAACAAACTTATTCAAATTAGTGCGGGATATTTTCAAAATTGTGAAATTTGCGGTTTTGATTAAATTTGTTACAATTCTCTCCATCAAAATGTTGAGCTACTTTACATGCGTACGAGCACATTAAAATTCGCCGTTTCACGTTTCGAAATTTCTCAAGTTGAATACATCAGTTTAAGCGATATGCTTGTAAATGACTAAATATTAACGAAAACATAAAGGAACATACTAACTGAAAATGCAAATTTCATAAGCTTGTATATTTAATTAGCATAGACGAAAACTTTTGAATACACCGTGTTATTTTGAATAAATTTGGATACTCGTGCCCTAATTATTCAAAAAAAAGGGATAATAGCGGCTAAAGTAGCCAAACTTTCATGATTTGTGTCGATAAAGGTCTAAACTGGATTTATAGCGGCTAAAGTAGCCAAACTCGGTCAATCTGTGGCAAGCACTAATTCCGTCCAGTCAAACTTAACATCCGTTAGTCTATCGCCACGTCACTTACACGTTATATCAAACTTTAGGTATTTATGCCGTGATAAAACCAAAGTTTGGGTATTTATGCCGCAATAAACCATTTTTTATTTTTTGTTTCGCTTGTTCACGTCACCTAAATAAAAGTTAAAATATTATAGTTTTGGGAGGACTCGAACTCATCACTTTCCCCCTCATAAAAGGATAAAATAACCATCAAACCACATTCACTTCACGTTATATCTTTATGAAAAAAAAAAAGAATATACATAAAAACTTATAAGTGATCATAGTAATAGAAACATATGTATTTTTTCGCACCGAGTTCGGGTTGACTAATTTGGAACGGGGTGAGTTGAATTTTTCGGACCGGGGTCGAGTTGGCTTTTTTTAGAACGGGGTTGAGTTTAATTTTTTGGACAGTGGTCAAGTTGAATTTTTTGTACCAGATTCATGATGACTTTGTCGGTACGAGTTCGGGTTGCCTTTTTCAGAACCGGGTCGAGTTAACTTTTTTAAACAGGGTCGGGATAACTTTTTCAACCTGAATCCAGTACAAAATATTCAACCTGACCAAATTCTCAAAAAGTCAACCCATGGGTCTGAAAAATTCAACCTGACCCCGTTCTAAAAAAGTCAACTCAATCATGGTCCGAAAAGGTCAACCCAACCCCTTTCCTAATAAGTCAATCCGAAACCGGTGCGAGAAACATATGTTTCTATTACTATGCCACTTATTAGTAAGTTTCTATTTATATTCTTATTTTTGTCAAGATATAATGTGAGGTGAATGTGTTTCGTGGTTATGTTGCTCTTATATGTGGGGGGAGTGATGAGTTCGAGTCCTACCAAAGCCATAATATTTTAACCTTTATTTAGATGATGTCAGCAACCAATTTTTTTAAAATATTTTATCGCGGCATAAATACCCAAACTTTGGTTTTATCGCGGCATAAATACCCAAAGTTTGCCACGTGTAAGTGACATGGCGATAGACTAACGGATGTTAAGTTTGACTGGACGGAATAAGTGCTTGCCACAGATTGACCGAGTTTGGCTACTTTAGCCGCTATAAATCCAGTTTGGACCTTTATCGACACAAATCATGAAAGTTTGGCTACTTTAGCCGCTATTATCCCAAAAAAAAAATAAAAGTACTTATGGGGTGAGCTAGATCTTTCATTTGTTAATAAACCTTGTATTGTTTTATGCACGAAAGCTTCCTTTGTTGACAATAAACAGCCAAAAGCAAAAGTGGGAGTTGTAATTGTAGTTTATTTTTGCTCTCAATAATTAGTAATTAATTTGGCAAAACCGTGTTGAGCTTGAAACATTGCAAATTTTAAATATACAATTAATAGGGTTTGATATGATTATTGTTAAGTGGCATAATCAATATGTTCGTGGCTAAACAAATGATTAAGGTGCAAAGTAGATTTCGGCTCGTGCACTTTCACATGATCTTGATCGAGCTTGTGATCCTATAAGAATGAGATATATGTCTCTCATGATATTATTTAAAAAGTGTATTTAATCTTGGTTTAACTCAATGCATCATGTTGTTGCGCTTTTGCGAACACTATGTCTCTCGAGTCATGTCGTATTATGGAGCAAGAAATTAATTAAGTGCTTTTTGCCTTTAGCTTCTAAGTTAAATACATTTAAAAAAAAAACATGTTTTCAAGAAGTACTCTTTTCAAAATATTCTAATAAAATAGTATATACATATGCTTTGCTGACTCAGAAGTTCATGTCTCAGCCCGAGTTTTCATTTCACCTTTTTTTAATACGTTAAAAGAGAATATTAATCATAGATGTAAAGGGTGCAAAACACGTTTACAATTAATAGCGGCATAAGTATTTAAATATTTAATAATTTGTTATAATAGCGGCGTAGACTTATTTTCACGACTAAAATTTTTAATGCTCGCTATTTTACTTCTCTCGAAACTATATATGTTCACTTTTCCAATCAATATAACGCAATTTTGGATGTTTATCAAGTCTGTTAAAACGTGTCAATTTTAAGTAAATAAAAAAATCGAAGGTTTTGTTTTATTTTAATACTTGGGGAAATTTAAACAAAAATAGCTAAAATTTGAAGAGAAACAAATAGTGAACATGGAGAATTTTAATTGTAAAAGAAATTTGAGATTATATTATACTATTAGGTACTTACGGTGTTATTAATAATAATAATCTAAATTATTCAAAATGAGCACAATCAACGGAAGAATTTAGAAGGGAAACAAGAAAAAGACAAATTATATATGCACATAGTCTTGAGTTTCGGGAACAATTAATTTAACATTTAAACTATATTATCTAAAACTTAAGTATTTCTTTCAGCGATCCCTAAGTGGAAAGTTTGTCACTTAAGTCTTACAAAAGTCATCATTCCTCTTAAACTACAATTATTGTCTATTAGTTATTTTATTTTATTTCTCAATCTACGATGAATCGTGTACATACTATATCCTTTTCAAAGTACGTTGAACTATATATAAACAAATTAAATTAAACCAAAGAGTTACATAGTTTTCTCTAAACAACACTGAAATTGAGTCTAAGATACAACACGGTTTGGTATAACATATTGTCAATTTTAGCATCAATTCACCACTAATTAATTAACCTCTTAAGTCCAACAATCCCTATGACTCCCTTTGAATATATTTTTCTTGAACTTGGTGGATTTTGTTCTGATATTCCAATTCCAACTAAGCAAGTAATAAGTCAATTTCTTATAAACTAATAAGACGAATCAAAGGTTAACAATTGGAATAACTTATATATAATCATAGTTAATACAATTTCAAGGCATTTAAACCCTTCAACGGTATAGTTTTTTCTTCTTTTAATTTTTACTGATTAAAAACTAAATCCACAAATCATATTTATCTCTCAAGATCGTTCGGCTCTCTCCCTCACCCTCTCCAGGCTTCATCGTCTCGCCGTTGTTGGTTTGAGTTTGACTAAATGGTTATACTAGTTATTCTTACCGTTTGATCGCATCCCATTTTTTTTTATTACATTTCACAATATCTTAGTAAATTCGTGAGAAATTGTTGATTTCCATTTTAAGTTATGATTTGTAGTCCGATTTAACATATATATAGACTTCACGTAACACTTCAATCAAATTTATAATAAGTAGAGCTTAAAATAAAAAGGAAAGAAAATGTGTAGAGTAGTTGTTTAACTTTAAATATATGTAGGGCAAAGTGGATGGACTTGACCGAGTAAAAGGAAGCAATGCATTTAGACCAAAGATATCAAATCATTGAATTTAATAAATTCATGGTCATAAATACTTGTGTTGTGACAGTCATATTCATACTAAAAATGATACATATCTCAACCATTGACCTGCGTCGTCCTTTCTTATCGGTGTTACAGTGCTAGCTAGTAGTAACTCAGTTCCAAAACCATTAATTAATTTTCCATTCCCATGATATGGAACTACTTGTACTTATCGTCATCACCATTGTCACAACTCTTGTCATCCTAAATTCCATCCTCGCAAGATTGCAAAATCTATTTTCTCTCAAATCTAAATTACCAAGCTTTTCATAATAATAATAATAATTATAATAATTATAATAAGGTAGATACGTTTTGCCGATCAGTTTAGTCCTTATGATTGTTTTACGACAATACATATGTTATTATTTCGTTGACAAATAATTAAGTTTTTTTTAAATATATAATACACTAACATTAATTTTAGTTTTAGACATTAGATTGATGAGTGAAAATTTGTGTAAATATGTGATTCTTTTGTCGTTTGTGTAATATTATATTCATGTTAACGTAAATAAAAAATCAACGATAATGTATAGCGATTTATGTTTGCTATCAAAATGACAACATATATAAATGTAAAGACTAAACTGTGTACATATATATGGACATTTGTAGTAAAAAATTGATGCGGCACAAAAAAAAAAAAAAACGTGTCGTGAAGAATAATTTTGGGACCCTTATAGAAATTGCAAAACTAAATTTAAATACAAAGATATATGAGATATTTAAATAAATAATTACTCAATTCAAATATCGCGGGTCGTAGTGTTTTTATGTAAAAGCAAAAATTACTAGTCAATTATATATAATTATATATATATATATATATATATGTATAAAGAGAAGGAATGTGACATGGGGTTGGAAAAACGATTGGCTTGTGTTGTCGCACTTGGACCCATAATATGCATTTGGCATTGCCATAAGTGTAATTAATTAGCCGCACTAATTTGGTGATTGATATTCACAACTCACGCCTCAAATGAATGACAACTAGACGCACCAAACAGTAACAATATTGCTCGAGTCTGTTTGAGCAACCCTAAAACGCAACTTTGGACGGTTAAAGTACCAAGCAATTGTAACTATCACTCTCGTATCTTACTATTGTGATCCTCTCTCTAGTTAAACTATAGGAAATAATGGACCAAAAAGTATTAACTAAATTACAAGCAATTAAGATGTGGATCAATCGCTGGTCGACGTGTACCTTCAAATCTTTTTGGTGTTGCCTAATCTATTATAGAGATGATATGCTCTAATACCCTAGTCATAAAAGGGTTATTTACAACAAAAGTTACTAAACTTGTGGTTTTCGTAGTTAGACCTTTAAACACTTTTCTTATTACTTATTGGTTCCACTAATAGATCTTTAAATAACAATATACACATAAGAATGAAGAGCGAAGAAGAAAAATGATATGAATATGTGAGAATACTACTCTATTGAAATAATATCGAAAGTTACAAATTAAGGTTCCAAACTTCACAAAGAAGTTATAAGATAATTTAAACTAGTTATGCTGCCAATCAAATCAAACTGAATCACTAAAATTAAGAAAAGCTACTTATATGTACACACAAATATACGTGTTGACATTCTTCTCATATCTTGTCTAAAAATTTCATTATCTATTTGTGTCAAATTTCTGAACTACGTTTCTTAGTTCTAATTCTTTGTGACTTACTTATCGTTACACATTCTCTAGAACCAGGTCGTTTGGGACCGAGTCGTCGCGCCATGGTCGACTGGAAAATGTTGGACTAGGATGCTTTGTCCCTGGTCGTAGTCGTGACCTAGTCGTCATGGCAAAGTTACTAATCTATTTGAGACTAGTCGTCCTGACCTTGTCAATAGCAAGCGGAATCGGGTCGATCTTAACCTCCCATTTATAATATGATTGTTGCATGTATGGTGGTTAGCGTTGGTGCTCCATGCCTGCTATGCGGACCCTAAATCATGTTAAGGATTCAACTGCTAAAAAAGCACAGGTTTTGTGATTTTTGCCGAAAGTAACCCGAAAAAGCCATCAACAAAATCACCTTATTACAAGTTGAATAAGGCTCTATATGTGTGTGTGTAAATGTCACTCACGAAAGGGTCACTATCCCAAAAAGATCAACAAAATCCAATGGTCCCAAACGTGTGAGTGCATTATATTTGACATGTGTTAGAAAGACTCGTGCTCACCCAACACGTGGTGCAATAGAAAATCCACCGAATCAGATCTCAGTCTCACCCATGAATGAAATTGAATAATGTGAACCCTACGAGCTCTGACTAGGAAATACGTATTTGAACTTTGAGAAGAAGAAAAAAAAATCAAAATTGATTCTAATTTCCACTACAATATATATGGCGATCATACACATTTGAAGCGTATTGTTGTTGAACTATCAAATCAAAATGATCATTATTAAACTAAGCAAAATTCATGATTATGATTAATTTTTCATGGGACCTATTTGTATATTATTTGCCTAGTGGAGCAACAACACGCTTGCCCAAAAATACATGATAATTATGCCGCTAATTCCCTTAACAAAGATGTTTAAACTCTCAATAATTTATTTCATTAAACTAAACAAATGCTATGAATGTAGAGTTAGAAACCAACATAGTTACGTATGCTTTATTAACTATAAAAATATAGGGGACACACATCTCTTTTTCTTATTATTTTATATGTCATTATTTAATTTGGGTTTGAATATTTTATGACATTATTAAACCATAAAGCTTATGCTTTAATTATTATATACCGAAGCGTGCGTCTGCTAGACGAGACATTGCTTGTCTTTTTCTTTGGCGGCTTTCTCTTCATACATAGATTATGAGCCTCCCAATATGTAAGGAAAATAGTTTAATGGCGTGATCTCTCTTGCTTAGGGAACATAACGCATTGTGCACCAATTGTGTGATTTCTTGCATGATGATACGAATGTAGATACATTTTATATATATATATATATGTGTGTGTGTGTGTGTGTGTTTTTGTTGTGATATTTAATAATCAATCGTTGTTGCGATGTTTCATATGTATCACGTGCATGAGGAGCAAATTGAGATCAAACTTAATTAATTGATAATATTATGAACGAGCCAGGATATAAAGGGTGTATTTTGTTATAAAAGAAATACACAAGGCTTTTGTGGAAAATTTTCGGGAAAATAAATATATATGTGTAATTGTGTATGGTCGTCAATCACTTTTCCTTTGCCGTCAGCGCAATTAGAAGGAAAAAAAAAAAAAGCATTTAAAAAATGGATATTTAGAGCCGTTTTATGAAGATAAGGGCAAAAAAGCACAAGAAAATATAGGGCAACTTGTGGGAATTGACACGTGGCTTGATGAGCAACTTGGTCCAGATGATTACTACATTTTTACTTCCCTCCCAAAAATTACTTTGATATAAATGTTGCTTATAATATTGTCTCACGAAGTTAAGAAGAACTATACACAAAATATTATAATATAAGCTATTCTGGGATATATTTGGTCAAACATATATATCATTGAAACAAGGTTGCACAATGTGCAATATGAGGACTTGAGTCAAAATCGGGAAGCATAATATGAGCATTGATACCTTTTAAATATTCCATGTTTGCGCATCCTAGGATTCATCTATATTGAACAAGCCAAATACCATATCTATATTTATATTTATATCGATATCTATATATACACTATATATATATTATATTATTATATATATAGCTATTTAAGGGTGTATATCGTTAAATTCGATGCGGTTTTATAAATAATTAGTGCCGATTATCGCATTTTGATTTTTAGCAAAGCTCGGTATGATTTTATGAACTTGTAGTGTCGTTTAAAGTCTATGCAATAATAAAATAATGTAGTAAACGCGGAGTTAAAATTCGGTACTATCACATATAATGATACATTAAAATATATGTAACACTAAACTTAAAGTTCTTAAGAATTTCATAAAAGTAAAATAATAATCAAATCTTGAACATAAATATTCCAAATGTTATTCATAAACAAATAATTAATTCAAACAACCAAACGTAAATTCATAATAAATAAACCATGATGAAACTTTTTGTGACATATTCTTTCATAGGTATTTTCGATCTCGTTAATTTAGTAGAGGAAAATAAGTAAACTAATTTATATACCAAAAAATACGATAAAATCGAAGTACTCTTGCTTTCACGATATTTGACGTAAAAAACCGCTAGTAATAATGATGCCGCCTTACCATATTTACTGCATTCTATTTGAAAAAATAAAATAAAATTTTAGTACCGCATAATCGATAAATTCGAGTTTCGACACTAAATTCGATGTGCGGGTACTTTTTTATAAACCCCTAAATTTCAATAGCTACTTAATGGAATAAAATGCAAAACCACGACTTGCCAATCAGAAGTCCCAATGTCCATGTGTATGAAACAAAACCTTATGAGCTAGAAGAGTTTCAATGAAATATATATATATATATATAGGGGAACTTCAATAAATATGCCCGGTTGACTAAGTTGGAACGAAAAAATACCCGTTTTTAATAAGTTACTAATTTATTCCCCAAGCCATCATTTAACCACACCATTGAGTTAACCTAACCACACCCTTACACTCTCCCTCTCTCTTTCTCCTTCCCTCCCACGACCTCACTGTGTTCGACAAAAAAAAAAAAGGCTCGCTCCAAATCGCAGAAACCCAGGGAACGCCTCGCGCTTCCTCCGTTCTCGCGCTTCCTCTGCTCTCGCTTCCTCAGCTCGCTTCCTCTGCTCTCGCGCTGCTTCCCCCATCGGCTCTCTCTGCAAGACAAAACCCAGGGCACGCCTCGCGCTTCCTCCATTCTCGCGCTTCTCCCCCCTCGGCTGTCTCTGCACGACGAAACCCAGGGCACGCCTCGCGCAGCTTCCGACGAAGTTCCCGGCCTCATTTGGCTCGCATTTCGCAGTTTCCGGCGAACCCTAGCCACCGAAGGTTTCGCTGCTTCCGGCGACGTCCATTTGGCTCGCATTTCTCCAAATCTCAGGTTAGGGTTCGCCTCTGGTTTGCATTTTGTATAATCTTCTGAGATTAGGGTTGGTTCGCCTCTGGTTCACCTCTAGTTGAGATTAGGGCTGGTTATGATTGAGATTTAGGTTGGTTATGATTGAGTTTAGGGCTGGTTATGATTGAGATTTAGGTTGGTCGATTTGAATCTCAGGTTGCTTTTTTTATACAGTTATGGCTTACCTTGCTCCGAAAAAAACTCACTCTTCGGCCCAAGTTTGGTACCCTGCGAGAGAACGAGTTGTCGACATATTGAAAACTTTGGAGGCGCATCAAGCTAGCGACGAAGAAGTGGAAAAAATATTTCTCTACCTTTTCGGTGAGTTCGACCCACCGGCCCCGAAAGGTTTGGTTCATCAAATCCTATTGCACCGAGTTTCGAGCTTAGGATCGTCAAGCGAGCTTTGGTTTAAGTTTGGTGGAGTAGTGAGTAAGTTTGGTCCTCGCGAGTTCGTCGCCATTACCGGTCTAAGATATGATCCCGAATTCGTACCGGCACCGCGTGTTCCCTTGAAACGTATCCCTGAGGAAGAAATTAAGAGCTACGACCAACTATTCGACAGTTTTCTTACGGAGGATCTCAGCCCCCCTGATAGATTCCGGCTCGGCGTATTTCTTTTGTTCGAGGGAGTGTTACTCGGTTGTCGGGGTTCGAAAAATTTCCCGCCCCAAGCCCATTGTTTTTCCGTTCAGGAATATTTGGATAAAGCGTGGGCCAACATCGGATGGAGCCGACTAGTCAATTTGTTGGGAAATTTGATTGGGTTGCTGAAATAAATGATTTCCGAGCATTTAAAAGGCGACGAGGAACTTATCCACGCTATGATTTCAATGGATATCACAAGCCATTCATTACGTGGGCTTTGAGTATCTTTCCCGATCTTCACCTTTTCAAGACGGCGAAAATGTTTTTCAGAAAACGTCATGTAAGTATCTTCGTTTCCATGTCATGCCGTATATTGTTAACACTTTTTTTTGTAATTGCTAAAACTATTTTTAGAAAACCATGTATTTGTTTGTAATTGTTAACACTTTTTTTTTGTAATTGCTAAAACTATTTGTAGATTCTTGTCATTCCGTTTATTGTAAACGAAGTTGAGAATCGCAATGTAAATGAAACACAAGAGAGTATGTAAATGCGGAATTTTGTTAACTTAAAAGTGTAAAGTGTTGCATCTAACCCGGAGGGTAAATTAAGCCTTCGTAAGTCCGTTTGTACACTTCCGTGAAGTAGTGTGGCGAACAGAAGTCATAAATTTGATATTTCCGGAACTCGCATGCTGCGGCTCCATGAACGCAAGGCATAACATTCTCTTGGAATTTTTCGCACTCGCAAGAACGAGAATTAAGATTCACAATGAAACTTCCCTCGCTTTCTACAACTTCGAACTCCATAGCACTGATGGGATTAACCTGTAACCGTGAACCCACATATTTGTTTGTAGTCAACACTTCTTCCCTTGTTTTGACCAAGGTCGTCCTTGACTTTTCTGCTTTTGCACGCTTCTCGTAGAACCACTTTTGGGTGGTAAAACGTATGTACTCAAACATGTTTGTAAAAGGATAGGTCCTAGCCTCAGTTAAGACACTGTTCAAACTTTCAGAATAGTTGCTAGTCATGTAATCGTACCTGCCACGAATAGAAAATAAACTGGGATAAAAAGCTGTTGTCCCCCAAGACCAAAACTGTGTAGATGGATTTTCAAACTGTGTGCCTAAACATAATTACGTAAAATTGTATACGAAAATTTGTTCACCCACTAGGAGGAAACTGTGTAAATGTATTTTCAAACTGTACATTTTATTTAAACCCTTAAAGATTAAATTTATTTCGTAATAAACAGGGATAAAAAACTGTTGTCCCCCAAGAACAAAACTGTGTACATGGATTTGTTCACCCACTAAGTTTAATTAACAACAAAGTACTTAAATAAAGATACCCTGTTCCGCCAAAATTGGCTCTACTCCACTTCTGAGGCCCCATCTCTATCATGTATTTGTGCACATCAGGAAACGAAATCTGAAGGATACTCATATGATGATCATACTCTCGCAGAGTGTACACGTAAGCAGCACAATACACAAGATTGGTACTCTCCTCACTTTTGAACTGGAATTTAATGTTTCTTTTGACGTGTGCGTAGCAATGTCCGAGATATGCCTCCGGGAAAACAGTTTCGATTGCATAGAGGAGGTTAGGATGCTTATCACTGATAAACACAAGCTCAACAATCTTTCTAATTCCAGACCCACGGTGCGGATTTGTGTACACGAAAGTCGAATGAATGTTCCATAGCATATTGCTTTACTTTAAACTTCAACTCTTCCAAAGTAAGAAAAGTGTTACCCTTAACAAAGTGGTACGCTTCAAGGGATGGTGCTCGTGAGTTAGTTAAGCGATCCGAATCGTCACTGCCAAATCTTGGATCAATCCAGGATGGATTACCCACTTTGGATAGGCTTTCACTCGGTGTTGACGTTACCGTCTTTGAGACATTGACGAATCTTCTGGGCACATCATCATCATCTAAATCCACGGCATGGTTGTCTTCTTCTAGTAAACTATCAAGGCGGTCGGGGCATTGCTGAATCTTCTGATTTGCACTCCCACGAGAACTACCGACAAGCGGACTGTCCAATCCTTTTTCAACTTCACCAATGGATGATGGTATAATATCAATACTTTAATATCGTATTTCACATACAATATGTCGTTGCTTAGGTGGACCGTCTTCATTATCGTGCACTTCGAAGTCATTGTGACCGGTGGAGCCCCGATAATTTTGGGTGCTAAATCAAACTTGAGATCGTACACCGTTGGATCAATCCAAGCTCCTTGAACAACAACTCGCAAAACTCTTCGTAAGTTACGTTCTTGTTTGCTAGAAAAAAATGCCCTTTACCACCACGGTACACCCACGAGGAACCGTCTAGAGCCCACTCACCTCCGTACTGGAAATAAACATTCATCCTAGCATAAAAAAATACAGCCAAAATCATACCAATTCCCTGCAAACAAATAAAGTTTCTGAATGAAGCATATAAACAAACACTTTGTTTGCATTCAAACCAAACCAATTCCGTGTAGTATCATCCTTTAAAACTTGTTCCCATAAGCAATTTATGTGCAAACTATAACCAAGGCAATTAAAATCTGCAGAAACCGAAAAAATAATTCAAACCCTAAACCTAGAATACTTACGTTGGGGCAATTCTGTGGGTCGAAGGCTGAGATCCGTGGGTTTGGCTAGGTCGAAGGTTTGGCTAGCCTCCGTCGAGTACGGCGACCGTGAGGCAGTAGAGAGAGAGAGGGAGCGTGGCTGGGATTTCGTCGGCGTGAAGGGCTGAGGCGTCGTGGACTGAGTTCCGTCGAACAGTGCTGAGGCGTCGTGGACTAAGTTCAGTCGTGAAGGGCTGAGGCGTCGTGGACTGAGTTCCGTCGTGAAGGGCTGAGGAGCGTGGCTGGGTTTCACCAAAGTCGAGTTTGAGTTTTTTTTCTTTCGCTGAAATGAGGGGGAACGAAGGAGAGAGAAAGGGGGAGGGTTTGGGCTGGTTAGTTTAACCATGGGTTGGGTTAAAAATGAGATTGGGGAATAGATTTGTAACTTATTAAAAACCGGTATTTTTTCGTTCCAACTTAGTCAACCGGGCATATTTATTGAAGTTCCCATATATATATATATAAGTGTGGTCAATGAGTTTAGTACTTAATTAGTTATTAATTATTGCACAATATTGCGCACAAGAGAAGTATGTAGAAATAATTTTCCACATACGATGGATGTGTTCCTTATCATGGCACAACTTTCTTAATCTTTTCTATTGATTGATGTACAAGTAAGAATCATTCATCAATTCCATATTCTTATAATATATATATATATATATATATATATATATATATATATATATATATATGAATAGAAGAAGGATATAGATGATCACTGTCAAGACCGTCAAAGAATATATATAGCTATACCTAACAAATGTATACTTGTGATGTTCGGAAATACGCATGCTTCCGAAATCAAACAAGTCAACATTAGGAATTCCAAATCATGTTTTGGTCAAAGACGCTTCACACACATCACGAATAATATATAACAAGAAAACTACATTTTACTTTGTATACATTAACTACTATATTTGTATACATTGGAATGTGAAATTGATTTCTAAATTAATTAATGAGAGAAATTGAGAACACCGGCCAGTGGATTTGTCAACTTTACAAGCCCTCAAAAACCGGTTGGCTTTTGACAAATTAGATCAAGAAAAAAAAACTACTATCACTATCTTCTTAGTGTTACCCTCTCTATATTCTAGTGTGTGTATATATATATATATATATATGTTCCTCTTTATAATTGTCGATAAAATGTACGGCCATAAGTTTCTATATATTTGGTGATGTAAAGTACAAAATTCATCGCATATGTTGTCTATATCAATAAAAGTGAGTCATTTAACCAAGCTTGTTTGGCCTCGTGGTAAATCCACTACGAGACTCTTCAAGAGGTCCCGAAGGATTGAGACGCAAAAATTGCATATACATGTAGTCTTGGACGATAGTGCATGCAATCAATAATATCGGTTGTTCTTAGTCTTACCGTAAAAATATATATTTTGTCATAAGAGCACCTGTAATCTTGGTTAATAGTGTCACCTCATTAAAAATAAAACGAGTCATTGTAAATTTTTATCCATAATATTTGTTAGTCAATTTATAATTGATCAATTTGACCCCTAAAATCCTATAAATGTCTATTCTATCCTTATATGATTATATATATCATAAACGTTTAATCATAAAAAAGTTTTATATATTACAATAAAACCCTTATATGCATCACTTTAACCTTAAAATGCCTAATATATTATAGATTAAGAAAAAAATTATCAAATGGATCAAAAAGCCTAATGAAAATCCAATATTTAAATTCAAATTCAAATCCAAAATATGATCTGATCATATGAACCTGTTTTTCAAATATTGAAAAGACTACATTTAAATATCTGAAATACAAATTTATTTTTGTGTAGAAAAAGGAAAGTATAAATTTAGCATACTGCTGCATAATTCTTTAAATGGATTAAAATTTATAAAATAATTAGGAAAGGTTTAATTAGCATACTGTTGACATGTATATATTTAAGCTTATAGAAACTAATAAGTAATTGATTTTTCCTAATTTAATTAAAACTAAAAATATTTTCTAAAGATATGATCATCTATATGTTACTTAAAAATTACAAAATATTTTAAAGATATGATTATCTATGCGATAATTTCTCAAATCTCAACTATATAGCTAGAAGAATATAGATAGGTGTAGCTATAGCTTTATAGCTTGCTTATCTGTCTCATTTATACCATTAATTTGAATGAAGAAAATCTTGAGAATATACTTCAGAGATCAATCAATAATATATCGACTCTGATCAACGGAAATCTGAAAAAGATAGATTTTGACTGTTAATTTTTCTTACCAACTATATTCTGGTACACCCCAATAATACAGGCTTCTAAATATACATATTCTGACTTATTTGTGGATAAAGTCATTTAATTTAGTAGGCAATCAAATGAATGTGGAAAAATGATTATATATTTGACATGTTTTTCCGTCGAACGTTTATATGTGCGGAGAGATTGCAATATAGCAACAGTGGTTGAAAAAGGAAAAAGACTCACAAATTTAACGTTTAACTATACTCAGGTCGGTTAAATATGTTAAGCGTGTTTTTAATATTAAAAAAAAAAAACTTGTAAAATGGTGTATTTGGAATCCTTAATTTTAATTTTTGGGCTTAGATTTTAAGATTTGTACTAGAGTAAAATTATTCAACGGGTCTCACTCGAACTTCTATTTTTAGGATGATAATTATGCATATTAGCTATATAAACAGCAAATGTTGTATCATTCCAAGATTTCGATGCGATTTCACTGCGAAAGGTAGTATAATCTACTAGTTTCCGCATATAATTTTGCGAGCAGGCCGTAACTAAACGAACTATTTCTAATCTAATAATCTACCATGATACAGTTAGTACTTGTTGTTTGATTGAAAGCCAAGCCATGCATATAGTTTGATTTTTGTTACATATATTAACGAGCTTATTGCTATCTCTAACAAGTAGTTGCGCATTTGAACTTAGGTTAAAGCTTTAGGAAGTTAATTATAACGTTCACCACAAAATTATGATTTTTGTAGCTATAAAGTAGTTGTAGTTTCAATCAAGGTATTAAATTTCTCGAATATCCATCGGCATGCCCATCGAAAATCTTTTTTCGAGGATATGCAAACGATATACCCATCAACATATCCATCGACTTACCTATGAGATATACATTGACAAATGATATTATCCGTAAAATAAAAAGTGCGAAACGACATCGGCAAGCAGTATTTAAAACCTTGGTTTCAATACAAAAATAAACTTCACAATTTGGTGCTCTTTTATTTATTTTTGGTTGCTATGTGTGGCATGATTATGAGTTGTGTAGAATAAAGATTATTCCATAATTACTTTACGAGCAACTTGGACAAATAAATGAGAAAGTGAACGATCTATTTTTAAATGAGATAACATGATACAAATATGTATATATAATGAGATTTAAAAAAAAAAAGTCAGAATTTTCAAAAATAAATAACTTTCCTATATAAATATATTCTTAATTACTTACACAATTAGGTATGTCCACCTATAATAAAAGGAGTTCTGAAAGTCGTAGCTTAAGAAAGCATAATTCTTGACAATAAAATTTATTACTATTTTTATACATAATTAATTGCTCAACTTAAAATCTTAAATCACTAACAATTATTGCTGATTCTTCTGCATAAATAAATTAAAATGACTCACAAACTAAAATAAAACTCATTTTTTTTATGGTATAGATTCTTACATAAAAATTTGATAACAGCCCAATAAATAAACTATTCTTGCAAAAAAAAAATGTATATAGAATAATTTGGATTACTATTATCTGAAAATATGTTCTTAGATAATTCTTATTGGAGCCCAATAAATAAACTAGAAAGTAGGTTCATCCAAAATAATTAATTACTCTAGTGGAAGCTTAATTAGTTCACACATAGGTGCTACTAGGATAATTAATAGCACTATCGATATAGATTTAATAACTGTGCCGATGGTCCACTAATTAAATACTCATATAGTTTTCTCATTGTGCAAGGTTCATTTTTTAATACTATTTAGTTGGTTCCTATCTCTTTTGCTTTATAATAAGAGTATGATACTTGTTAGACAAGGTGTAATGTAAAATATAGGGATAATGCCGGCAAAAGTTTCAATAGTCTTTTCATTGTTATTGATAAGTTTGTATTCTTTTTTTTTTTCATGGTAAAGTTCTTATTCTCTGAAATGATAAGAGCAGTTAGTAGTCCATTCATTATTTTAAAGTCAAATGCCAAAATTTGGGCATCATGTTGAACACCACATGACTTGCGCCATGTCATCTAACTGTTACGTGGCATGATATGTGGATTTTTATTTTTTTACATTCTTTATATTAAAGAAAATTATATTTATAAAAAAATCTAAAATTATTTATTAAGACTAACTGCCTTAATAGTTGATGAAAGACTAATTGTCTTACAATTTAAGAGAATATTAACATTACCATGCACAAAAAAGAATGAGAACTTATCGATAATGATGGGAAACTATTAGAACTTTTTCTTGCATTATCTGTAAAATAATTAAAAACTTCTTAATAAATTATTTTAGATTTAAAAAAAATAATTTTAAACTCTTTTAAATTAAAAAAAATCAATGTGGCATGCTACCGGCAATCAGATGGCATGGCATGTCATATGGTGATCAACATGATGTCACGTGTCATTTGACTTGAAAATAGTGGGAACTTTGCTATTCACAAATGGGAAGTTTATAATTTTAAAGAATGAGAACTTTACTAAAATGGCCTTATAATTTTAGAGAATAAGAACTTTATTATGCATAAAAAGTGAATGAAAACTTATCGATAACGATAACGATAAAAAAATATGAAAACTTTTACCGACATTATCCCAAAAATATAACTATTCAATGTTACATGACATTCTCGATAATATATATATATATATATATAACTGCACCAAACTGTCAAATAATAAAATAATAAGACAGTATTTCAGAGAGCAATAATAATAATAATAATAAAAGCTGAAATGAAAGGCTCAAATCAGCCCAGAAATTGTGCCAATCATTGACGGTAAAATCTCGGAGCTCTCATGCACAAGTCGAGCTCCCATGCACACGTACGTCACTTCCCGACTCTTCGGTCCCATACATCCAAAAACATGAGTCCTAACCCTTACACGCCATCATTCTCTCGGTTGTCTTTGTCCTTGAATTTTAATCGTCGCCCCATGTTGATGCTCCCGCCGTCACCACGCTCATGTCGGCGCCAAAGACGGCGTTGATGCTCCCGACGTCACCACGTCTCGTTGTGACGACTTCGTCGTATAAGGCCTCATCATAGATGGCTTATTTGGCGTATTCCGCCTCATTGTACACAGGCTCGTCGTTGATGACTTATTTGCACTCCAACTCATAAAAAATTTCCATACAAAACACCGTCTCCCATTGTGTGTCGTTCTCATCTGTGTGCGGTCTCGGTGGGTTCGGAGCATCGGTGAATGGCGCAAAAAGGTTGCCGTTGTTATTTTCAGCTCCACCCAAGAGACATGGGTCACCGAACGTTGTTGGAGAAGCATCTCCAGCAACTTGTCTAGCGCATTAAATCGTTAATGAACACCAGCGAGATCTTCACGTCGATAGACGTCATCGAAAACAGCCTCCAGGTGTTCTCCATGTCGGTTTTTACGCGTCGTGGAAAGGAACGTAATGACTCTGATACCAATTAATGTAGCGAGAGATTATCAGAAAGAAACGAAACCGCAAACATGCCACATGTAATATCGATTTTTTCATATATTCATCATGACGACTTTCTCATGCACAAATCAAGCTCCTACATGCATACGTACGTCACTTCCCGGCTCGTCCATCCCACACCTCCACGAACGTGAGCCCTAGCCCTTACACGCCATCAAAATAGCACCAAAACGATCAAAATTTTAGCTTGTCTAAGGATTGATCCTCACCAAAATTGCAAATAGGATCATTCTTAAAAGAGACTAATCATATTGGTTACTAAGGAACAAAGTTCAACTTACCGAACTTGCCTATAAATCACTTGCCGTTATCGACGGATTAATCGATAACTTACCGGATTATCGACGGAAAACTAAATACTGTAGCTTACCGATTACCGATCTTTTCAATGATTATCGAAGGATTATCGACACTTATCGAGGATTATCGATGAAAAATCACTAAAATATTTTTAAGAATATATTTACTAAGTTTATAATGTTGATAAAACATTAAAAATGCCAAAAATAAAATCCTTTCATACTTAAACATAGGTAAATAAAATATAGTCTCACTCTCACATATGTAAATAAAATCATCGAAAAGTGCAAAATTTCTTGAAAAATACATATTTTTGTTATTTTTCAAGATGTTTGCCGATTTTCGGAAAAAACCATGGAAAAGTATTGGCATGGCCATCTTACCGATAACTACCGGCAAGACGAATAATCGAAGATTATCGAAGATAATCGTGAAAAAGTCGAACCTTGCTAAGGAATATAAAAACCTTCAAATTAGCTGAGTGGCATACATAACATACAAACACACACATATAATATATATATATATATATATATATATATATATATATATATATATTCACAAAGTTGCAGTTTTGTCTTGTTTGTCCCCTCTATGTTCTGCCTTTGTTGGATCATCCATAAAAATACATAAAAGCTAGCCAATAAAATTGTTTATAATTTCTAGAACTACATGTGATCATCATGCTTGCATTTATTTAAGTATTTTTTTTATAACGTAAATTACAAAATCAGCTTATCTAAATACATGCACCAACTATATGTATAAAATAAAAATAGTTTTTTGAAACATAATATATATTATCAGGAAAAAGTTGTCATGCCACAATAGGTTTTTGATGAATAAATAAGGGCTCTTTTTTTCCAAGCCGTTTCTTTGTGTTCCTAAAATTATAAATTCTAGTGCTTTTTTTCTTTTTCTTTTTCACATCAGTTTCTAACTAGATTCCTACTTTCTTATAGTCCTAGACATTAGAATATTAATGTAAGATTATAAATTAATAAATCTATTCTGTATGATATAATCATCAATAGCTCGTTACTTGATTAATTAATTGACTAAACAATATCCTACCTTAGCAAGTGTTTATAGATTGCCCAAACTAAAGCATTTATCACATGTTCTCAATAACATTTACTTTTATTTTTCACATATTATTATTATTATTATTTTAAACGTCTCACTAATATAAATTATATGAAAATTTTAATTTATAGCATAAGGTATATCTTAAATAATAAAGTCATAGGCGGAAGCACGCCTAGTAACAAGGGGTCTGTAAGCCCCCTTAATTTTCTATTTTTGCATGTTTTTGTATTTTTTTAGTGTTATAAATTTTTAAAAACTACAAATTAGCCCCTCCTTTATAAAAAAATAAATAAAAATAAACCAGCCCCCCTTATGATTAAATCTGAGTTTCGCCACTGAATAAAGTAACACTAAAATAGCAGTAAAAGTTTGTCGATTTATATATATAAGCATATTTTAAAGCATGAAATGAAATATATATTAGGGTGAATCTAAATAGTATTATATGTTATCTTCTAGTTATAAGCATTTCATTTTCGTTTTATATTGCCGATTTATGTATGTCTTAATTTAAGGCTAACAATTGAGCATATTAATTACTATAAGCCATATGCATTTCATTTTCGTTTTATTTTTCTGATTTATGTACGTCTTAATTTAAGGCTAACAATTGAGCATATTAATTACTATAAACCATAATCGAGGGTGAGGATTAATTAACTTATATTTATACATATAATATGTATATACACTCTTTAGAACTTTTCTTGCTAATTTTGATGCCTAGCATTTAATTAATTATTAAGTTCCATATTCCATATGAGTAGCCTTTTGTCTACATTCTTAGCAATAAAATTATAAAATGCATTTAGCAGTTTTCGTAAAGTTTTTTTTTTTTTCCTTGGTGATCGATAGCTTTTAGCCTTCAGTTCACTCCCAATATGCTCTCTTATTCAATAATAATAATAATAATAATAATAATAATAGGCTGCTTTTTTTCAATCTAGAAATTAATATACTATGTGTATATAACGAAGTAAACGAACATTCTAATCCAGGGACGTGAATGAACACTATTTTTTTTTATCTATATGTTTTGGAAATATAATTAGTAATTACCACCCAAAATAAATAAATCAATCAATGGCATGAATATGATTGAAGTTGAGGCATAGATGCGTAGCTTTTGCAGCAGGAAATTATTTATTTAATTCCAAGCGAAAATGTAATAAAATTTTGCAACAAGGCAACGTAGGGATTTATTATAGAAATCTAAAAAGTTCCATTAATTTGATAATTAAAAATATCATATATGAGAGAATATCAGCCATTAATTTCAAAGCAATTTTCACTGGTTATAATTAAGTATAGCGCAATAGCTAGGTAGATTATTGGCTAGGTTATGGGAAAAGCTACATAGCAAAAATAATTAATTTGGTCATCTTCATGATATTAATTAATTATTAATTATGCGATAATATTTATTTAATCGTCGCATAACTTTCTTTGCATTTAATTATCAAGCTCTATATACATACCATATAGACACAGTCGCAGTTCATGAATCAATAATATAACCCTTTTGATAAATTTAATTTCAAGATGTCAATGGTTAATATAATATATATACCAAAACATATACTATTATATATGGGCAAATAATTCTCCACACTTCTTATTTTATAATTTTACTACCTTCTCATTTATTATATCACGAAAAAATAAACTTAATGAGTCTCTTCAACCAAATATACCATGCATACGTTATAAATATAGTTTTATATCTATGTAGCACGTATAGTTTTATATTTTTCTCCAGCATATGAATTTTTATTTTTGTACTTGTATGGCCCTTCAAGGATTTCATGTAAGAAATATAATCCCATAAAAAATAACGATAATTAATTAATTTGACAGAAGCGTAAAGTAATGACTACATAAACATAAAATACAAAATATATAAGAATGCGATTAGTTGTTTTTAAAGGTGTATTATTGTGAATATTTATCATTATTACCTTTTAATACTCGTTTTTATTTATTTGATAATGCAATGCATGTAGAGAGACTAGAGACGTTTAAGAGTAGTGTATTTCTATAAGAATAACGATTTGATTGAAGTTATAATCAACCCAAACGTAAGATATATCGAAACATCAATCATTCAAGGGAGAGATACATCAATTTCAATCAAGAGACCACATGAAAACAACCAAGTTTTGGTACAGAAAATATGAGATATTTTGATGTGATATTATTTTTTTTATTTATTTTTGGTGCTATATGATACATTGATAATATTACTATACAAGTATATGTTTACCTCAAGGCTGCTTTTTAGTTTTAATTTTTATTTTGTGTTGTGAACACATAATATAGGGCTGCTATAAGGAAGTCATAAAATGTGGCAAGTGAAAAAAGTATGAATAATTAACATATATACACACACTATAGGATGGATCACACCAAGAATTAAATATGAGTTCCATTCAAAAGAAAACACAAAGCCAATGAGTTTAGAGGCTTTAAGATTTGTTATTATAATATATATATGCATTAGTTCGTATACTCACTTCGAGAAGATCAAAAGGAGAAAGAAAAATAACCCATGCATTCATTAGATAATTAAAAACTCATTTCCCACACGCGCGCACCCGCACGCACGAACTCAGAGAGAGAGAGAGTTGTGAATGTATGTTGAAAGTCAAAGCGTCAAACTTGAAAGCACTCGTTGTTTTGTTTGTAACTAATATTTTACTTAACTAAACAAGGTTAAGTGTTTTTAAAAGACCAACTTCCCTTATTGCGGCTCTTCTCTCTCTCTCTCTCTCTCTCTCTCTCTCTCTCTCTATTGTGCGTGTGTATAAAAGCCAAACCATACCATCTTTCCTGTATTACTCTATCTTCATTTCTCTCTCTTCTCTCTCTCTCTCTCTCTCTCTCTCTTCAACCAAACGAGAAGCACGAAGAAACCAACCAGAGTCCAGAAGCAAACCCTTTGAAGAAAAAAATATCACATATGGAATCAAACGGGTGTAATTCATCGTCTTCCATGTCTTCTCAGAGCGAAGAAGACATGGCCATGATGAACAATATGGAGCTCAGAAGAGGCCCTTGGACGGTCGAAGAAGATCTCACTCTCATCAATTACATTTCCAATAACGGCGAAGGCCGCTGGAACTCCCTCGCTCGCTGCGCCGGTAAGTCCTAAAGTTTCAAACTTCGTCCGTAATTCAAGTCTCCGTCCTGTTCTTTCGGTATCCCGGACACTCAGAGAGAGCGTCACGCTTCTTTATATATACACATATATATATATATATATAAAGTAGTATTAATTTAGCATGTGAGGGATACGAAAATGGAAAGATAAGTAATAGGAGGGAGAAAGAGATCTCAAAGAGATAGTGTCAATAATTGTCTCTTGGATCGTATCAGAAGCCAAGGGTTGACGTATCTTTGGGAAAGAAAAAACGTGTGGTGCACTATAATATATATATCAATATGATCGATCATATATATATATATATATACACTCTCCGAAATGGATTAATTAGAACTATGGAGATTAGATCCTATAGCGAACCCACCACGTTGGAATTATTGAATAAAGTAAGAGATACAGTACGGAAAATGACGTTCTTTCTTCTTTGAGCTTTAGCAAACGAGTCACGACAACTTTACTAAAAACACCATGAATTTATTGCTCTGGTAATCAATTATTGATTAATAATATTAAGGAAATGATGATGAAAAATATGCAGGCTTGAAGCGAACCGGGAAGAGCTGCAGGCTGCGGTGGCTCAATTATCTCCGCCCCGATGTCCGCCGTGGAAACATCACCTTGGAAGAGCAGCTTCTCATTCTCGAGCTCCATTCTCGCTGGGGAAACCGGTAACTAATCTCGCTTAGTTATCGCATTCTATATGTTTTAATTTTAAGTGCCGTGCATACGATTAACAGTCACAAAAAGATAAAAGAATTTTCGACGAATCTCTAGAATTCTCGAAATTTTAAATATGAAATCGGACAAAAAATAGGCACCGGGTTAGAGCAGCATGCTAACGATCTCATCATGTAAAAAAGATATGAAACTTATTATTTTTCTTGCAAATTGATTTTAAAATAGATTATAATAAAGAGATTTGTGATATTATATATATATATACGTTTTATTAAAAGAAATGATGTAATGGTGCAGTTGGTCGAAGATCGCGCAGCACTTGCCGGGCCGGACGGACAACGAGATAAAGAATTACTGGCGGACGCGGGTGCAGAAGCACGCGAAGCAGCTGAAATGCGACGTCAACAGCAAACAGTTCAAAGACACCATGCGCTACCTCTGGATGCCCCGCCTCGTCGAGCGCATTCAGGCCAACGCTAGCGCCGACCAAAACGTCCTAAACTTCGACCAATCCGCCGCTTCCACCGGGCACGTCGCTCACCACCAAAAAGCACACGCCGGCATTGACTTCACCGGCTACACGCCAGAAAACTCGTCGCCTATGTCGGACTTGACTGACCAGTACAACTACAGTTCAGCCGCGGCTAGTAGTTCTGTCCCGGTTGCAGTGAGCCAAAACCCTAATTCCAACCAGTTCGGGTATTTCCAAGGCTGCCACGATCAAGCTGTTGACGCCTACCACCCGGACCGCTCGACTCTGACCAGCGCCTACAACGTTGACCAGAGCTTCGCGGGTCATCAAGGGTTTGCGGATTTGCAAGCAGTGGATCATCATCACCATAATCATCAGCATCAGCAAGAGCAACAGACAAACGAGATGAACTGGAATATGGACGGCTTGGATCAGTCGGACATGGGATTGTGGAACGGTGTGGATGACATCTGGTTCTTGCAACAACAGTTCAACACGGGCATTTGATATATTAATATGTATCACATATTATTGTTTCATTTTGTGTAGATTAATTACATATAATTTCATATCTTCGTGATGATAAGATCGTGAATATATGAATAACCCAAAGTGAAATATACCAACAAAAAAAGAAGAAGAGAAAGAATATTAGATAGAATATTCCGAAACATGATATAATTATATATTAGAGTATTTATTTGGCTTGCTAGTAGGATACAGAATTTGTGAAGGACACAACTCCACACAACTATAATGTGGATTGTAATCACTCACAATGCTTGTACTCTTTTTTTTTTTTTTGGGATAATAGCGGCAAAAGTGGCCAAAGTTAGGCCAAGTGTGCAAATAAGTGGCCAAACCGATTTAATATCGGCATAAGTAGCCAAAGTTTACCAAACCGTGGACAGTACAAATTCCATCCATTTCATGTCAACGCCGTTAGCCACGTCAGCGCTAAAATCGTTATTTTTTCAATTGGTTTGAGATTTTAGGTCAATATATGAAAACATGATATGAACATCAAGAAGACCAATACTAAAATCAACATTAAAAATAATATATAAATATCAAGAACACTATATGAACTTCAAAAATGTTACATGAACAATAAAAACAATATATCAACATCAATAGCACAAAAAACTTCTCTAATAAATATAAAAATATTGCCATAAGCAAAAATACTCATTTAGCCACAAGTTTTTTTTTTTTAATTACTCATTGTGTGTATTAAAATGAACTAAAATATGTATGTTTTAATACGTTTGTACAAAATAAAAATTTCGTTAATAATGTTGGCCTAACATTGTTAGTTAGAGTCGAGGCTAAAATCGAGACTTTGTAATATTATTTTATTGAGATATATTTAATTGTTAGAGACCCAAAATTTTGTTTAAGGAAATACCCATTTAGCCACAATATATTTTTAAAAATATTACTCATTTTGTGTATTAAAATGTACCAAAATGGGTAGTGTTTTAAAAACATTGTAAAAAAAGTGATAATCTCGTTAATAATTTTGGCCTCATTGTTAGTTAGAGCCGGGACTAACGGTGTTGACATGAAATGGATGGAATTTGTACTGTCCACGGTTTGGTAAACTTTGGCTACTTATGCCGATATTAAATTGGTTTGGCCACTTATTTGCACACTTGGCCTAACTTTGGCCACTTTTGCCGCTATTATCCCTTTTTTTTTTTGGGTGGGGAAATTTGTTTTTCTTTGATTTCTTTATCTCTCATTAATTCTTTTTAAATTTGACAGTAATAGTACCACTTCTTTATTGTTCTGTTTGCCTCTTAAATCTTCTCACATTGCACTATATATTACTTGAGCATTTAAATAAAACATAAAAATATCTCAAATTTGAATGTAATTAAATAATTAATGATAAGTTGGTTTTGAAAAGCATGTCCATGGGGCATGAACGAGAGGCATAAAGTCGCAATGTTTCTAGATGAATAAAAGCTAAATTAATTATTGCAATGATTTATCATTACCATTACTATTTCATTACGTGCTTCAATGCCATTCGTGGCTTTTCAAGTTCATGAGTTACCCATAAGAGGACAACTAGTTTTTTAATAATATATACAAGAGCCCATTCATTCATTACATTAGCCGACCCTATTTAATTCATTAATTTCTTCTTCTTTTCTGTCTTTTTGGAAGGAGGTCGTACGGACATCTAAGTGCTTAGTTAGACACCACTAGAGAAATATTTTCTATTATATTATTTTACTATTATTATTATTTACGTTTCTTCATAAAAAAGGGAAATAAATTTATAAACAACCCAAGACGACATAAGTTTAATATGAAAAATAAGGATAAGTCATATCTTTCATCCACATTTTTTATTATTATTAATATTGATCAAATGCCACGTGATATCTCGGTTATTGGATAAAATTAATACGATTTATGTACCATTTGACTTAACGCCACGTAGTATTTGCCAATGTTCATAAAAAAAAAGGGACGAAAAATAAATTTCGCCTCAGTATTGTCAATTTCATGTACTTTTACCGATAAAATTTTCACTTCAAACTTATACCACTTCTATCGTTAAAAATTTAAATACTTATGCCGCTAATGTTCTTATACAATTCCTTAGAAGTTAGATGTAGTCATGTAGAGAAGATAAACGTGAGTGAATAGTGAGGACTGAGGAGAGAGGGATATGGCGGCGCCGAATCTTTGTAGGGCGCGTGGTAGCACGAGAAGCCACCAAAGCGGTCCCAGAATATGAGCTGTTTAGAAGCTGCCACGTTTCATTCAATTTAATATATATAAAAAGCATATTCTATTATTTTAATCACAAAATTGATTTATTAATTTGTTGAAAAAGCTATGCAAAATTTCATTGATCATTCATTCATTGTAGGAAAGAAGGGGAGAAATAAGTCGCTGTGGTTGGTCGGTTTATACGCTTCCTCGACGGAAGCACTCACAGCCGCAACCATTGAATACATACATATACATATATGTATAATTATAATTATATATACATGTATCTATACAATTATACGTATTGATATATATAAATACATACAGAATCTATCTGAATTCGATAACACAATATCACAGCTGCCTTCCACTGCAAATCCACATAGTTTTTTTTTCTTTTTCTTTTTTTCTTTTTGGTGTTGCACTGCACATGTATCTGTTAATTGACACGAGTGACTACGTTGAAAATAATCGACTTCTAATATTATTTTTGCTAATTTTATAATAGCTTGTATTATATTATTATTATTATTATTATTATTATTATTATTATTATTATTATTATTATCAATCTGACCTTTGAAAATTGAAATGTTATATGAGTTGATTCTTCTTTTTGAGAATTTACATTTTTCAGGACCAAATTGATGTATGTTATTGAGAAATTAACATTTAAGTGTTGAATTAAACCTGACACGTTTCAATTAATATAAAATATTTAACGAAAAGACAAATAAATACGTATGGTAATGGTACACAGTTTTACACGTGTCACTTTTTTGCTTACTTGTAGTTACTTATGCTGCAAATAATAATGTATGTTTATTTTCTCATAAGCGTTTGATGATCTTGGTGGATTCAATTCTAAAAGATAATTGTACTTCTCATCTCTCAATGTACTCTAAGTTTCTAACATAAAAAAGTTATCTCCAAAAGTTATAAAGTTCCAAAATTATTCATATTTTACTAACCTGACCAAATACTATCGATTCATATAAAAATAGAAACTCTACTAGATGACTTCATATTCGCAATGTTCTAAATACAGTACACAAAATTTTAAATTTCTGGGTTCCGGTAGTCCCCGAAATGTGGATCCGGTTAAAAACCCGGATCCACATTAAAAAAAAAAAACGGACCCGGAACTATCTGGGTCCGAAAAGACCCGGACCCGGAACTATCCGCATCCGGATAAAGTCGGAGCCGGATAGATCCGGTTCCGGGTTTTCTAAAATTAAATTAAAAAAAAAGTGGCTTTAAATCTGAGCCGTTGGATCAAATCGATCAACGGCTCAGATCAGAGAGCCGTTGGAGAGGGAGTACTTTTGGAGAGGCTGCAGCAAAAGTACCTGCCACGCGTCAGTTTGCAGGGAGCCGTTGGAGCAACGGCTATATTGCCTCTGGGTCCCCAAAAAATGACCGTTGGGCCTTTATTACACCCTCTTTCTCGAATTCCTTCACCATTTTTCCTATAAATACCTCATCCCACTCTCATTTTTTTCACACAACATCTTCTCTTCATCTCAATTTCTCCCAAACTCTCTCAAGCTCTCATACTTGCGATTTTAGTCTATAGTTTAGCTACTTTATAGTTATTTAAATACTCTCTATTTTTAGTTTAATACATTGTTTAGCTATTTTAGTTGTTATTAGTTTAGTTTATATAGTTGTTATTATTGTTAGTTGTTATTATTATTATTATTAGGTATTTATTTTAGTTGTTATTATTAGTGTTATATAGTTTTAATCTAGCTTAATTTATCGTTAATATGTCGAGTGGCAACTACCGTTCTCGAGGACGTCCCGATGTCCGAGGAAAAGGACGGGCTACTATTCCGTCGCCGAGGTCGATTCATAGCGGGACGGCTTTTAGTCAACATAATTATAATCATTTAATCATATTTGCCTAATTTGTTTAATTATTTAATAATTATTTAAATTATTTAATCATACTAGTTAAATTAGTTAGTTAATTAATTAATCACACGTCTCTTGAAAGTCTTAGTATGCTATGTGGTTATGATTCCGACTGATCTTCCACATCATAAACGAATTTCTTGAGATTTAATAATCAATTAATCATTTAATCATATAAGTTTAATTAAAATTCAAATGGTTTCTTAAATAAGTTAAAAAAATAAAAAAAGGTAATTTCTATGTGTGGTAATAATTATAAAGTTCTTATTAGATTATGGTGTCTTAGAAAGATTGGGTTTTAAATAAGGTTTGCATTGCAATCTCCTCCAAGCTAGCCTGAGAACCTGGGGGAGCTCTGTCTAGAAAAGCTTGGGCCTAAAGTGAGATCATAGCATCCTTTCCAGTCGATCTGGCCTTGGAACCTCGGGGAGTTCCGTCAAAAAGAGCTTGATAATTATTTTCACACATAAAAATACTATTTTTAATTTTGTTAACTTTTTTAATTAGCTTATGAAATTTAATTAAATTCATACGATTAATATTAATATTTTAATGTTAAATTAATATTGTTAAATTAATATTAATATTCCATTACTTTTTTAGGAAAATAGGTCGAGGAACCATTCCAACGACGTCGACCTCGACGATGATGAGGACGACGATGCGGATGACCCGAATCAAGGCGATGACGCCAACGTCGCGGAGGAAGGTTTTCAAGATCCTGGGAGCTAGCTGTCTGCCCCCGCATCCGCCGCCGAGGAAGCGAAAGAAATTAACGGGTTTGGTGTGGCAGAATGATTTCCGGGCCGAGTATAGATACAACCACTCCACCGGTTTGGAAGATAGGTACGGAATTTGCATCCACTGCGGAAAAGAATTCAAGGCCCATCCAAAGAACAACGGCAACTCCCGCCTACAAAAGCACGCCGAGCGGTGCAAAAGGTTATAGCGGGAGCAAGAGGTAAGTCGTCTATCCGATGAATTATATAGGGAAGTTGTGGCTGAGTGGGTTATACGTGATGGTTTGCCTATATCGGCGCCCGAGAGTGAAGGTATTAATAAAATGATGATGAAGTTGGCGCCGATAAACTATAAGGAAATCACGTATTATATAACCCACGAAACGATTCTAAAATTTTATGAAAAGCAAAGGGCCGATTTACGAGAAATGTTCCAACGATCTTCTTACAAATTTTCTTTAACATCGGATTGTTGGAAAGGCCATGCTAATGATGATTATATTACCGTCGTAGCTCATTTTTATTAATGATCAATGGAGTATGGAAAAGCGCATTATAGGTTTTAAGCCGACGAGGGTTAGGCACACATCTGTAAACCTAGCCGAGGCTATCATAGAGTTTTTCGGATTGGAACCTCAAGGATATAGTTGTTTCTATTACATTAGATAACGCTAGTGCGCATGCCGGTGCCGTAGAAATAATGAAGGAAAGTTTGACCAATCTTAGGGATAGTCATTTTCATCAAAGGTGTGCATGTCATATTATTAACTTGATTGTTCAATCAGGTATGAGTGTTATTTCCGATAGTATAGCAAAAATAAGAAACGTTATTATATATATCCGATCATCTACGCAGCGTACAGTTTCTTGGGAAGATTGTTGCAGGGCTAACAATTACAGGGTTAGAACGTTTCAACCGGACATGCCGATCCAATGGAACTCGACTTACATGATGTTGGATGCTGTCCTACCGTACAAGGAGCTTCTGACGAACTGGATTAACAGCCCGGAGCACGACTACCGCGAAGACATCACTACAGAAGATTGGATAACCGCTATTCAATTCCAGGCTTTTCTTCACCTTTTTAATCAAATTACTATTGATTTATCTCACGTTTACTCACCCACGTCTCAAAGCGCTTTGCCCGCTGTATTTGATATTTTGTGTCATTTTGAAACTGCAAAAAGAAATCCTTTATTTAGCAATGTACTAACTCCTATGATTTCAAAGTTCTAGACTTATTGGAGTTCTGAAAGGCTCCCGTTTTTATATTGTGCCGCGGTTATCGTAGATCCGACGCTTAAACTTTCTCAATTGCAGGATGTCTTACAAGCGATGCAAAATATGACGGGGGAACCCTACATGACGGACAATTACTTCGACGCGGATAAAAAGATGAAGGAACTTTACCACGAGTACGAGCGAAGATGTACCGAGTCTGATGATCAGATGGATGAAACGAATCCGCAACAACTACAAACTCATGTAATTTTTATTATAAGTTTTAATTTCTTAATTTACTCATTTAATTTATTAACATTCTAAATGTTTTTTTTTTCTTTTCAATATAGGGCGGACGCGGGGCTGGTTCACCATACATGAACAATCACCGGTTATTCTACAACCTTACGTCCCTCGGGCAAGGCGGCGGTGTCGCGTCTTCTTCAACGGGTTCACAAGCAAGCGGAAGTTTAGGCTCTCGTGTTCCTGGTCGACGTCGTCGTCGTAGATCCATCGACGAGTACGCCCGGTTCTGCAAACTTCCTCCAACACCGTGTCCGGATGAAGGCCTTGACATCCTTAAATGGTGGCACATGAACCAATCAGAGTATCCGGTTTTATCCATGTTAGCTCGGGACATTCTCACAATCCCGGTTTCAACGGTATCATCAGAGGCGGGCGTTCTCATTGGCCGGAAGGTTGTTAGAGCCTCGTCGCAAGTCAACGGCTGCAAGAATGGTCGAGATCCTTGTGCTTTCGAGAGATTGGATTATGGCCAACCGACGACAACAAGAAAACGATATGGTGGACAAAGAAATGGCGAATTACTTTGCGAATATTCAAGTGTAATTCCTTATTAGTTGTTCTTTTTTCTTGTTGTATTACGCCTTTGTAACTTGTATTGTTTTACCGTTGTACTTTTACGTTCCTATCCGAATCCGAATCCGATCTTGAGTTTGTTTTGTTGAATAAAAACGCATTTTTATTTTTATTTTTCGTTGTATACTTTAATTTTTATTTAATTCATGTTTGTTTCTAAATAAATATTCACACACATAAATAACTTAAGAATTTAAACTTTTATTATTTTTAAAACCGAACTTAGGTATAAGTACCAAAATGTTGTATTTGAACAACTAAACAACATAAATATTAAAGGGACTAAACATTAACTAAAATAAACTAAATTAAAAAAAAAAAAAAAACCGGAACCGGATTTATCCGGGATTTTTTTTTCCCGGAACCGGATAAATCCGGGTCTGGGTTTTGGGCGGGAATTTTTTTTTTGTCTGACTGGCTTGCTAAATGCCTCGGATTTTGGGGACTAGGTTCCGGTTTAAAATAAAATAAAAGTGGATTATATACATATTTTTGTCCAATTTGAACTGTTAGTATGTTTAATCCGACGGTTTTAATTGATCAATTTTAAAAACAAAAAAATAAAAGAAATTAAACTTCAGAAAAATCCAGAACCAAAAATTTATGATTATAGTTTTTGTTCGGAAAAAGCAAATCCAGACTCGGATATTGGATTCGTCACCATATATATACATGTTTACAGATTCGATTGTTGGATCCGCTTCAAATTCGTTGTTTGAGGCATACACATAAGATAGTCACGTGACAGTCAACATATATATTACTAAACTGCAACAAATGCAACATATATGATTGCTTGTAATCGATGTCATATGCTCCAAGCTTGATTGACCAATTCGTGATCCTTCCCGATTGGTTTGGGCTATGGATGATGGAGCGGGTATCTCGTCTCGGCATCGAGGAGTTTCCTGCTGATATATGAGACTGGTCTCTACTCTCCATCTTCTTCTCGCACGAGTACTTGGTTGATTGCGTGGTCGGACACGGCAATGTACAAGTACAGTGGCTCTCCGGGCTTCGACTTCGTCATAATAGGTGGCACGACAAGTAGGATTTCAACGATTGGAAAGCCTCCTCACATTTCTTGGTCCACTCGAACTTCTTATTCTTCCGTAGCAGATCGTAGAAAAGGAGGGTCTTGTCGGCCGAGCATGAGATGAATCAGTTCAGAGCAGCTATCCTCCTTGTCAACCTCTGGATTTCCCACCGATTTCGGAGCGAATGCATGCTTCTGATCGCCTCGATTTGGTCAGGGTCGGCTTCAATTCCTCGCCGAGTTATTATGTGACCCAGGAATTTTCCCGATGTCATGCCGAACGTGCACTTGGCGGGGTTCAACTTCATCTGATGCTGGTTCAGAATGTTGAAACACTTCTCCAGATGCTCGATATGCGCTGCTGCCTTCAGAGATTTGACGACCATGTCGTCTATGTATACGTCCATGCTCTTCCCGATCTGTTCGTGGAACATCTTTTTCACTAGCCTCTGGTAGGTTGCTCCGGTGTTCTTCAACCCGAAAGGCATGACTTTGTAGCAGTATGTCCCTCTTTCGCTGATGAAAGCGGTTTTCTCCTCCTCGTCCGGACGCATCCTTATCTGGTGATACCCAGAATAGGCATCCATGAAACTGAGAAGCTCGTAGCCGTGGGTGGCTTCGACGAGGCGATCTATGTGTGGCATTGGGAAGCTTTCCTTTGGGCAGGCTTGGTTGAGATCAGTGAAATCCACGTAAACTCGCCACCTGCTATTTTCTTCTTTACGAAGACGGTGTTGGCTAACCACTCAGGATATTTTACTTCCCGGATGGTTCCCATCGAGAGAAATTTATCCGCCTAGTCGATTATGATCTTGTTCCTGTCAGGGGCCATCTTCCTTCGCTTATGTACCACAGGCTTGTGACCTGGGTCGGTGTTGAGCCGATGGGCTATTACCGACGGGTCAAACCCCGGCATATCTTCGTGAGACCAAGCGAAACTTCCTCGATTTATTTTCGGCATATCAATACAGCCTTGCTCCACTGCTTTGAGCTGCGGCCCTCCGTCTATTCCTTCAGCATCCGTTGGCTCGATGTCGTCCGCGTTTAGAATCCTAGCCGTTTCGACTGCCCATTTCTTCCACTTCTTCTTCTTTTTCTTGGGCGCTCTGAGGGCGGCTGTAGCTAATCGCTATTGGCCCGAGGATCCTCCATCTTCACGATTTCGTTTCCACCGGCCACTGACCGATGATGCATCATGTAGCATGTCCGGTAAGCGTCTCTGCTTCCTTTAATCTCCTCGATCTCCCCTTCATTCTTGCCTGGGAACTTGATGCACTGGTGATAGGTCAACGGGACAGCTCTCATGGCGTGGATCCATGGCCTTCCTAGGATTATGTTGAAGTGCGACGGAACGTTCAACACCATGTATTCCGTCATCCTATTGATGCTCTTCACGCAAACGGGGAGGTGAACCGTCCTCATTGAGATGGCGATGTCTCCGTTGAACCCAGCCACCTTGCGAGGGTGCCCCCTAGCAGGAGCCCTTCGATGCCCATCTTCACAAGGCATTCATAGAAAACGACGTCAACTGAACTTCCATTTTCGACGAGGATTCGACAAACCTCACAGCCGCCTACATTGAGCTCAAGGACTAGAGCGTCGTCGTGGATATCTGTGCAATCTTTGTTATCGAGAAACTCTATCCTTGCGCCTAGGGCGTTCATCGCCATGTCTCCTTGATCATACTCCCTTCCTCTTTGTTGATGGGCTTTGATGTTGTTGACGGAATCTTCGCAGAATCACGGCCCGCCCATTATCAGCTTGATCCTCGTCCTTGACGCTGGTCGATTATCTTCGAGGCACCCTACTGCTGATGGCTCGATCACGAGATTCCTCTTCGCTCTGCCTTGATTACCTCCCTCATTCTGCGACGGGCCTTCTTGCCGGTATGTCCGGTTGCTGTTATTCCATGGCTCGGGAGGGTTGTATGCGAGATCCTTGATATCCACCTGCTCGTATCTCCTCGGAGCTTCCTCTTTAGCATGGCGTAGTCTTCGGTGGCATGGCCGTGGTAGTTATGGTAAGTGCAAAACTTACTCATATCTTTCGGCCAAGACTTCCTTTCGAAGTTCCCTCGGTCTTTTGAGAATCCTCCTCGGCCTTCGGTGAATCCTCCTCGGCCGTCAAAGAAATCTCCTCGCCCTAGCAGACTCATCCTAGCCCTAGCAGCTCATCGAGGATGGGAGACTCACCAAATGGATGTCAAATCGGCATTCTTAAACGGTGACCTAGAGGAAGAATTCTACGTCAGTCAACCTGAAGGTTTTGGCGTCAAGGGCAAGGAGAAGAAGGTGTACAAGCTCTCCAAGGCGTTATGCGGGCTACGTCAAGCTCCAAGGGCATGGAACATACATCTTGACAAGAGCTTGAAGAGTCTTGGATTCACTAAGTGCTCCAGTGAGCATGCAGTATACACCAGGAGCAGCAAGGAAGAAGTTTTGGTCGTCGGAGTTTATGTGGACGACCTGATAGTCACTGGATGCTCAGGAGGAGTTGAAGCATTCAAGAATATGATGGCCGAGTTTGAGATGAGTGACCTCGGACTACTTTCTTACTACCTTGGTATTGAGGTAGAGCGGAAGAAAGATTGTATTACGCTGAAGCAATCGGCCTACGCGAAGAAGATCCTCAAGCAGTTCGAGATGGCGGATTGCAACCCGAGCAAGTATCCGATGGAGGCGAAGCTCCAGCTCGGGAAGGATGCTGAAGGGAGAGAAACGGATCCCACGGAGTACAGACGCGTGATCGAGTGTCTGAGGTATCTCACCCACACCCGACCAGACATTTCTCACGCAGTTGGGATAGTTAGTCGTTTCATGGAGAAGCCCACAAGCGCATACCAGCATGCGGTGAAGCACATCTTGCGCTACGTGAAGGTAACTACGGACTATGTGATCCAATATAGAAGAGGCGAGGGAGAAGAAGAGCTAGTCGGCTTCACAAACAGTGATCTAACATGCGACATTGATGATAGGAAGAGCACCGGAGGCATGGCGTTCTATGATCACTTGGCAATCTCAGAAGCAGAAGACAATACTTTTATCCTCGTGTGAAGCGGAGTTCATGGCAGCCACCGCAGAAGCTTGTCAAGCTATGTGGCTAAAGGGGATACTCAGCGAAGTGACTGGAGACGAGCAGAAGCCAGTTACACTCTACGTGGACAACAAGTCCGCAATAGCGCTGATGAAGAACCCAGTGTTTCATGGTTGGAGCAAACACATAGACACTCGATATCATTACATTCGCGAGTGTGAGGAGAAGCGGAAGATCATTGTTGAGTTTGTCAGCGCGAAGGAACAGCGGGCAGACATACTCACCAAGGCTCTAGCAAAAGTTAAGTTCGTGGGGATGAGAGAGCTGCTCGGAGTGAAGAACCTCAGCTCAAGTCAAGCTTACGGGGGAGAATGTGAGTTTAAGCCTGACTTCGCTCAACTCCTAGCAGAGATTTCCCCCCAGGGATTTCCCCACCAAAGCTTTCCCTAGTAGAGAAGAGCCCGACCAGAGATATCCTAGCAGGAATTTCTCCCACCAGAGATGGGTCCGACCAGAGAATCCTCTCAGCAGGAATGGACCCGACCAGGAATGCTCCTACCATAGATGCCCAAGAACTCCTAGCAGGAGTTCCACGAGCAGAAAGAGAGCCTAGCAGCCCTGCTAGGAACATACGACTAGAAGCCAAACTTGAGGAGCAAGTTTGGAGATTTGATACGATTTGGTTTCCTGATTTTGTTTGGATTCGGTTGTAGATTGTAAAGATAAGATTGCGTTTATCTTAGGAAGTTTTAGCTAGGGTTTTGTTTTTTCTGGTCTCCTATAAATACTAGTGTTAGTGTTTATTTTTTGTAACTCCATTATTGCGATTTGCGATTTCGATTAATCAGATACGCTTTTCTCCCAATTTTTCTTGCTTTCCTTTTCTTTTGTTCTTTGCATTCTTCTCTTGGCAGATCCATTTCCATTGGGAACCAACATCTTATGGGCTTCTGTGTGAGGAAGTTCTTCGACGATGGACTTGTGCGAGCAAGTATTCCGATGACATCTTGTGAGGATGTACTTGCTCGGTCTGGTCCTGGTCGCGGGCTGATATCTGCTCGGGCGCGCTTCTTTGTTGACTGTCGGTCAACGAATCTTCTTGCTTCCATTTTATGTCGTTTATGGGATAAAACGACATAAGTAGTGTTAAGGAGGGATTTGAGGAAATCCGACCTTAACAATAATAAAAAGTACTTTTACCACTAAAAATTATGATTAAAAACTTAAATGCAAAAATTAAACGAGTTTAAGTACGTGGTGGAATCATGGTTTCGATTTTCGCGATAATCGAGCGATAATCGAGCGATTTATCGCTGAAAACCACTTCTCGGTAACTTATCTCCTCTAATCGTTATCTTTTTATACTTATCGCGATTTTTCGATTCGAAAAGCAAGTCACTTATCTCTCAAACTTATCAAGTGTATTTTCTCGAAAAGCAAGCTACTTTTCGGTCAAAAACGATAAGTCAACCCTGGTATAAATTTTTATTTTTTTGCGGCAGAAGTTCCAACTTCTTTTAATTTCGAAATTTAAATGTATTTTTAGTGTTTTTTTTACTAGATCTTTAGTGTTTTGATGTTTAAATGTTGTATATGTATGAGTCATGTCAATTTTTCATATTTTTATTCTATATTTGTAGTAGTTACTTAGAAAGCTATTAGGTTGAATGAAAGTTAAACTTTGAGTTTCATATTAGTTTAATTGTACATTTTACGTTTTGAATCAAATGTTGTTGTTGAAATTGATTTTTTTAAAAAAGTATATGATGGAATATAGATGAATCAAGATGGTTTGTGTGATTTTTATTGAATTTTTGCAGATTTTGGTTAAATTTAAGGGTTTATGCAAATTATTTCTAATTGCGACAAAAGTACCAATTTTCCTAAAAATAGTGAATTTGAGATATATTTTTTTTTTCTATAATTTCATTTTGTAACATTGTATATAATTGGGAAACTATTAGTTTGAAATAATTATTTTTGTAATAGATGTCTTTCTGAATTATGACCTTATTGCGGCAAAAGTACATATTTTTGGAAATTAGTTAAGTTAAGCTAGTTAGTCTTTTTTTTTTTTTATGTAAAATCATTTTATAACATTGTATATAACTTATAAAATGTGAGATTGACATAATTATTTCTAATTCAACGTTTTCCCGAATTGCAACCTTATTGCGGGAAAAGTAAATATTTTTTTGAAATTGGTCAAATTGAGCTATTTCTTCATTTTTTTATGTAACTTTATTTTGTAACATTGTATATAATTCTAATACTGTGATTCTGACATAATTTTTTTTGTAATTTGACGTTTTTCAATTATTAAAAGGAAAATATACATTTAGTATTTTATGTTATAAAAAATATTTTATGTATGAAAATATATATGAAAATATTTTATAAGTTTTCCATCGATAAATTTATCGATAAGCGATTAATCCATCGATAAGTTCGATAAGTTTCGGTAACGGCAAACGATAAATTTTATAGGTTTTCCATCGATAAATCCATCGGCAAACGATTACTCCGTCGATAACGGCAAACGATTTATCGGCAAAAACGGCATTCAAATCCTTGGGTGGAATAACACGTAGGAGATGATGTCAATTATATATAAGTATCTGTGTGCTATGACGATCAAAATCATAAAAATTGGTTGGATCTTATAGTAACCTACAAGGCTAGCTGGGTCATATCTAATAAGCTATATGATGGTAATTCAGCATTTTATTGTATATATATATATATACGTGTATATATATAATATATATAACTGAGTGTCATCATCATCATTATAATTCATAGCTCTACATGGATGATGGATCAATATTCAATAATACATCTGATAGTTGGGATATATTGTGAAGTCAATAACACACTAACGACCCCAAGTTATCACTTGATTTTTAGGCCCCTACTGAGCTTTCCTGTGTGGTTCCTCCTCTTTTGGAATATATATCTATATATGTATACATATATATAGATCAAAATGATCTTATCGCGTGAGTGGCAAGTGGGGTCTAATATCCATTTTCATGGCATCATTTGCAAATAGAAATAATAATGGTCCCTTCATCATTTGCAGTTTCCTCTCTATACCTATCAGTACTCAGTAGTACTGTGGTCTGTGTACATGTATATTTATATATTATAATGGGATACTACTATTTACTTTCGACCTAGCTATCAAGAGAAGATGATTGCAGTGAAATATAAACGATAGCAAACAAAGTTTAAGAGTTTTGAGTAATTCCGTAACTTTTCAAAGTGAATTTTCACCATGCATGCATATCCATGCGGACCATGCGTACGTAAATATCTCATTCATTTATGTGGTACTTTTATTACTAATCGCGTACGTAAAATCTCACTTATTTGGACAAATAATTTGTTTTTGTTTGAGACCACGAAAAAAAATTGTCTGTTTGTTTAAACTTAAATATTATGAAAATGGAGATTTAAAATTTAAAACGAATAATAATAAAAGCTATAATGAGAAAATTTCGGAAGAGTTTCGAGAGATTCTAAAAGAGTTATAATGTGAGAAGAAGAAAAAAATAGATAAAATATATAGTCTTTTAATCAAATAATAAATTTGAAAGCTAAACGCTCATGAAAAAAGAAAAGAAATTTTTATTTTGTCCATTTGAACTTAATTATTATGAAATCGGATATTTAAAATTTAAAACGATCAATATAATAGTGAATTTTTTTTGGGAAGAGTTTCGACTGATTCTAAAAGCAGAATTGATGTTCAAAGATTAAATCCAAAAGCTAAACGCTCATTAAAAAAAAAAAAAAAACCGACGGATATATATACTAGTGGACCGGAATTGTGGTATTTGCAATTGGTGTGGGTAGGGTTCGCACATGGCACCCTTTATATTCCAATCATTCTCTATGATCTAATCTAGTTTGAATTATGTTTCTCTTTTCCCATTTTAGAACCTTGTAAATGATAAATTTCTTGAATGAATTTTGGCAAGCGATTGAATGTAAGCCCCATAATAATTATCCAAACATCATGTCAATAAAGGCATTAATAGTGAAATTCAAATTTATATACATAGGTGCACTTTTATCTCTAGTTTTCTGTTCTCTCCACCATCTACATAATTCATGTGTATGATGATTTGATTGATATATGATATGTACCCACGCCAATATATATATATATATATATATATATATGTATATATATATGTATGTATATATGATATAGATTGATATGTCACGCACTTGCGTGAGGCTTTGCAGCGAAAGCGATTCAAAGAAGGAGAGGCCCCCCTTTTGCATTTCTTCATCTTTTCATACTTGTCAGAAAGTGACCACAAACTCCAAGTTGGGTGTTCATTTCGGTATCATATTTTTTAAAATATGCGTTTTTAGCCCATTATTTATATATATTATCACTCTCAAATTGTGTGCTTGTTCTTTCATTCCACTAATATACACACAATTCCTTTATATGGAGCGTGCTTATCCTCCTATATTGCGCCTAATTTCCCTTCTAATTCTATATGATGATTAAGTCATTTAGTTACATTACATTTACACCCCAATGAAAAGAATACATATTTTCTTTTTTATTTGAGATTTTTTTTTTATTATTTGAGAAATTTAATTACGAGTAGAAGTAAATGAAACTCTAGCAAGCTAGCTAAACTAGGGCACCATATCCCTCACTTGGCTTCTATACACACCTACTTTTTTTTTTACTCTTTCCCAATATTGAAAAGCCAATTCTCAAATATATTTATGTTAATTCGATGATAAAATATGCATGGAGACTAGAACGGTGTATATGTTGCAGGTCATTATATAGTGTAGAAAGTTAATAAGAAGCTCAATCAATAATCCTATTATATATGACAAGGAGATAACCAAATAAACGAGCTACAATCGATCTTCACGAAAGTGAAAATAATGAGATACGCGATTCTATTGGACGTTTTAAACATCATACACATAACATGTGACAATAAAAACGCCAATATTATTTGTTGCGAAAACGACACATGTCGAGAACACATATATCCAAAAATATACTTGTGGCTTGTGGGATGAACTTTCAGTAGTTCAATCGTACTTGTGTTTTTTTACCATTTTACTAGCAAATTTACCATGTGAGGAACTCATAATAGAAAGTCACCGTTGAATGTACGGACAAGGACAAACTGGATGACGTAATATGTCAGATGAAAAATGTACGGAATAGCAGAACCACTTGAAAATAAATTGAATATGTAGTTTTGATCAATCACTGTGTAGAATCAAAGTTGTTGTATAGATGAGATGATGATATATGTTTGTATTATTTCCCGGTACATATCTTTCGTCCTTGTGTTGCGTAGCTATTCAGTTTGATCATAATTCATAGCTAATGTTTGGTACATGTGTGATCAGTGCTTGGATATACTTGGTGAAACGTGTCACTATTCCTAGTCATTAACAAACTAATCACCATAATTGGCCATTTGAGTTATTAATTAATGAAGTAATGGTTAGGCTTATGAAGGCATCATATTTAAGTAGGAAAATGTACATTGACACCCAACTAACATGATTCTTTCTTCTTCTTTTTTATTTAAATTATTTCGTTAAAGCTAAAGTTGTCTGATGTTATGGAATACGGATAAGATCGATGATTAACATCAAGAAAGAGATCAGATTTCTTCATATGCATGCATGCATGTAATTAATAATTCTTTCCCAAGTTTGAGTAAATTTTCACTGATCGATCAAGTAGCAATTATCTGTGTGACGACTGTGTAAATTTATGAATATAGAAATTATCAAGAATGAGATAATTAAAAATTACGAAGTTTGAGCTGAGATGAGTACTAGAATTAATTAAGATGATAAATTAAAAGAAAAGGCACGAAAAACACGGGTCAAGCAGCTAAGTTTGATTTAATCTTTCATCCACAAATATAATAATAAAATTATTGATGGAATAATCAGTGCTTACGCCACATCAAGACGTGTTTCTACCTCAACCAAGTTACAAAAAAAAAAAAAAAAAAAGAAAAAGATAAACAAGTATGCTTTAGTGAATAGAACTGAGAAGATTCAACATAATTAAGCATAAATCATTTGTGTTGTAATATTTAATTAGGTACAAAAATAATGTCCAAGTAATGATACGACACACAATATCTATCTCGATTATATCCACTTGTGAAGAAAAAAGATCATAAAATAAAATAGGAGCTAATACATAGCCACTTTATGTATTATTATATATAAATTCTTCCACCTTTGATTTGGAGTCTGAGGTGTCCCAATACCTCTACAAATTTCAGTCTAATAAGACTAGACTAGCTCATAATTTCAGTCAAACATTTAGTTGACTAATCGTTGATACGTCGCTCCTGCGTTCTTGAGTCTAAAGAGCATTACTTTATAGCAGTAAACTCTTCGATCTGTTACGAACGCAAATTTTTCTTGATCTTTAGGATGCATCAGTATTTGATTGTATCCCGAAAATGCATGGAGGTTGTTCTCAATGTTTATCTTAGGAGATGGGAGCTTTTTTTTTACGACAACATATTACCTACAGCGCAGAGCACCGTCGTGGGCATGATCCTAGGAGTTCCAGGCGCCGAATTTATCAGCCGCATCCCAACAATGTTATCATTGAAAACCCCTCAAACGTAAATCAAGTCTATTGCAGGTCTTGACACTCCATGCTCGGGATGGTATTACAAGGAGATCAAGGAGTTGGCTTTCTAGATACCTACGTAATTTACGGAGATGAAATTTTGCACATCGGAGACTTTCCTATGGACGACTAGCCGATGTCGGGGAATAACGTCAACAATAATGTGCTAGAAGATTCGATTGACAACGAAGATGATGACATAGCCAATTTACCGCAAGCAGGAGGATCATCTTCTGAAAATGATGATGATATGCAGTAGAAGAAGAAATTGGGCACAACACTCGGGGCAATAATCTCTTGAACTTGCATTTCAGTGCTGGGCCAACTCTTTCGGAACTTTGGGCGAATCATTAGTATGAGGTTTTTTTTTTGGCTACTGCATGCGGTATTGCAAGAGCTATACAATGTAGAAAAACTTATGCAATACGTATTAATAGACTAGTTTAAAAAGGGACCTTATTTTAAACATAATTTTAGAATTATGAGTTGGGGTGATTTTTTAGTATATGAAAAATTAAAGTTGTGAGAATTTTAGAAATGAATTAAAGTACGTGTTAAGAGTATAGTTTCGATGTTCATGACAATAGAGGTTATATTTTTACATAAATAAAAAACAAAGAGTATATAAAAGAAAATTTCCATATGTAAATATATCTCTCACTAACCATTATAGTATTACCTTAACTGATAAAAAATGATTCTATGGGCCTCAGGTCAGGGCAGGCACTTGGGCTATGCTGACTAGACCCATGCCTAAGGCCACAAAATTTTTTGGAATGTTTTACACTAAATTATGGGCCTTTAATTTCTGAATAAAGGGCCCAAATTAACAAATGTGTTAAACCTATTTAGTCTATCACGATAGTACTTCATCTCATGTCGTGACATCTTCGGATTCATATTGCGAATTTTGAGGTTAAGGTAATAACATCTCTGACTATTATGATTCATGAATCACAATGATTATATAATATTATATTATGATGATATTGAGCAAATTGATTATATTAATTATTAAATATAGTGCACGGCGTAATTCTTATATTATATATAGAGGGAGAGAATCATGTTTCTCTATCAAACTATTGCGAATTATGATAGAATATACATTACAAGAAAATAGGTTTTTGTCGCGCTTTTGTTAAAAATGTTGTTGAATCTTACGTTTTTCTCGACATTTTAGTGATGAGCCGGCAAAAGCCATGTTCGTTACCTGCATCACATTTGCGATGGTGAAAGTGTATTTTAGCGGCCTTTTTCATAAACACGCCGGTGAATATTACGTTTTTGCCGGCATTTTGATAAAATGCACCGGCAAAGGCCTAATTTTTTACCGACCCAAATGAAGCACCGATAAAAACATCTTTTACCGGCCATTACTTTTAAAAACACTAGTGAATTTTATTTTTTTCCCGGCATTTTCTTAACATCTGCCGTTAAAAAGCCTCATTCTTCACCGACCTTAAATTTAGGCCTGCGAAAGCATTCTTTTACCAGTTTTTTTTTTTTTTTTTTTTTTTTTTTTTTTTTTTTTTTTTCAGGTAGCAATATATGGTTCCTCGAAATTTTATGAATTAATAGAGGATTTATGTGATTCTTAATATAATTTTTCAAAACATTATACTGGCGCTTTCTGGTTTTGCGCTGGGGAAAAAAAATGTCTCCTGCGAGGCATGTTGTTGAAAGTGTCGCTTTTTGTTAGACAAGCACCGGGAAATAATAAACAAAATATACGTATTACTGCGCTTTTGACAAAACGCGTTGGTGAAGTATAGAAAAATGTTTAGTCCAATAAATAAATAGAATGTTAACTTTCATAATATGATGCAAAGGTAATTTTTAAAATACTAACTATTATATTATAAATTGGTTAGCTGCATTTTTAACAACTGATTGGTGTTTAAAGTCATGAATGTGTAATATTGAGGAACTTAAACTCAAGTCAAATTCATATCTAATGTTCTTAAATTCATTTTGTACTATTAGTATTACACATTGTTAAACATACCGAACAATAGTTTAGTTTTTGTGAATATCAACTTTTATTATAGAGTTAATGACGGTGGAAATATCTAAAGTTTGGTCAAAGAACCCCTCGTGTACCAAAGTCTAAAAGTGGTGGCAAACGTACCCAAAGTCATATTTTGGGCGTTGACCACTCTCTCGTAACGCATTTAACTTACTTATTAACTCTGAGCACGTGGACAAACGTGGGCTGCTGATATAACAATTTTTTGCAACGTGGGTTGTTGATATAACAATTTTGTGTAAAAAAAAATACTTTATTGATTGTAAGATTTATTAAATTAGAAAGAAATTAATTTATATTTTATTTGTGAATTTTATGTTTTTAGGATCACATTTAATGATTTTTTAAAAATATATATTAATTCTTTATTATTAGTAGTAAATGGCCTTAAAATTAGACTCCGCCTAGGGCCTTTGCTAGCTCAGGATTGACCCTGCCTCAGTCTGAATTATGTTATAATTCCCATTAAAAAGAAGAAAAAAAATCGTGTCGGTCATCTCTTTTTAGAATTCATAATGTCGTTTTGGTGTAATTTCTTATCAAACTTCATAGTAACGTTTTTTAAATAGTGTAACGAAAATCGCAACATGCAATTATTCACGGGAAACACGCATAAAGCAATTTACATAGCAATTTACAGTAATTTAGCAGGATTGTATGGGCCTAGCTTGATGTGTTGAGAGTGGGCTGGGCCATTGCAATTGGTACATATTGTAGTGACTTTGAAAGGACAAGAACTAGCTGCTTTGCGAACGGCCCAAGTAACTAGGAAAATAGAGTTGGTATTACATGAAACTTTACTTGAGAATGAAGAAGCAATTACATTATTGTCAAAAAAAAAAAAATTACATTAACACTCACATGGGACAGTTCAACACTACAAGCAGCGGGGAAAATAATAACCGGTTGTTGCTAATCTCTTGAAGCCCTGAAGAGGTGAAGCCGGCTCTCGCCCAGCCGCAGCGAGTAAGTGGTCCGCTTGTACTCTCCCCACGTGAAGGGCCTGTAGAGACGCGCCTTCTCGTCCCTTACCAACTCCGACGGAGCATCGATCAATGTGCTAGTTGTCGGAGCCGCAAAATACGCGATCGACATACGCGCTCTCTCGCTGTTCGTCACTGCCCTGTGCCTCACGCTAACGAACCTCCCGTTTGTCATCGCCTAATCACAAGCAAGCCCTCGTACTATTAGACTTCATATAAATGTATCTCTAGACTCAACGATTCAATTTTAGAAAATGAAGGAACGTCTGTCCCCGTTCTTGCTATTACTAGTTTCCGGCTAGTAGTTCGGACTTTGGAGTCCGAAATAACAAGAACGTAGACAGATTTTCCTCTTCGCGAGGATAAAGATACAAAACAAGGTATAGGCGTGTGGTTATTTGGTATCGGAAAAAATTTTATATCCGTCTTTTCGGGTGAATGGACACTCCTACTCCGTTTTTTGTGGGACCGGGTCGGAATTCCTAAAATTTAGAGAGGTAGGTATGAGAAATGGGTCCATTAATATTAAGTTCACAGGTAGGCAAATAGATGAGTGAATTAGAGTGTCACATGATCAAATATACATGACATGCACATGATGTTTCAATGAATTCAATCTCGTGAGAAAGACACAATCATGATTCGGAAGAAATTCAAAAGCAGGCCCATATTGACCTCACCACACGCTCACACTCCCTCTACTTAACCGAAAACAGAGATAATATCGGCAAATGTAATTTAAGTGAAAAAAAAAACAGAATATAAAGATAATTATATCGGCAAATGTAATTTAAGTGAAAAATAGTAGTATATTTGTACTGTAATATCATATAAATTACTAAAAATGTATGGTCCGTGTAAAAATGTATGATCCGTGAAAATATGTCTCTATTTTGTCTTTATTGTTACTTTCTAATAGCATGTTAGCGCAATTATTATTTATCACGTGTTAATTTTATTTTTTGTTAAATATCTATATCGAAACAAAATTTACTTATCATTAAACCTAGCTAATGTATGATTGATAAAGTAAATAATACATGGAAAATAACAATTAAAATAGTAAACAAACCTTGGACTTTTAATAAGCAGCTTGAATATACTTGGAATTTCACTTGGCTCTTAATAATAATACTAGTACCTGCAAGAGGTCGCCCACATTGACCCAGAAGGCGGTGGGGTCGGGTGGCACCGGGACCCAGAGATTATCATGGAGGAAAATCTGGAGTCCAGCCACGTCGTTGGATGTGAGGAGGGTGAGCATCTGAGGGTCCGAGTGCTCTCCGATGCCAACTCTGCTTTCGCGAGGAGGATAGTGATTGAGCCTGAGGAGCGAGTCAGTGTCAGAGCCCTCCACGAGCCTGCTGAACACGCGGTCGCTTGTTAACAGCCCAACTCCCACCAGATCCAGTATCTCACTCGCCAATCTCCTCACTGCCTCAATGTACCCACTCAGTGCACAGCTGTCACACAAATCCATAATCATCATCATCATCATCATCATAATCCATGCATGCACGCTCGCTCGCTCTTCATTAGACTAGACCAACTCTCAAATGGGTAATCAAAAGGTGTCACGCTTTTATTGTATATCAACTACCAAGGGTCTAATATCGCTTTTTTACGCCATTTTCTCCTATTTTATGGGCACGCATATATTGACGACGGGCATGCTCGCGACTACGTCTGATGTAAAGGGTATGTAGCACGTTTTCCAAAACACCACATAAACTTCACGGGCATACCACGATAGAAATATTGACAAAAAATTTATAAAATAATTTAGAGTATTTAGACAAGATTTTTATATAAGTTCACAATTACTTATTTATCACCATAAAACATAAATAACTAAAAAATTACGCTAATAATAAGACATCATATTAATAGGCTATAATTATATTTATATAAAAATAAGAGTTATACTTGTAATTGTAATTTATAATATAAATATATGGCTACAATTGAAATAAGACATTATATTGATAGGTTATAGTTTTTCACGGACATGATTCGGCATGTCGCATCTCTAAAAACAAGCATTCCGAAGGCGTGGCGGGTATTCAAAGTCGCATCTCTAAAAACAAGCATTCCGAAGGCGTGGCTGTTGAGTGTGGAGCCTAATCTACACGGAAGCGCTATTGAGACCCGACGTAGAGTAGAATTTTATGTATTACACATTATGTAGCGAGGGTATTTTAGAATTTTTACACGGGTTATTTGCCTTAGGTTTAATTTTCGCATATAAGGCTTGCAGCCGTCACTAGTGCGTTTTTTGTAGCACAAATTGAGAGAGGTGAGATTGAGGGTGTAACCAGAAAATTCGATGAGAGATTGATAGTGGATCGAGATTTACAAGCGGCAAGTGGATGTCCCTCCTACACTGGGAGCGCATCTATATCATTCTGGTGTCGATTTCAATTTTGTTTTATCGCTTTATTCGTTTTTCTGATTTGAAAATTAGGGCGAAATTCCTAACAGTGGCGGCTATTCAAAACTATGATATTAATATAAATATATATTATATATTAATTAATATGTGACTTGTGAGTACGAGTGACCCCATGCATAGCTAGAGAGAGAGAACGATGAAGATATGAAATTATTGAGTTGTGATTTGATAGGAGCTTGTTGATGTAAGTCTGACTTGTCATTCAGATTCTCAATCTCTGTGTGGTGACAGTACGTTGTACTAGCTACTTCATCAAAACCCTACCCGACAGTACTTCACTTCATTCATTTATATTGATGATCGTAGTGTTACCTGTGACTCAATACAAGAGACTCGTTTATGACAATCTTTTTTTGAAATATATGGTAAAAAATCATGTACAGATTTGGAATGCATTGGAATGCATGACGGTCAAAATAGTATAATAAAAATATCCGAAGCAGAACTGCGTGAGTCTGTCTCTCCAATTTCGAGTATGTTACTCGAATATACGCTTTTGAACTCATCGTTTCATTTCAGTTACATATTGCACAGCTATATATATACATGTCATGTGTATATGAACTAATTATGTACATGTTGAGTGAAAAAAATTGAATGTTAATTTCAAAATCAATTAGCAAAGAGATTAGCTAATTAATAACTATTAATTTTTATCCCAACGGTTTATAATCTACGTAAAATGACAATATTATGAAAATAAATAACCAAACGTATAGCAGCCGTATAATAATAATAATAATAATAATAATAATAATAATAATAATAATATTATATGGACTATATGTCTATACATCAAAGCGATATTTTGGATTCGGACCATGCACTATCTATATTCTATATATTATTATTCAGACCTAGAGGCCAGTATATACACACGTACAGTACAAGAAACTCACACAAATACTTCCATATTTACAAAAATATCTAAATAGTACAGCTTATACTAGAACACATGCACACATTGAGAGACATATCTAAACGAAAGACATATGTAACAACGAAAATTTAAGTTAGAAAAATTAGCCGAGCATGCTCTTAAGTCTCAAATATAATTATGTGTTGTTGTTTTAAAAGTTTTAATTGAATTAAATTGGTATCGCTATACATATATATTGTTGTATTATTATTATTATTAGGGTAAACTGCGGCTAATGTACCCAATGTTTGATCTTCTGCGGATTATGTACCCAATGTTTATTTTTGGCGGCTAATGTACCCAATGTTTGATCCGTTAGATATTTTCGTATTTTCCGTCAGTTGACCGTTAGAGATGATTCCTCCTTTATAGGTACACTTTTCGTATTTTTGACATAACTCACTCATTTTTTGTCCAAATTTTATGCACGACCTATGGTTGGAAAGTTAAGAGGTAGATCTACAACTTTGGTGTTTTAAGTTTTGTAAAATAAGTTTTAGAAAAATACGAAATTTCAAATACAATGTAAAATTGGACATTAGTTTAATTCAATATATTTACTTCGAGAAAATTTTAATATACTTAATGACTTTTTATGATGAAACGTAAAACTAAAAAGTTATAGATAAGTTTTTATCTTTCTAACGGGTGTTTATTTATAAATTTGTGACAAAAAATGTGTGAGTTATGCCAAAAATATGAAAGATGTGATGTGAAATAATCTTTCCTATTTTTGGCATAACTCACTAATTTTTTGTCCAAAATTTATAAATAAACACCCGTTGGAAAGATAAAACATTTATCTACAACTTTTTAGTTTTACATTTCATCATAAAAAGTCATTAAGTATATTAAAATTTGCTCTAAACAAATTTCTTGCATTAAACTAATGTCCAGTTTTACGTTGTAATTAAAATTTCATATTTTTCAAAAACTATTTTTACAAAACTTAAAATTCCAAAGTTGTAGATCTATCTCTTATCTTTCCAACCATATGTCGTGCATAAAATTTGGACAAAAAAATGAGTGAGTTATGTCAAAAATACGAAAAGTGTACCTATAGAGGAGGAATCATCTCTAACGGTAAACTGACGGAAAACACGAAAATATCTAACGGATCAAACATTGGGTACATTAGCCGCAGTTTACCCTTATTATTATTATTATTATTATTATTGTGTTCGCTTATTTCGATTATCATGCAGTGGTTATTTCTAATATATATATATTGTGATAAATGTACCTGAAAGCTTGGGGGTCATTAGAAGAGAGAGTGTTGGCTTGTTGAGCGATGGAGAGAGGGTTGGTATTCAGAAGAACATACTCAATCTCTCCCATGTCGCCATTGAAGCCGATGCTCTTCAGTCCGTATCCAAAAGGGCTCGCTGGTCCGGCGAGTTGTTTCTCCGACAACGGCTTCGCAAAGAAGCTTAGGCTTTGTTGCTCCATTTGTGAGACGACGTCATTGGGGACGCCATGGTTGACGACCTTGAAGAAACCGAAGTTCTCGCAGGCTTGGACGACCAGCCGAGCAGTCTCGAACCTGTCGCCGCCAAGCAGATCGATGGTCGGAAGCTCTATGGCGCCGTCCAGGGTCGTCGTCTTGTCCATGTTGGTTATGTTTGGCACAACCATCTTTCTTCTAATTATGATTGTAATACTTCTGAGGCAGTTATATATATGTATATATACACACATATATTACTGCAGCGAGAGGCTAGCCTTATGAGAGAGAGAGAGAGAATATGTGAAGGGTTTTTAGACTAGCTAGGTAGAAAGAAGTGTTTTTAATATCTTATGATAATTTTAGGAGTAGAAATATTCATATTTTATGAGGGCATAATATCAGTGTACTACAAGCAAACAAGAAAACATGCCTATAGCAACAAAAATATTATTGTAATTCTCGTTGCTATAGGTTAAAACATTCTCGCGTATATATGAATTTATCGTTGTTGTTTGTTTTAGTTACAACGATGATAGTGTCGTCTCTTGTGGAACCGATTAATATTGAAATATAAATAAAAAATATGAAAAATACTATTTACAATCTCAAAAAATTCATGATAATCTTTAAACTCAAATTTATAAGTAATTGTTCACTTTTATCGCAAATATCTATAGAAATATATATATATATATATACACAACAATTTGTGGGTGTCAAAGCGAAACTAAGCAAAATATTAGTGGGGAAATGCATAAAATAGTCAATTTATTGAAAATTGGTGGTTTTCTTAATTCTTGTCGAGAGAGCATAGGAAATATAATAGTTCGAGATATTGATCGTTCATGATTACTAAATTATTATTTATTTTGTGCTGCTTGAGTCGATGTTGATCTATTCGAGATAGGAATCTAAGACTTTTTGGCAAAGTATGTACAAGTGGCAATAGAATAGCTATTTCCATTTCGCGAGAGCATTGACTTTTCCATTACAATTGACTTTAATAATCTCCTCTAACTACTAATTCTTTGTACCATCTCCTTGACTAATTTACATAACCGAGACTGCACGACAATAAAAACTTATTTGTTATTAAAAAAAGGTATGATATTCATAAATATATAATTAATGAAAGTTTTAGTTATCGCAAGTTATATTTTTAAGGTTCTCAATATTTATTTGTAGTACTCATTGTCGTTTAATGTAAAATCGTTAGTAAATATATTATCGCTCATAAAATATATTAATCGACCAAAAACTAATAATCTTTAAAAGAAATTATAAAGTATGATGGTTTATCGATAATTCTATTAGATTGAAAACTTGTCGATATTTTCAAACTAAATATAAGGTTCTCCACTTTCGAATTTCGTAATAGTACTTTGTTCTAACGTTCGCGTATATTTCATTTCACGTGCGCCTTTTGTGTGGGTTATAACTTACATAACGGTATTGGTCACATTCACTGTATTTTTCACTTGAGAAATTAGTAGCTGCTCAGCCCATGTAATTTATTTACCAACTATTTTCCGTCCATGTCGTGATTTGATTATGTCTTAAGTTAACTCCACTTCGAACAACCTCATCACTCCTCCTATTATTGACGTTTTATTGCTTACATTATAGTGACTTTATTTACATATGATGTGTATTTTATATTTGTTTGTACTTATGACTTATTCATGAGTACTTAATATGACTTATTTATGAGTACTTAATAAATGATATGTGGTGATGTGGTTTTAAAATAAGTGGGTCCCATTTGTGTGTTCTTATAAAGTCTTAACATTTTTGGTTTTATTAAGAGGAGAGAGTGAGTATAAGGTGGGAGAAATTTGAGAGAAAGTCTTGAGTGCTTGTAATATTTGTAATCTCGGATTAATTTGATTAGTGAAACTGCTCTCCATGCAGGAGTAGGACATTTGATGTTGTCCGAACCTGTGTAAATTCTCTTGTCTCCATCTTTTATATTTTCGTCGATTGATTGTCTAGGATTTGAGCCACAGAGGTTATATATACATATATGCTAGTATACTACCCGTAATCCGAAGGTATCCGACTCCGAAACATCACAACATGATATGAGATTATAATGTACTGATGTGAAATAAATGATGTATATATATTATCATAATGTTTTGTTAAGACCCATTAATAAACCCATCGATAACCTATTTATCAGTTAATATATATACATCGATAATCAACGATAACGATAATGAATTTTTTCACGTATTTCGGTCGACAAACTAATAAAATCCAACAAACTAAAACTTTGATATAAATTATAATATGTTCACTACTACATAAGAGCACTTTCA